>JAODUO010000465.1:217500-355000 GCA_025642075.2 Ridgeia piscesae
CTCTCTCTCTCTCTCTCTCTCTCTCTCTCTCTCTCTCTCTCTCTCTCTCTCTCTCTCTCTCTCTCTTCTCTCTCTCTCTCTCTCTCTCTCTCTCTCTCTCTCTCTTTTATATATATATATATATATATATATATATATATATATTATATATATATATATATATATATATATATATATAATATACAAACACAGCTTTTATTGTACCATTAATGCCAGCGTCAGCCAGCCAGTCGAGCCTGCTGAGTAGTTTATTTTGTTAAATTCCTGCTCCTGTCCTATGTGCCCAGCGATGCTGGCGGTGGTGATTAGACCAACTGTACTTTTGTGTATAAAATGGCTATTGTATCAGATGATAGTCGAGTCTATAGCGACGGCCGGGGAGGTGATTCCAGGTGGCAGCTGCTATAGAGAAAGCAGCTAGTTTTGTCAATAGTAGCTTATAGTTTTACAAACAGAGTTGTCGGGAAATATATAATTTAAAGGTCATAGAAATATAAAATTGCCTTTTTGCATTAATAGTAATAGTTTATTTCTCTCTTGGCAATCACAGAGATTGAAATGACATGACAAAGTATATTTGTTTAAACTATAATATATATATATATATATATATATATATATATATATATATATATTATTCAAGACATTAGTGTACATATATTTATGATTTAGACAATATACAAAATGTTTGCATACAAATAACTTAAGATATTAAAACATGTTATGTGTGATCATTTGACTAATCCTATTAGAAAATAATAAATAATAATAAATAAAAAATACACTAAAAGTTACAGTATACATATTAATTAATAGGTTGTTGACATCTTAAACAAAATAAATACAATATTTATTAGGATAATTTCACAGTAACTGGCATATTTCGTCCAGAGTAAAAACATATTTTCAACCATAATATTTCTCGCATTTCCGGCGTTAGTTAGGAAGGAAAACGAGTCGATTTTCTGTAGGAACCGATATGTACATTCATTAGATCAGTTAGTTACATAACTTCCATATCAAACCCTTGTAGCGCTTCATGTATGTTCTCCTTAAGGCGGCTAGACTTCTGTCAGTTGCCAGTCCGTCTGTCCGCCTTTGCTCGGTCTTGCAGAGCATTCTTTCGACCACGTTCATGGAGTCGTGGGGTTGAGGGTGTTCAATGAAGCTGCTTGGTGTTTGAGGGAATTCCGCTTGGTGACTGACTATGCGAGGACATTTGGCTGCTTCTCCAACTGCACCTGATTCGATGCTGCACGCATTTTTGCTTGTTATCTCCAACGCACGTGTGTATGTGTATGTAGACCTACTTTGGCATTGTCTTTCTTTCTAAAGAAATTCTTCATGGCCAGCCTGGTTCGCTTGTTTAGATTCTGTCTGTATCGGCGTGCACCAGCAGTTATGTCAATTTCTGAAATGAGAAAATGTAATCAGATATTAACTTAATTTCTCAAATATGATAATTACCCAATTTCAGCAAATCCTACCACCGTTTGATTTTAGTTACAACTACATTTGTCATCTATGTCACGAGCCATGTCATCTCCCTCACGACAAATATGTGACGTAGATTACTGTGACGTAGACGACGTGCCATGCGAGTCATAACCAATATCAGGTCTGTCGTGAGCCTAACTGGCGTATGCTATTTCTGATTGATTTGATTGACACCACTTAACACATGATTACCAACAATTAGTTTGTCTGACCTGTATAGCATGCGGTGCGGACCGTTCGTAGATGACATGGAATAAACCTACTCACCTGACTCCTGCCCTGAAATTTCGAATATCTCGCGTAAATCGCAGCAAAAAAGGTTTTGGTGTTGTTTCCAATATGCAGATATGGCGGTAACGTAATTGTGATTCCAAGTGGATGTGGTAGTTCTTCAGACTCTGAATAGGCGTGGCATCAAAGTTGTGTTGACGTAGATGACATATGGAACCAGGGAATATCATTTTTAATGTTGGAAAACATCGACTATTCAACAGATTTTATATATAATATTATTTTTTGACAAATATAAAACGAGACATCAAAAAACACCTTACGCAATATGTTTATTATTTAATGTGTAATTATTACACCTTCGTAATAACGTGCAACTTGAGGACCACGTGATGGGGACAGCCACTTTTCGATGACGTTGACTGGGAAATATGACGAGAATACCCAGAATAACGACTTCGCCTGAAGGACAATCCTGCACAAAACGCCACGTATAAGAAATTATAGTTTTGCCAGCTGGGGCATATGCAATTTGCCCGGTTACCTTGAAATGATCGTATAATTTGCTTTACTGTGACAGGCTGTCGACCAATTAATTACACTTCTCACTTTTATTAGACTATGTACTTAATTAATTTCAATTATTAATTGATAACATTAATTCAAATGAATGCGCGCACGTGCATCGTGTAAAACCAATCATTATTGTCATTATCACAAATCTGATCAATCATCGTGCTATTAACAAATTAATTTGTATATTCAACTGTCATAGGAGTATAATACAGTAATCAATTACTTGAATATTTTATATTATAACAACAACTATTAAATCATCTCAGTAAGAAAGATGTGTGGCGTACTTTTCTTTATTTGCTTCCTAGAAATTGCGACAAACAACCCAACGTTAATAATCTAAAAGATGTTGTATTTTATACAAACCGGGTACGCTGATCGTTCCATCTGGTTAGCGCACGCGATGGTAAAGGGCGGGTACGAACAGAAAATGCTCCTTAGCCACGTCCTTGACCCCCACAAAAATGACGTCACTATGATGTAGTGTTTCGTGAATAAACAACAAAATCAAGATGCCTGTAAATTATATTGACTGGTATAAAAAATTAATAACTGATACGGTGCACATAATCGGATAGGATAAATGTGAAATTGTTTATATTTCATTACCCAAAAGACTTTGCGAAATGCGCACCGACTACGATTGGCAATGGTGGCAGCCGGCGAAGAAACTTCGGATGTGTCACGTTAATTATTTTATATTGCAAAATAATTAAAGGATACGCGTCCGGTTTATGGAGAATGACAAGCAGTTGTAATTATTATATGGTTTGTGTTTTTTCTATTTATTTTGTATTGTTTGTATATATATTTAAAACTCAATTCAAATGTGTGATTGCCTTGTTCAGTCAGTGGCCGTGGCCTGAGCTCGGAATACACGTGGTTACTGTCATTCGCGACTCAAATGCGCGCGTTGCTGTTTAATTTTCTGGACGAACTGTGTAACTAACCACTTTCTTGTACAATGTCTTATGTTAAGAAAAGTTGCAACTTAATGCATTTTTGCAGTCAAAAATTCCATTTGCATCGATGTTGACTGGAGCATGAAATGGGCGATATTGCATCAACGTCAACGCATTGCCAACGTTTTATTAAACAAAACTGTCTGTAAGTCGCATCATCATGGTAATGGTGTTTTCGTGCACAACAATTGTGCGTATTTCAGCTTTCATTCGGTTGAGTGTAACACTGAATCAGTTAAATTGGATTTGAAATATGTCTTTACTTTCTTTTTGAAGATATCAATTCTGGCGTTTCGTTCTTTGAGTTAGAGACGAAGAGTTGTATCATTTTATTCAAACTAACGTTCTGTTGTTTTCAGGGACGATGTCTTGCATTATGGAAGGTACAGTGTGTAAACAGTGCGCTACTAATGGACGGAAGACAATACTTCGTTTATTCCAAATCAATTTGGAAGAAGCCGTTTGGATGTGTCCGGCTAAAGAGGTAAGGACTGTTTAAAAAAATGCATGAACTGTACACTATTCTCTACTGGTGTCATTTTACAAGCCTTAAATTTAAGACATTTGTAACGTCTTATACGGCTATGAAAAATATGCACTACTTGTTTGGCACCAAAAGTAGCAAAACATCAAAATTGGAATGGAATTCACAGCATGGTTATATATTTGTGTGTGTGTCAGAACAACCGTTGAAGTAAATATAGAAATTATTTTTTATTTTCAGTGTACCTTTCCAATGGGGGCAATGACAATTGATAGTATGTTGGTGAAACGGAACGTTTCAGAGATGACTGAAATGAAACGGCGCAAAGCAAAATTAAAATGTCCGCGACCCTTGAATACGACTGCGAGACTTGTGCATTCAACAGTTACATTGACAAGAAACCAGGCTGCCATGGTGACAGATAACAGTTCAGTGTTATCTCATGCAGCTGAAAGTAAGTTATCAACAGTGGTTGGTGCACCAGATGTCACCACGTCACAGAAACACACTTCTTATATGACTGATCGCAGACACAAAAATTATTCGGCAAGTCCAACACCTGAGTCAAGTCAGGTGCCATCCTTGACTAAAGCAGTGTTTTCTCCTAGCATGGACACAGACTCGGCTGGTTTGTCAGTTCCCACAAAGTCAAGTTCTAGTCACATTGTAGCCAAACCTGGTGACACCAGTGCCGTTTGCCGAAATCCTGGCTTGGCTTCATTGCTGAACGATCAGGTTAAACGTTTCGCAGACTCAACAACAGTCCGTCCTCGCAGATATCTCCAGTGGAGCAATGTTGATGCCCTCTGCTGGATGGATGTGGCACTGTGCTTGCTCGTCCACTGCACCAACCTGATGGAGCTGGTGGAGACCTCTGGTGGTGTGGAGACATCGTTTGTGAAGAAGTTGCTGGTGCAGTATAAAGAGATCCTCACGTCATGGAATCGTATTGATCCGAGCGTCAGGGCAAGTGTCGAGGAAACAAAACGATTGAGCCTGGAGACAAGTGTTGGTAGGGTGTCAGTGAAAACGGGGGGCGGTGGACTTGACCATCTAGTCACGCCCCCAACTGGGGTAAACAGTGGTTGTTGTGCCGGTGAGATAAACACATCTCCCGTGAAACTGCATCAACATGAATCAAGCGTCTCTCTGGCGACTGCGTGTCAAATGTTAGCCAAAGTTCGGGATGACGTGTTGGAGTGCCAGCCGAAACTGCGCCGAGAGCGGGGCCACAATCACAGTCCAGTGTTTGCACTGCCCTTGTTGCTAGAAGATGGTGACCAGGCGGTGGACGATCAATTCCGTGTGGAGTTCTGTTGGCGCATGACGTGTACGCAGTGCCACCATTGCCACGAAAACAGGTTAGTGTTGATGCTGCATTTTGTGTTTTAAACCATATAACTTATTGTAAATGTGACACAAGTTTGTTTATATGTTACAATTATTAAAAGGGGTTCTTGTTGTTTTAAATGTGTATTTGTTGCAAGACTTAGGAGTTAGGACTACGTGTCTGTTTACTTTAGCATTGGATAATTGATCCTAATTTTTACATCAATATCAAATTAAGTGGGTTCTAATTGTTTACTGATATTGTGATAATGTACTTATTGACCTGATAACTTTGTGAACATATCACTTTACCTATCTTTTTTTGGCTTCCATGAACCCATAGTCACATTCAGACAACCGTCTTCTCATTACATGAGCACATCCCAGGTAACTGGCATAAAGTGGCAAACTGAACATGTGTCGCTTCTGAAAACTCTGTAAATGATACTGATGTTAAGTCTTCAATGTCTGTTCTGTGTTTAAGGGTTGCAAAAACAGTGACAACATTCCCAACCGTGCCAAACGACTTCTCCATGAGCCAGCCCTGTTTCCTGAGAGCCTGTTTCAAGTGTAACTCCCCTGGTCAACGAATGAACATGCACATTGAAAGGTATACTGTGTGCTTCCAGTTGGTTCTAGGGCTTCGGGAACATTTTATATAGTATATTGATGCAAATTGTATATCTTGGTTTATTTTGCATTTTTACCTGTATTATGCAATCCAGTTACATCAATACACTATTTGTGAGTTTGTCAAAATATACGTGTGTGTGTGTGTGTGTGTGTGTATGTGTGGCATGTTCTAAAAAAATGAGTCATGTCAATAAAAAAATTGAGCTAGTCACATAATTGGAAAGAAGATATGGTGGCAAAAAGTCAAAATCATCGTTGCATGATTATAGTTTTTATTAAATATACAGTGTTTTATCAAAATCAAGATCGCTGATCTACGACTCATGTTGTTAGAACACATCACATAAACATATATATATATAATATATATAATGACATACTAGTATATAATATTATCATCTTTTGTAGTATTAAACAATAGTCTACTGTTTTCTAGTTTAGATAAAGTGCAAAAATTACTATGCAAAGTATGGTGATACAAGGAGAATGCACAGAAAGGACATGCTGTTATGTGTTGTGGTTTTAATATGATGGCGATGTAATACAAAGTAATACTGTGCTATTGATGTTGCTGCAGAATGCCGTCCACACTTCTCGTGCACTTCGTTGAGGGTCTGTGTGATCCTGTACTCACAAACTATGACTTCCAGTTTGGTGCGCTAACGTATGCCGTGACAGGTCTGATCCAGTATAAGGGCACCCCGGATCACTTCATCGCCTGGATCAGAGATGTCCGCAGTGAGTACTCTGGTGGCACTGATGTGGCATCTTTAAAAGTACCGATAATCTTATCGGTGGCTTGTGTAATTTGCGTGTGCTTTTCATTGCAATTTATAGTACTTTTGGAAAATTTCAATAAGTCTTGCTAGCAATGGTTAAAGATTAATTATACCAACATTTAATAGATGTGGAAATGTTTCATTGTTCTAACTGTTTGAGAAAGGTCGCTGCTTACAGAGGACATCTGCCTGCACAAGATGATGTTGATAGTAATCATAGTATGGATGTACACCTGTGCTGCAGTTTCTTGTTGCAAATAGCTGTGTCAAAATAGAACTATAGCCATATCCTGGACACAACATATTGTTAATATATTATTATAGCATATGACAAAATCATTATTGTATGCTTTCTGGTGTGCCCTTACAGACCAGTCAATTTGCCTATTTGAACAAAGCAACAAGTGCAATGCTGATTTGTAACTGGTTTAATTCTGTGTATTTGCCCTGCTTTGAGTTCATTCGGTTAATTTACAATTGTTCATTACTATTATGTGGTTGATAATTACTACTTGTAATTCCTAGTTGCTGTTTACCTTCGGTGTAATTTAGTGTTTTTTCAGCTGCTGTCGTGAACACTGTACAGTTTTGTTTAACTGTACCAAGGGTATTGGGTTATGGATGTATGAAAGTGCACTGAGTGACCACTGCACAGTATGTTGCGTTCATATGGGTGACTGTATGCATAAACGTGTATGTACAGATAGTTTTCAACTTGAATAAAGCTAGCGCTGAAATACTGATTGGCAATTGTCACATTTCAATGTGACAATTGCCTTTCCGTCCCGGGTGACATTCACAGAATGTTGCTGTCGACACTGGGTGTTTTCATCTTGCACAAAGCTCATGTCTATAGACTCGTTGCAAATGGCACCTTCCCGGTATCTTCAGTTAATTTTTTCATGGAATATGGTAAATAATTTAACGCTGATTTTCAAGAGAGAGGAATGGAAATTAATGAAAACAAACTGGTGAACTTAAAACAATTCAGAGGCAAAAAACTAGTTTTGTATTCTGTCATTGGGGCAGTTATCACGAGCCAGGGTAGAGGAGCATTATTGCCCCGTTAACCTGTGCTAATAACTGCTGCCCCTGTAATCAAAAGCGAGTAGTTAATCGCACTGACGAATGAGGGAGACGTAACAAGATTCTTCCTGAAGGTAATCCGTATGTTTTGTGTTCGTGCCTTGTGTTGCCGTTTTCTTTCTGGTGAGATTATGTCAATTTCAAATCGGCTTGTTTTACACGTCAGTGTTTAGGTACAGTACGAATCAGTCCAAAACACATTTACAGAACATTCTATATCATTTTTATGGACCTTTAAGCCATTAAATCAACATGCCATATCTCAGTTAATCCTGAATATAATGTTTCGCCTGTGAAACACAAGGTTATTACGAAGTGTAAATAGTGTCTTGCAAAGTTTTTTTTAAATATTTACATTAGATTGAGTTTAATTTGTTTCAGTTGTTAGTATAACTGTGGGACCTGTTGTTGTCTGACTGTCACCAGGTCTGTGTGTTGTTGTGTGACTGTCACCAGGTCTGTGTGTTGTTGTGTTACTGTCACCAGGTCTTTGTATTGTTGTGTGACTGTCACCAGGTCTGTATATTATTGTGTGACTGTCACCAGGTCTGTATATTATTGTGTGACTGTCACCATGTCTAGATGTTGTTGTGTGAGTGTCACCAGGTCTAGATGTTGTGTGACTGTCACCAGGTCTGTGTGTTGTCTGACTGTCACCAGGTCTGTGTGTTGTCTGACTGTCACCAGGTCTGTGTGTTGTCTGACTGTCACCAGATCTGTGTGTTGTTGTCCGACTGTCACCAGGTCTGTGTGTTATTGTCTGACTGTCACCAGGTCTGGATGTTGTTGTCTGACTGTCACCAGGTTTGGATGTTGTTGTGTGACTCTCACCAGGTCTGGATGTTGCTGTGTGACTGTCACCAGGTTTGGATGTTGTTGTGTGACTGTCACCAGGTCTGGATGTTGTTGTGTGACTGTCACCAGGTCTGGATGGTGCTCAGTTCACCATCACCCTCTTGTTCCAGCAAATCACTGGATGATATGCGATGATCTTCTGCACCCCGTCTGCGAGTTCTCCAAACGCCCCCCTTCCTTCCCCCCCTCCCAAGTGCACATCGTCATGTGGGAGAGGCAGAGTTACCATGGTAACCCCGTAGCCGCGGAGGCTGCGACACACTGTCCAATGGGAACGACAGCTGTTGCGACCAATGACGGACTGGCACACATCACTACGCAGACCACTACCGTACCACCAGGTGTCTCCACTGGACTGCCACCAGGGGTCACTGTTATTATGACTCCGGCCTTGATGGCAGCTTCTGATATCTCGCAGCAGCCAGGGACGTGGATGGCAGTGTCACCGGTTGGGTTTGTGGCCCCAGTTGGAACGTATCAGTCGTCTACTACACCCCAGACACAAGCAGTCACTGTTGCGAGAAATTCACGTGTGGTTCACAGCGACGCAAGAACCAAGACGGGCAAGACAGGTCCACTCACGGAGAGGCTACAGAGATGCCGCGAGAAGTTTGAGCGTGCAAAAGCAATTCGACCGCGTGTCGTGGCTCCACAGACGCCACCTACTGTCATCTGCGTGCGTAACTTGCAGTGTGGACAAAGCTATGCGGTGTCGCGGCCAGCGTTACCATCAGCCCAATGTGCGGTCAGTCAGTCAGCAGTCACACCACGACCGGACCACTGCGACGGTCAGCTTTCTCTTGGCGTACAAGCCTCGTCTTCCCACAAGTCTCGAGGAACTCCGACTGTCGCGTCCGGTAATGTCAGGCCCTGGGAATGGGTGTCACTCGGTCAGTGCCTGTGTTTGCTGGGTACACTGCCAAGGCTCATGGATGCAAGCGTGACGTCGGTGATGCCAAATGCTCAGGTGAAATAAACAGTGGTGTTAACACTTCATCCTCATTAAATAGTGGTGTTAACACTTCATCTTCAGCAAACACCGGTGCTAACACTTCGACGACGTCACTAAACAGTGGTGTTAACACTTCATGCTCAGCAAACACTGATGCTAGCACTTTGACGTCGGTAAACGGTGGTGTCAGCATGCTGACGTCAGTGAAGTCAAGAGTACCCCGCACAAACACTGCAGTATCAAAGAAACGAGTCATCCGACAGTTTGGCGGCAGTGACAAGAGACGTAGACTGTCAACACCTCCAGTCTTGTCAACCCACAACACCAAGTGTGTAACCAGTTCGGCGCCAGAGACTTGTCACTCGACACAGGAGAAGGAGTGTGTCGTGAAACAAGTTGACACGACCGACGACATCCCCGACAAGTTTGATGACATCCCCGACAAGTTTACGGATGTTCTGGACGAGTTGTGTTCGACACTTGACATGTCGGACGTGTCACCGAGTGTCAACCAATTTGACGACGTTATTGATTTTGACTCCCTGCTAGCTGTCTAAGGTGTTGAATCAAAATAGTTCAGGAAGATCAGGAGTATTTATTTGAATGTGCAAATTTCATGGGAGGGGTTAGTTAATGTCAGCGAAAGAC
This sequence comes from Ridgeia piscesae, assembly GCA_025642075.2. Classification (NCBI taxonomy): domain Eukaryota; kingdom Metazoa; phylum Annelida; class Polychaeta; order Sabellida; family Siboglinidae; genus Ridgeia; species Ridgeia piscesae. The sequence goes on from JAODUO010000465.1 coordinate 227,533, forward strand.
GGCAGCATTCCATGGTTACAAATAACCTTTGTGTTCTGGCTTGCATTTTATAGTGTCTAAATCATTTAGTGTGCATTTATAAAAATAAATCCTTTCCTATTGTTTTTTACTGGTGGTAATGTAGAATGAAAGTAACACATTGTATTATAATGTGCTAAACAAGCCCAACAGTGTGCAGTGCAGTTAAATTAAAATCTTGAAACATAATCAACATCTCCATAACCTGTTTTTTGTTATTGCATTGTTCAAGCATTATCTGATGTCCACAGCTAATTATATCTTCTTCTTCGTCCACCAGCTGACGTGCTGGATTGATTATTTCAGTGTGTGTATGAAGTTTCATTGTCTGTTTTCATGAATCTGTGATATTTTGTGATATTAACATCGATTGAATTGTTGCTGCTGCCAGAAAATGCACCAATTAAATTATGTGAATTAAATTTTGTTTTGTATTTTGCCCCTATGTTCATCCTTCAGTTCTGAAGTTAGTACAATAAAGATATGATAGCTACCAGACATCTTGCCATGAAGACATTAACACCTGGCTATAATGAACACCTTGCAGTGAAATTTCCTTCAAACTTTATAGTGTAATACCCTTGTCAAACGAATATAAATTCTGTTGATTGCAAACTCCTCACTATTTCCACTCGAACGTGGTGTGCCACAAAATAACTGCTTTTGGCGACATCACTTGTTGTGAGTGCCGAAGGGTGCAGCTATCTATAAATAGGGGGTGGTGTTGTTGCAATTTTTTATGGAATACCCCCCAAAAATATGAACATGTTATACCCGAGTGCAAAAATTTGACTAGTCGGGTGATCCTAACCCCTTTGAACGTCATAGCCACTGGTCCTAAAGTAACTCTGGACCATATCTTGGTGAAAACTTATCCTATCTTCATACAATTTGAGGATTATATTACTCGTGAAGGTTATTGTAATTTAGGAAAATTTGCATAATTGTTGCCATGGCAACAGCGATTTATATGGATATGGGTGTATGTTGACACGAAAAAAAAATTATTCAGTGTAAATGATAGCAAGTACCATCACACAATTGCAATAAATTTGCGCAATAAGGTGGTTTTGGGCTGTAAATTCTAGTGTTTTATGACTATCGTGAACTGCACCATTTAAGTGATTTTGTTTCTTCAAATTCCTTAATTGGTTTACCTTTGCTTACAAACATTTAAAATAAAGCTGACATCAAAAATAACTTATTGCACCTAGTATATTCCACAGAACAATTGGTGAAAATTTCAGTTCCCTATCTTATATAGTTTTTCCAAAATTATTTTTGCTGTTCGGCACAAATAGTTAACAATGTAGTTTTGAGAAAATTGCCAAAAAAATGGATTCCTTGTTATTCTGTTTTACAAGCAGTTATAATAATTGGTTTTAAGGTATTTGTGGGATGAATTTTTTTAAATACTACTTATTGTGAATGCATAACATGTTAAACTATCAAGAAATGCTGAAAACACAAAATATCAACAACAAAAACATTTTTGGACCTATGGCTACTGTTAAAATATTGTCGAAAATGGTTTAACATAAACATGTACTGGGTTGATGCAGCCAGCCACTTCAACTGCAGCCATGGGATATTTTTGATATTACCAGGAAGACAATCTTAGTCTGTTGCTGGGTGTGCTCAGGAAATTTTACATTCCAAAACTCGACCATCATTTTACTCTGGGGAAACACGGCTAATTCTATATGGCAACCAGGCCTTGTCTGTGAGAATGGATGTAAATTCTGTAATCTCTGCATTTTTTTTCTTATCAATGTGCGTACTAAAAATATCATATATGCCACAACTTTAATGCAATGTTCTCTATACCTGAACACACATGTTGAAGGAGGAATTATGTTTAATCAGTTCAAGGTAGTGTTCATAATGTGAAATATTCTCACTGTACAGAACATACACAGTTTGGAGTGACATCAACACAAGATAAGCAAACAACAGAACATTGAGTTTCAAGTTTTATTGCCTGCTGTTGCACTATCATTGACCAACAGCATCGGTTACATCACAGCTCAGTTTGATATAATATACTCAGTATATACATTAATAAAACAATTACATGTGCGTAAATATGTATTATTTCACAGAGCAAAATTTGTTCATATAAGATACGCTGTTGCCTATACACAACTGTACATAATTGTTTTGTATTATACATGTACATTGCATGTAAATTGACAGGCAAGTCTAAAACAAAATTACAAAAACTAAATAATTTTGTTTAGTGCTCATTAAAACCAAACAAAAACAAATGATAACCACCACGTATGGAACATAATAATTATAGGTTCATCTACATGACAAGATTTATACATATTTGAATGCATACACCGATGCCCGAATATTGCTTTCAAAAGTGTTTATGATTAAAACATGATCAAATCTCTTCTGCAAGGCTGTCTTATCTCCCGTAATGTTTGGACAGAAAGGATAACTAGTGTGTAAAACTGATGCACATCACCAGTACCTTGTCCAGTGTACAACAAATATAGTAAAACTAGTTAATGGCACAAATTGAATAAAGAAATAATAGACGCCTCTTAGCACTTCAGAAAAAAGTTTCAATGCAGATCAATCTGAAAAGAAACATTAAAAAGATTGTTAACCAAGTAAAGAATTACCTGTATTATTTTCGTTAACAAAAACCTGTATCTGAAACTACGAATGTCGTTAATAACAATATTATACGTACGCTTAGTTCTATTAATAACTTCCTGTTCTTTTAGTTTATGTAGTTGCAAACATACAACAGTAGCATGATTAAAATCCTTTCTAGACGTGATTATGCAGTAACCATTTGCACAAACTAACAGTAATATTAATCTAGTCTATTGCTAAATATCTTATTTACGGCCAAAAACGATAACAAACACAACATTTATATTTTTACAACATGGCTACATTGCATTTATCACTACTGATAACAAGGTAAAAAAATATGCTTAAAAAACTATACTATCATGGCGTTTAAATGATTATTAACTTTAATATTCTCAAAATGTGTGAAAATAAAACAAGTGCTTTATGGTAGAAAGACGACAAATAATGCAGACCACTTCAGCATCAGGAAAGTCATTGAAAACTTACTTAAAAAACTAACCGAAGAGACAGAAAGCACAGAAATACACTTCTTCATTTGACATTGGCTCAAACCCTATGTGTCCGGTAACTGGGACAGGCACATCACGCCCCTCCCTACATTCAGGGTGATACCCCTCCCCCTGCCCCGAGCTGACGTGGGGTTGTCTGGCTGTGTTCCCTGGAACATGGGAAAGACACCATCTTGTCATACAAGAAACATGAGTCTGTCCAAATACACACTTTGCTTTAAATTCGCACACAACTTTTTGCTTGTTAACTGAATCAAGTGGTGCTCACATATATCAGATTACACTGTTTATACGTAATGGAACCAGCTAGGTTTTGTTAGAAATCTGGGGCATCATGTACTAGTAAGAATTAGTGAGTCTACTACACGTTACACATTTAGCCCCTGTGGGATCTTTTACTTCCCCTGGATAGAATGGACCACCGTTTTTTTATTCTCTTCCAAAAGACACAGGCAAATGTGGGGTGAATGAAATTGCCTAAGTTTGGATTTATAATTTTTGCAAAACCTTTTTTAAATAATTCATTAACCATCGTCACAGTAATTGAATGGATATATCTACATTCAATAGCTTATTTTGTGAACATGGGGAACAAGTACCAAACTCCATTATTGGCACTGAAAAGGACATGATAATGGTATACTAAGAAAATTTCAAGTGTTTTCATTGAAACAAAATGTGGCACATAAAAGACACATTTTATGACATAAATAAGTTTATTTCGGATGTGCAAGCGCACATGAATGGCAAGTTAAGTCATTTTTCTACCCGGAAATGGTGGTAAGTCAAAAATGACCAGTGTATAAAAAAATTGATTTTTCCAGATCCACCAGTTGCATTACCCAAACCTGCCTGGAGGTTCTTTCCGAAAATCAAAACAATTCCATTAAAATAGAGATAAACTGAACATAAGTTACACACTCACCAACAGAGGGCATTGCACCCCGCCCTGTGCCCCGACCCCGGGCCAACGCCTGCAGCAGGAGTTCTTGCTTCTGCAAGCAACAAGTTCAGGTAAGTAGGGGTTGGACAGGTAATGTAGGGTATTCAGAGTTACCACAGGTACACAGGACCTGGCACAGACAATAATATGTGTACATTTTAAACATAATAATTATATAACCATTTTAAGGAAACTGATTTTTTCTGAAATAAACAAACACGAGACAGTGAAATGATTCAGTGCTGACATAACTCTGAAGCTACTTACTAAACTCAACTGCCGTGACCCATAATGAAAACCATTTTTTTAACAGAATAGAATAGTTGAACATCGAATTACAGTCACCTTGCAATTAAAGTCACCCTAGGACAGTCCCAAATTGGTTGCAGATACAAAGACTGGTTTCAAAATTGTATAAAGAAAGACCACTAGTAAAGGTGTTCAGTCTACCAGATAGGTGCAGTTTAAAAGTTTCATTTCTGTAATATTCACCAGAATATGTCTCCCTACTCACCCTCTGACTGTCACATGTCAGGGTGTTTGTGGCTGCCGGGGCTTGTGTGTGGTCACTCTCCCTCCAGGTGTCACATCTGGCATCTTGTTTATCTGCAAAATCACAGTTTTAACATCGTATAAGTTTTAATATGGTATCCAGATTTCAGGACGGCTCAGTGTGTGTTACTCTTCACTCACAGTGATGCCTGAACAAGCGAATATGTCTGAATTTCTCTGGGAAGTGTTCAGCTATGCAAAAATCGCTGCACAAAGACTACTTGTAATATCTCTGCCACTATCTATAGTTAGGTACCCATTCATAAACTGGCTGAACTGGAGTAAAATGGAGTCATTGATGAGCTTGCCCTAGGTTTGACTCACCGACACTGTATGGTCGTGACTGTTGCGCCATCTGTAGGACCGCAGGCAAACCATGTGGCTGTCTCGTCGGCACGTCGGCATTGATCCGTACTGGATGTCTGATGTGGCCTTCTTCGTGACTGTTTCTAAAACAAATTAAGTCTGACTAAGTAATGGTGTCAAATGTAAACAAACATTCACTTTTGATAAATCCATAACTGAATAACAAAGGCCAGATTGGTGGCGGACTAAACCAGCTAACAAAGCAGCTGCTGTGTTGATGATGTGCCGACAAAACAGCTGCTGTGTTGATGATGTGCCGACAAAACAGCTGCTGTGTTGATGATGTGCCGACAAAGCAGCTGCTGTGTTGATGATGTGCCGACAAAACAGCTGCTGTGTTGATGACATGCCGACAAAACAGCTGCTGTGTTGATGACATGCCGACAAAACAGCTGCTGTGTTGATGACGTGCCGACAAAACAGCTGCTGTGTTGATGACATGCCGACAAAACAGCTGCTGTGTTGATGATGTGCCGACAAAACAGCTGCTGTGTTGATGATGTGCCGACAAAACAGCTGCTGTGTTGATGACTGCCGACAAAACAGCTGCTGTGTTGATGATGTGCCGACAAAACAGCTGCTGTGTTGATGATGTGCCGACAAAACAGCTGCTGTGTTGATGACGTGCCGACAAAACAGCTGCTGTGTTGATGACATGCCAACAAAACAGCTGCTGTGTTGATGACGTGCTGACAAAACAGCTGCTGTGTTGATGATGTGCCGACAAAACAGCTGCTGTGTTGATGATGTGCACTGATAGAGGTAGAAGCAAGGCATGTTTTCAGACAGCAACTAATGTGTTATTCTTGCTTAACCAACTCTCGCTTGGCTGCTTAACTTCACCAAGAACATAGTCTGGTGACTTAGCTGGCTTTTGAAAGTTATCTGTTTGAGGGGCTAAAACATGCTGCCACCTCATGGAGCCTGGATGATCATGTCTATTAATGTATTAATTAATTAAATCTAAGCTGTCCCATATGTCTTGGGCCATAGCAGAAAACGATCTCTTGCAACAGGTGACTGGTTTCATGCAGGCAGGTCACATTTGTGTGAAAATATCTACCACTGTCTGTAGCCAGGTACCAATTAATACAGCCAAGTGAACGGGAGCAACTTATAGTAAACGTCTTCCCCTTCCGATATGACAGCACAGGATTTGAGCATGGGTTCTACAGACTGAAGAATCCAATCGTCTACCCACCCAGCTTCTGCACTCCACCGTAGAGCTATGACACAATTAGGGGGCAAAATTAAGAATTTTACCCTCTGGGAACTAGTAGCATTAAACAGGAGCTGCATCACTTTAACAATCGTTGCTCAAACGTAAGAAAATACCATTTATAGCATATGTGACTGTGATTTGATGAGCATGGAGCCACGGTACATTTAAAATTATTGTTCAAACTTGGACATCTTTGATCACAGGGCACCGCCATATTACATTCAAGTTGCATTTGGTTCAACTTATCAATTCAATGTAAATCTTAGATTCCAGCTCCCCTTCAACAAGTTGTTGATCTGCAATACTCCTTAAACATAAAAAACACAAATTTCATAACTGGTCCAACATGATTATTTCGAGATGTCGAGTGTAAAATTGCCGGGGACTAGCCCTACCCAACGGTTACTCTTCCCGAGTAATGTCTACTTGTCACAGCCCTCACCTTTCATTGTGTTTCTGTTGACCAACCGACTTCAACCTCGTGTCACCAATTGTGTCCATCCTTGGGTCACTCACTGAATGCTCCCTTGTGTTTCTTGTTGAACCCTGCCTCGTGCTGCCCCCTGTCCTCTGCCATGGTACTTGACTGACAACAGACGCGGCAACTGTGACAGACACCCCCTTAAATGACATCATAAATAAAACTAATACTTTATGATAAGACATTGCACAATTTAAAATGTGTAGATTAACCCTCCTAAAGCCAGGTAAATGGAAATATATACCTGCTATTGAATTCTATTAAAGCGACAGATTGTGCTGTCACCGAATCATGTGCACTTCCCCACTTTATTTATTTGCATAAATGCAAATAAAAAATAACTTCTGGTCCGATTTAAAAGTAAACTTTTCACAATCCATAGTACTAACTCCTAGCGTAAATAGCTAAGCATGTGCCAGATATGTAAATTTATTACACAAATATGAATTATCAAAGTTTAATTTATGGATACTTGATGCATAGAAACACAACCTGCTTCATCATGCTGTGCATTAATATTTGTTTATAATGCAATAGACTGCCCAAAAGTTAGCATTTAATCGTCGAAATTGCCAGCAGGCACACCGTTTTTAGGACAATTCGTGTGCGCGTCCATGTTTTTTATCCCACAGAAAATGTTCGAATTTAATCTTATTGGCTGAAAATATATTCACCGCATGATGATCATGACAAGAAGTACTGGAAATAGAGCGCAATGCTGATTTCGACTATAAAACCACATGGCAATTAACGCTATATCACTTGCATTTCAAAATGTTGACACTTGCCAGTGAAACTTCAATATTATTATGTGCAGACTGCTGAAACATGTTGCCATGATTGGATGACACTGTTTTGTGGGTGTATTCAGGCCTTCTGGCCACACAATTTTGGATATTCGAGTCTTTTTCTGCTATTCGATTCAATTCAAAATTTGCAGCTATATAAACGAATATTGCTTGAATATTTTCGTTCATGTCCTCTGCTGCAAAATCGGTCTGACTTAACTATGAAAACGACAACATACAACTGCCAAACTACTCCTCACATCTTATCTACATATACACACACTAGGTTACAAAATAAAATCACAAATATTACTGAAACAAATAAACTTCACAAAACAAACTTGCACAAAACTTGCCAGCAACTCAGTGTCATCGCCGTCGGTGGTGGTTATGCGTAGTGCTATGATAACATAATATCAGTATTGTGTCGACTGGTATTTTTTAGCAGTGTTGGGCTAAGCTAGGGTTTGGGGTAAGCTTTGGATTAGTTAAACGTAGCTTAGTGTTAGTTAGGGTTACGGTTACTTTAGGTTACCATAAAACCGGAATTGTTGAAGGTCATTTATGTAGTGATGCCTGCGATAAATTACCAATATTACAGTAAGCGCTGAGCTCCAAGTAGATCATAGAGTTTTGCGCGAGTTTGTTTTGTTAATTTTATTCTTTACAGGAATTTAAATTATTTTATTTTGTAACCTAGTGCGTGTATATGTACATAAGATATGTGTGGAGAAGTTTGATGGCTGTAAAAATTGTTTTCATGGTCAAATCAGAAAGTAAACAAAAAAGATCGATGGCGGTGATGCATATGGCCATGATGTCGACGACTCCGGCTTGGACTCAATCGAATTCGAAGCCACCGAATATTCGTATTCAATTTGACATTCAATTTGTATTTCTATTAGTAATTTTGAGGAGATTCAATTCGAGTGAAATTCCAGATTCGTTCCATCCTTACATACAAAAAGAAGTTATTGAATTACTCTAATACAAACTCTGTATTTACTTTGTATTTCTGTCGGCTGGTGAATTCTGCAGTCTTGAGAACATTGTAGTCTCTGAAAAATAATGGTTTTATATTAAATTTTAAGAGAAATTTTGCTATCCTTTCATGTACAAAATTATCTTCAAATTGTGCAACAAAACAGATATGCAACATACGATAAATATTAAGACTGATCTTGTCATATGTGGCACATTATAAAATACTGGCATGTGTTCTGTTTGTTAGTCATTTAAGTTTACTGTTTAAAATAAAAAAATAAAAAAATAATTGGTTGAAAACATAAACACAAATCTCACGGACCGTCTAAAACAGCTCTACATAAAAATATAAAATGATGCAACAATATAAGAAATATTTCCCTGATATTAACCCTGCAGGTGATTGGGCCGAACATCAATGAATGACACCAAAATAAAGGATTCCTTTAGCATTAAAATGATGCATCATTCATATTTGTATGACAAATATTAGCAAAGTTATGATTATTATAGGAACAGTATGTGACAGGAGTTTTTGTGGTCACCTGCAGAGTTGACAAAGGAACAGGTGAAGGAAGAGGCTGTTGTCACTCACCAGTGTCCCAGTCTTCTGTCGGAGCAGTGACACTAGCATTGTCATATGCCGGCACGCTTGTGTCACCTTTCATGTGGCCTGTGTCACTGCCGCAGCTCTGTGCTGGAACATGTCAAATGTCAATGTCTGTCCACTGTCACGCTCATGGTAACGTCACAAGTTTAATTTGAGTACAGTTAGTTCCCTTCAAGGGGAAATACTTCTTTCCAAAGGGAGATACTTCCCTACAGGGGGTACTACTGCTGTGTAGTATACGAGAATGTCTGTTCATAAGTCCCATTGTAGACATAGCACGGGCGAAGTCTCACTCAGACACTGTCCTGTCTATGTAGACATAGCACGGGCGAGGTCTCGCTCAGACACTGTCCTGTCTATGTAGACATAGCACGGGCGAGGTCTCGCTCAGACACTGTCCTGTCTATGTAGACATAGCACGGGCGAGGTCTCGCTCAGACACTGTCCTGTCTATGTAGACATAGCACGGGCGAGGTCTCGCTCAGACACTGTCCTGTCTATGTAGACCTACCACGGGCGAGGTCTCGCTCAGACACTGTCCTGTCTATGTAGACATAGCACGGGCGAGGTCTCGCTCAGACACTGTCCTGTCTATGTAGACCTACCACGGGCGAGGTCTCGCTCAGACACTGTCCTGTCTATGTAGACATAGCACGGGCGAGGTCTCGCTCAGACACTGTCCTGTCTATGTAGACATACCACGGGCGAGGTCTCGCTCAGACACTGTCCTGTCTATGTAGACATAGCACGGGCGAGGTCTCGCTCAGACACTGTCCTGTCTATGTAGACATAGCACGGGCGAGGTCTCGCTCAGACACTGTCCTGTCTATGTAGACATAGCACGGGCGAGGTCTCGCTCAGACACTGTCCTGTCTATGTAGACATAGCACGGGCGAGGTCTCGCTCAGACACTGTCCTGTCTATGTAGACATAGCACGGGCGAGGTCTCGCTCAGACACTGTCCTGTCTATGTAGACATAGCACGGGCGAGGTCTCGCTCAGACACTGTCCTGTCTATGTAGACATAGCACGGGCGAGGTCTCGCTCAGACACTGTCCTGTCTATGTAGACATAGCACGGGCGAGGTCTCGCTCAGACACTGTCCTGTCTATGTAGACATAGCACGGGCGAGGTCTCGCTCCCGACACTGTCCTGTCTATGTAGACATAACGGGCGAGGTCTCCTCAGACACTGTCCTGTCTATGTAGACATGGGGGGAGGTCTCGCTCAGCACTGTCCTGTCTATGTAGACATACCACGGGCGAGGTCTCGCTCAGCACTGTCCTGTCTATATAGACTTACCACGGGCGAGGTCTCGCTCAGACACTGTCCTGTCTATGTAGACATACCACGGGCGAGGTCTCGCTCAGACACTGTCCTGTCTATGTAGACATAGCACGGGCGAGGTCTCGCTCAGACACTGTCCTGTCTATGTAGACATAGCACGGGCGAGGTCTCGCTCAGACACTGTCCTGTCTATGTAGACATAGCACGGGCGAGGTCTCGCTCAGACACTGTCCTGTCTATGTAGACTACCACGGGCGAGGTCTCGCTCAGACACTGTCCTGTCTATGTAGACATAGCACGGGCGAGGTCTCGCTCAGACACTGTCCTGTCTATGTAGACTACCACGGGCGAGGTCTCGCTCAGACACTGTCCTGTCTATGTAGACATAGCACGGGCGAGGTCTCGCTCAGACACTGTCCTGTCTATGTAGACATAGCACGGGCGAGGTCTCGCTCAGACACTGTCCTGTCTATGTAGACATAGCACGGGCGAGGTCTCGCTCAGACACTGTCCTGTCTATGTAGACATAGCACGGGCGAGGTCTCGCTCTGGCACTGTCCTGTCTATGTAGACTTACCATGGGCGAGGTCTCGCTCTGGCACTGTCCTGTCTATGTAGACTTACCATGGGCGAGGTCTCGCTCCAGCACTGTCCTGTCTATGTAGACTTACCATGGGCGAGGTCTCGCTCCAGCACAGTCCTGTCTATATAGACTTACCATGGGCGAGGTCTTGCTCCAGCACTGTCCTGTCTATATAGACTTACCATGGGCGAGGTCTTGCTCCAGCACTGTCCTGTCTATATAGACTTACCATGGGCGAGGTCTTGCTCCAGCACTGTCCTGTCTATATAGACTTACCATGGGCGAGGTCTTGCTCCAGCACTGTCCTGTCGATGCAGCGCGCTATGTGGTACCTCAGTTCTGCACTGGGCATTTCATGTCTCGCATTGAACGGACAGACGACATAGTCCATAGTTGGGTTGTTCTGAAACAACAACCATTTCTCTACAGCGCTTGACAACTAAACCACTTCTTGTTTTCACATAGAAATATCTATCAATATAATTTGGGAAAAAATCAAAATTTTACATTTATTAGATAGGAGTTGGTCAAACCAAATGCAGCTCGAGAGTAATGGCGGCAACTTGCACCAACAATATCAAAGTTAGAAAAGTTATTTAAAATGTACTGTGGCTCATCAAATCATGGTCACATATCTGTAAATGGTATGTTCATATGTTTGGGCAATCATTGTTCAAGCGTTACAGTCCCATTTAAACTTTACTGAACTTGAAGGTAAATTTGTATGTACAAATAATGCTCCTCAAATGTCTTACTTATTGAGAAGTACTTGTTGAAAAGTTGTTGAAAATAGACCGTCATTGGCTTCCAGTTGTACGTCGAATTAAATTGGCGACTGTTACATAGCGCACTCTTTCTACCCAACATCCAACACCCGTTTCCAAACTTTTTTTTATTTAAACTAAGCTCTATATTGGCAAACGTGCTTTCTCTGTAGCTGCGCCAACAATCTGGAATCAACTCCACAAGTCTATCTTCTGAAACCGTAGCCACTTTTCGTAAAAAAACAACTCAAAACAAATATTTGGTCCCCGTTTATGATTACACCAAATGATGTAGTTTGTTGTGCCTCTGTGCTAGAATTGTCAAGGATAATATAGGCACTATAGAAGTGTTAGTCACTATAGAAGTGTTAGTTAGTTATTATTACTATTGTGTGTATATACCATATGTGTGTATACTACATACATCTGGACATCTGTGTGTGTGGGACTGTGAGTTGACATGTGTCACAACAGTCGTGGCGTGGTGACACGTACCTTGCGACACTTGATGAGATGGTACGGGAACCGGAGCGCCTTCACGAGGTGGGCGCTGTTGTAGGGGCACTCTATGAGGTCGTCCGGTTCACTCAGTTGGTATTGCGCCATCCTCCCTGCAACAAAGAGAATCCTTGTCACATTTTTTCTTATCAATTAATTTATTAACCCATTAGACCCCATGTGTCCGGACGTCTCCTCCCCGCGGGGCCCGAAAGCGTCCGGCGATGGAAATGGCTCTGTAGGTGCTACCATCTTTCGGATTCTTGTGAAACTACCACAAAATGAATTATGTATATTAGCTTTGAATTGTGGGTAATTTTTTCATGTGGTTCCATTGAAAATTTACGAGAAAATCGCATTTGAAGTAAAGCACACGTGAGTTTGAGAAATGGCCGCTTCTGGTAGATCGCCTACGTTTACAGTAGACAAAATCTGCACTATGATGTATGGAGTCTTCGGATGAAAGCAAAATGTGACCCATCTGCACGAGACCAGTCGCATGTCGCTAGACATCGTTTTCCGCTACAGCCCAATAGATTTTATTTTATTCTATTTCTGGATTCTAAGATATGTTTACTATTATATGGGAAACTGTCACATGTGACAGGTTTACTTCAGTACATTATTAAAGCCAGTATTTAGAAGCTAGTAATTAAACACGCATCGCTGAACAAAAACAATGTCGCGAATTAACCCACTTCGAAGGCCCGCGCGCCATTGCTGTTCTTGGAAAATCCCTAACATATGGGTATCACTTGAGAGCACGTCATCACTGCAATACATCACCGAACATCGCGTTAACGTGGCTTTTGAATTCAACCAATCATGAGCATCGGAAAGGAGTAAACAAACAGGCAAAGTTGCTATCACGTGGCCAGATCGCCGCTAACCATAGGCTGATTACTGCTCATGCATGCGCACCGGACTGTTTTTACAGTTTGCGCGGCACTGAGTACTACTCACATTATCGACAATGGCAAGTGAAATCGCACAACTTTTAAATACTTCGGGTGAGGACGCAGAGAAATTGCAGGATTTGCTGCTTGACTACGTACTAGACTTTGACAGTGGAGACAATGACTCGATAACTGACAATGACGACATGGACTGTTCAACGGACGACGACGACTTTGACATGACGATGGGTGACTTCGACTCGGCAATGGACGCTGCGATGGCATTGCCAGAAGTCGTGATGGGCAACAAGGAAGAACGCCAAAAAGTGTCAGCTTATCGGTACGTATTGTTGAATAACAAATTGATTGTTTATTCGTACTAAATAAAGTAAATCTAGCCGTTGGCGTAGTGCTGAGAACAAGTCTGCGAAGCGGATTCTGTCAACAGGGTTGTTTAAATTTTTTCCGACAGCTGTCAGTCGGAGACAGTGAGAGTGTATCAGCTGTCATCCATCTGTGTGACGACAATATGGATAGTTACTATCACGTTAATTAAAAGTACAGTATCATTATAACTATACCCACCTAGAACAATGCATGTCCATAGTATTGTCCCAGTATTTTAAATATGAAACCAACTATTGTGGCTGTGTCGTTTGTGTTGCAGCTGTCACTGTCAGTATTTCAAAGGGAACCATGCTTCCTCTACTTCAGTGTGGATTATAAGGTCAAGAGAAGAAGGGACATGGCAGCTATGGGGCCAAGTAAGTGATTTAATGTATTCTGTATGTCAAAGTGCAATAAACAGGAAAGTTATACCAGTGTTTCGGATAATACAACTTGCGAGATAGTAATTTTTTTTACAAATATCTGAAACTGTTGCTATGCAGAGGACCAGATGCTCCTTCTGCTTGGCAAGATTTCTTGCCCGATCAACATGTCAGAGCTGACGTTGTTCAAGGAGACCTGCAGCCACTCACCGGGAGCACCAAAAGACGACATACTATATACTCCTTGAACAACATGTCAGAGATGACGTTGTTCAAGGAGACCTGCAGCCACTCAACGGGAGCACCAAACCACATGTTCATAATTACCAGTAGCCTAGTTGATGTCTTTTGTCTTTATGTATGCTGGGCAGGAATTATGAAGACCCCCATTGGTTAATTTGAATGTTGTCAGGCTAGCTGAGATCTAGAAGATTGTAAGAGGAAAGTGAGGGAGTTGGTTGGCAGGAGCTGAGCCTGCAGGGTGTGTGTCTGTGTGTGGTCACACTGGTGTCGTAACTGGCAGGACATCTATGTAGATGTGATTAGCACAGCGGATCCTAATTTGAGGGTGTAATCAAGTGGATTGTAGTTATTTAATCTTGTTTGGAATTCTTTGTTAATTGGTACCTCCCCCTTTATCTAGCTGGACTGCTACGATAAATTGGGAGATTCCGGGTAGGGATTTTTTTATATCTCAAAATACCAGTTTCTCTTTTCCTAGTGTAGAATTGATTTATTTTATGACGTTCCAGCCAGCCAAACCAGATCACACACTTCTGCAAAGGTAAAGATGGCGACCAACAATATGAGCGTTACGCCAGACTACAGAACATGAACGACAAACAGAAGGCCGATGCTTTCGCCTTCCATGTGTCAGGCCTCGCCCCGACATGGCATCAGTCACTGGATGACGAAGGGAAGAATGACTGGCCGATACTGCGAGATCACTTCTTGCAACGCTTCCGCGTATCGCAGCAAGCACTCTGGCGACAAGAGAGAGACTTGTACCAGCGACAACAACAGCCAGGACAGTCCATTGCGGACTTCACTGCCATCATACTCAACGCTGCACGTGGACTCCAGTTGACGGACATGCAGAAGGTGAGACTCATCATGGGTGGACTGCATGAGACAGTGGCACCATTCGTGGAGCAGTCGCAGCCACAAAGCGTTCAAGAACTGCTACAATGCCCTGCTGCCTTGAGCAAAGGCAGAAATAACGCCAAAGCAGCAAATTGCTACCGTGGCCTTGGCCACCCAGGAGAGGATTGTGGCACAGCTGGAGACCAGGAATCACTATCATGAAACCCGTGATCACACACCAGAGCGCTCGCCAGGAAGACGAACGGTGCAATACGTTCCACCACGTGATATCGGACGAAACTCACAGCGAGGAAACTACGGGAGATGACCACAGATATCGGGACACACCGTCCGCTTTGAGTCACCATGATGGGACTCCGACCACTGGACCCGGGAGAGTCGCCCACAGAGGAGATCACAGCGCCAGGACCAGCCGTGTCACCGTTGGGTAGGTACATTTTACCAGGGTTGTCCAGCCATAGGAAGACAGTGTTATGCATGTCACCAGTATGATCATTTTAGAAGCCAGTGCCAGATAGGACCGAGACAATGAAAGAGTGGGCCTGTTAAAACTAACAGGCACCGCAGAAACATCAGACAGAAACCAAACAAATCTAGAACTGTCAAATCAGCAGAAATTACATTTCCCCAAAACTTGGAAGTCACTGGTGTGGGAGGAAAATCACACAGAATGACGGACAGTCATTATGAGCAGTGCCTGTGGCATGTTTCCCCTCACCTTTTTAATGTCATAGTTTAATATTTTGTTGTACTGTCTATATATTTGATTTGATTTGTATGGTTATGTAGTCAAGTGTGCGTAAAAAACATTTCATGACAGACATGTACACTGTGTGTATGCCTGATAGGCATACCATTTTTGGACTTAAATTATGCCCATTTCCAACCTGTTATATGTTTTC
The DNA here is from genome assembly GCA_025642075.2 of Ridgeia piscesae. Classification (NCBI taxonomy): domain Eukaryota; kingdom Metazoa; phylum Annelida; class Polychaeta; order Sabellida; family Siboglinidae; genus Ridgeia; species Ridgeia piscesae. The sequence goes on from JAODUO010000465.1 coordinate 243,426, forward strand.
ATTGTTCTTTATTCCAACACCAAAAACGACCTACGGCCACTATTAAGATGATTTTTAGCATTTTCAGTTTGAAAAATCACCTTTCATTTATTTGCTCACTGCTTTTCTTGAAATAATACCAGAGTGTGTAATAAAGTGACTTGTAGGAGGCCTATTGTGTTGTATTTTATGCATGAAACAAAAAATTGAGTGACTTTCGAGCCTCGTTTATGCACTGACGAAACACCAAAATCTAGCACTGCGCCCATCGTTGGAAAGTACAATGTCTCCCCATGGAGTCTAGCATGAAGAAACCTGAACATAAATTAGCATCACTGAGATATTTGTTACAATCTCGACGAGTGTGGTCTCAGAGACAATGGTCTAGGACATAGCAACAGACAGTTGAGATAGTTCGAGTAAGAACATGTTTACTTATTCACCCCACATGTTTGGTTGATGTCTATGTGTCTTCGTGGGACAGTTGACAGATGTTTGTGAGGTGATCGTAGATGATGTTATCAATGAAATATAAAACTTGTTGTTTACGTTAGTCTCTCCGAGTGTGGTCTCAGAGACAGCAATCTAGTCATCATTGCTGATGTCATCAACAAAAACATGAGACAACTCAGATAAGAACACATTTACTTATTCACCCCACATCAGTTCACGTTTACCCCATCACATGATGATGATGATGAATTAATTACTACAACATGTGTCAACAGTGGTTGTTTAGTTGATGTCCGCATCTCTTCTTGGAAGAGTTGACAGATGTGAGTTTGTGAGGGGATGAGCGATGTTATCAATGAAATAACAACTTGCTTAGGTTACAGTCTCTAAGGGTGTGATCTCAGAGACAGCAATCTAGCCATCATTGCTGATGTCATCAACACAAACATGAGACAACTCAGTTAAGAACACGTTTACTTATTCACCCCACATCAATTCACGTTTACCCCAGTCTCTAAGGGTGTGATCTCAGAGACAGCAATCTAGCCATCATTGCTGATGTCATCAACAAAAACATGAGACAACTCAGATAAGAACACATTTACTTATTCACCCCACATCAGTTCACGTTTACCCCATCACATGATGATGATGATGAATTAATTACTACAACATGTGTCAACAGTGGTTGTTTAGTTGATGTCCGCATCTCTTCTTGGAAGAGTTGACAGATGTGAGTTTGTGAGGGGATGAGCGATGTTATCAATGAAATAACAACTTGCTTAGGTTACAGTCTCTAAGGGTGTGATCTCAGAGACAGCAATCTAGCCATCATTGCTGATGTCATCAACACAAACATGAGACAACTCAGTTAAGAACACGTTTACTTATTCACCCCACATCAATTCACGTTTACCCCAGTCTCTAAGGGTGTGATCTCAGAGACAGCAATCTAGCCATCATTGCTGATGTCATCAACAAAAACATGAGACAACTCAGATAAGAACACATTTACTTATTCACCCCACATCAATTCACGTTTACCCCAGTCTCTAAGGGTGTGATCTCAGAGACAGCAATCTAGCCATCATTGCTGATGTCATCAACAAAAACATGAGACAACTTAGATAAGAACACATTTACTTATTCACCCCACATCAATTCACGTTTACCCCAGTCTCTAAGGGTGTGATCTCAGAGACAGCGGTCTACAACACATTGCTGATGTCATCAACACGAACATGAGACAACTCAGGTAAGAACACGTTTACTTATTCACCCCACATCATGGGGTAAGTTGACATGTTTACGCCACTCATGTGAAGGACTTGCACAAGTGAACATGGTTGGTGTCGCGATGCGCTAGTGTTGTATGCTTGTTGAATGTGTATCTTTGACATCATGCGACAGTGTGTGATGGTTGTGTGGTTCTCAGTATCTCCTGTCATTACATGTTGTACTGTCACTTGCTCCGTGTACTATGGGTGTCAGTCGTTCGATGTATCGATTGTAACTCGGGGTACGGGTGCATCGAACAAAGGATGAATGGATTAATGAGATTCCCACTGTCCCAAGTTTCCCACAGTACTCAATACTGACAAACTGCATATCTTTGTTACTTATTAACATAACTGCTTCAAATTGTTGCCACTGTATCTTGACAATATGTACCTCAGGAACATAGAATCATATTTAGCGATTAACAATATGTAGAGCTTTCTAGATGTACCCGGGAATACAATTTGATATTTCAAATACCTTTTCAAATACACAGGACATGGTTATACAAAAATTGCAATTGAAAATTATTCTTGATTGAATTCTTAAAAGTCAAGTAATTGTACTGTCTTTTGGCAATTCACTCAGAAATAATGGTGTTAGACGATGTTATCAATGATACATAAACCTTGTTGTTTATGTTACAATCTCGACGAGTGTGGTCTCAGAGATATCGGTCTACGACACAGCAACAGACAGTTGAGATAGTTTGAATAAGAACACGTTTACTTATTCACCCCACATCAGTTGACGTTTACCCCATCGCATGGTGATGATGAATTAATTACTACAATATGTGTCAACAGTGGTTGTTTGGTTGATGTCCACGTGTCTTCGTGGGACAGTTGACAGATGTGAGTTTGTGAGGTGATCATAGACGATGTTATCAATGAAATATAAAATGTGTTGTTTATGTTACAGACTCAAGGAGTGTGGTCTCAGAGACATCGGTTTACGACACATCGCTGATGGCATCAACAGAGACTTACTTGAGACGACTCAGGTAAGAACGCATTTACTTTTTCACCCCACATCAGTTCACGCCTACCCCGTCACACTATTAGTGATGACTTCATCTTATCAGATGGTTTTTATTGTGGATTTATGAAATAGTTTTGCATATTTTTAAAGTGGTTAAAATATACACTTATCTGATTACACTCAACATATCATGCAACTGTTTCGTTTGAATTGAACTGTTTTAAGTTGTACACTGAGTCCACGTATAAATATTACTGACAGTGAAGTAAATAATTTGTTTATTTATTCACCCCACAAAATTACCCCACCCTCTTGAATTATCGCTGTTGTTGGTGAGTTAGTTGATGTGTAAATGAAGGTTGTTTACTTGTGTGTTGAGCGAGGCGAGGCGAGTGAATGTGTCACTTTTGTCTCCTTCTCTACAGCATTGACCACGACTACCTGTCACCGGCCAGCGAGGAGACATTGGACCGTATCATGAGAGAGAGGCCAGGACTGACGTTACACGTTGTTGTGATGTTGGGGGAGTAAGTTGACGTGTTTAACGTTTGATACGTGCACGTGTTAGTGTTTTACGTACATAAGTGTATTAATGAGTGTCACATGATGTACATGTGTTACCACGGCTGTACTTTTGTCTCATTCTCTACAGGATTGATGGAGACGACCTGACAGACGCCAGCTAGGGGAAGGTGTGAAGGAGTTGGGTGAGTGGTGGTGTTGTCGTCTCCTCACTTTCAGGAGCCATTTGCCAAATGTGATGTAATTCATGTATCTCAGAATGGTTGTAATTCTGGGATCTTTTTACTACTTTGTGATGTAGTAGTTTTATTGTGGGGTACAATATAACTATTGCTATGATTTTATTCTTCAAAAAGCCACCTTGTGAGTTGTTTTTAGTTTGTAAGTTCAGTTGTGTTTAGTTTGTTTTTAGAGAGACCTGCACCTGTCACCCCAGACAGCGACAACAAAGACAATTTCTTCACGAGGCATTTGTCTCGCAACATACTCAGCCTGTGTGGATTGGAAAACAGCGACGTAGACAAATTTGTCACCACCGTCAACTTGCTGGATATCTGAAGGTGATAGCGTACATATTGAAGTCTACACATGAAGGAGACACTGGACCGTATCATGAGAGAGATACCAGGAGTGATGTTATACATGTGGCGGCTGTAAGTTGACGTGTTTAACATTTGACACGTGCATGTGTTAGTGTGTAACACACACACACAATCCGTGTCATGTTAGTGTTTTACGTACATAAGTGTTAGTGAGTGTCACGTGATGTACATGCGTTAACACGCCTGTACGTGGCTGTGGGTCGTGTGTCACTGTCAGTCTTCTCTCTCTTACAGCTACGGGTGGGTGGCCTATCACGACATGCTACATAGGCCATTGAATTACCACATCATGTGAACTCATGTAAAGTCTCCTGCCCTACAGGATTGACAGCTGCAACCGGACACACGCCAGTTCTGAACCACTGGACAAAGAGACCACAACTCGATTTAATGGTGGTGACATGGGGTAAGTTGACGTGTTTACGTTTACTTATTCACCCCACATCATAAGTTGACGTGTTTACGCCACTCATGTGAAGGACTTGCACAAGCAAACATGGTTGGTGTCGCGATGCGCTAGTGTTGTATGCTTGTTGAATGTGTATCTTTGACATCATGCGACAGTGTGTGAAGGTTGTGTGGTTCTCAGTATCTCCTGTCATTACATGTTGTACTGTCACTTGCTTCGTGTACTTTGGGTGTCAGTTGTTCGACATATCGATTGTAACTCGGGGTACGGGTGCAACGAACAAAGGATGAATGGATTAATGAGATTCCCACTGTCCCAAGTTTCCCACAGCAGTCAATACTGACAAACAGCATATCTTTGTTACTTATTAACATAACTGCTTCAAATTGTTGCCAGTGTATCGTGACAATATGGACCTCAGGAATACAGAATCATATTTGGCGATTAACAATATATAGAGCTTTCTAAATGTAGCCGGGAATACAATTTGATATTTCAAATACTTTTTTCAAATACATAGGACATGGTTATAAAAAAATTGCAATTGAAAATTATTCTTGATTGAATTCTTAAAAGTCAAGTAACTCTCTTAAGGCAGCCAAATGCATACTCACCCAAAAAGCGACGCGCATGGTGGTAAAAGCGTCGCGAGCCAGTGGCGTAATAGGCCTTTTGAGAGTCAGGACTGGATTTCTTTTTTAATAGTTACTCCGTCGTAGGGATTCTAAGCGAACGTTTGTATAAGGTGAGCTCGAGTCCACTCACCCTCTATACCGACGGCCGGAAGACTGTCCCTGGATGGGGACAGTATGGCAAGGCCTCGGGGTAGCCATTCGGTACATAGCCTCTGGTTTCCTTAGACTAACGACGTGCGTCCTCGCTCGCTCCCGTGGACAGTCTTAGAAGACTGACTGAACTGTCGTTGGCCGAGATCCCCGATGTGCAGCCCAGCGCAGCGGGGGGAAGAGAGCTCTCAAAGGGAGTCATCCTCAAGCCAGGGGATTCTCTCAAAGTGTACTATGTGAGATACGAAATTGCCCTTGGGTTTTATCTCAACAGGGGGTGTCTGACCTCCACAAAGGGTCCAGTTTATGGTCCCAATCAGTCACGGCAGGGAAGCCGAAGCCTTGAGCAACCCGTTAACAGTCACGCATCGCACCCAACGATGTATGGCAAGGCGTTGAAAAGTAACGTCGAAGGGCTTTGGAAGTTCAGCCCTGGAAGTCACAACTCCACGAGGAGGATGCCTGGCATTTCTTCCCGGTAACAGGGAACCATTAACCGATGAGGTCCCTGGAAAAACAATCCTGGTCGGCAGTAAGGTTCTCTTACACCGACCCGAGCGACAAACTCGCTCACAGGGCCCCTTAAAAGGCCCAAGTTGGTCTGGCCCAACCCGCCAGACTAACTCAACACTGGGTTACTTCAAATAACGAGAAAATGGAGATGCCCCCTGGCATCGTCCTCCCAGTTTCGGAGGACCTCGGATCGGTCCCGAACAAAGCCCTTAGCCCAGAAGGTAGGTGCCCTGATTGTGGGAAACAATTTAAGGGAAAAAGAGGGCTATCTTTGCATTCAAGGGCCGCCCATGCGGAGTCGTACCACTCGAAGGGTACCGCGGAGATCGCCGAGACGATCCGCGACAGGCGGAAAAATAGATGGGCAAATGAGGAAACTGCGTTGATGGTGCACGAGGAGTGTCGGCTCCTTAGGGATGGCTGTTTGGACATTAACCAGGCTTTGGTTAAGTTCATGGCTGGAAGGACTCTTAATGCCATTAAGAGTCACAGAAAGCAACAGACATACAAAGATCTGGTAAGATCTTACGTGCCCATCACCGGTGGTCTTGGCGTCAAGGAGGCAGCAATTCCCCCACGGAGAGCACCTCGTGGTGCTGGGAGAGTCGCACCCAGGCCTCGCGCCCAGCCCATGGGAGATGAGGCGGGTCAGCCTCTACCGAGACCGGCAGCTCTCGGCGCTGAAGCTTGTCCCTCCAGGCCTCACTCCCCACCTCGGGATAGGGCGAATCTATCTCCAGCGCGAGCTGCCGAGATCGAGGTTCATAGGCCCCACCCAGGTAACGAACAAACTGAGCGCCTGCCCGACACGTATGGAATCAATACCCCGGTCAGAGTGCAAAATGTCCCAATACATATCACTACAGAGTACGACTGGAGGGCAACAGTCAGGGAGGCCATTCTCGAACAGGCCGCGGGTGCAAACATCGACCCAGTACTCCTCCAGCAGTCCATTCAGGAGCCGCCCGGCGACTCCGATGGACTGCAAAGTCTCATAGACCAGGATCTCCTGGAGTTGCTTCCTCCAGCTGAGAGAAATGGTCGGTGTGTGCAAAAAGGTCAGCAGCGCCAGGTAGCTCAGTCCTCGCGAGCGAAGCGTAGAGCCGCATACTCTCGTATACAAGCGCTCTACAAATCCTCCCGGACTAGCTGCGCTAGGGTTGTCCTCGCAGGCAAGTGGCGTGAAGTCGCTCCCACTCTTTCTATGCAAGAACAGGTTGCCTTTTGGAAACCCGTGCTCGAGACGCCGTCGGCCCCAGACAGACGAGCCCCCCCGGTAGACGGGGCTCCTGAATGGGGCATTATTGAACCGATCTCGACGGCTGAGGTGACGCGGCACCTGAAGAGTTTAAAAGATGGAGCGGCCGGTCCAGACAATCTTGTTCGCCGTGATGTAAGAAAGTTGAGCGCCGAGTCGCTCGCTTGTCGATTCAATGTGTGGCTGATAACAGGCATATCGCCTGAATCCTTCCGACATGGAGTAACCGTTCTAATCCCCAAAAAGCCAGAAGGCGCGGAACCGAGACATTATCGCCCCATTACCTTAGGGCCGATCTTGTGTCGTCTTTTCCACCGAATCTTGGCAGAGCGGATTGAGCGGTACTATCGCATCTGTGGACGTCAGAAAGCTTTCAGGAAGGGAGATGGGCTAGGTGAGAACACATACATTCTTCGGAATGTCATTGCCGACCGAAAGGCAACGTGTCAGTCCACCAATATCGCCTTCTTGGACGTGTCCAAAGCGTTCGACTCCGTGTCGCACGAATCCATATTCCTGACCGCGGCTTCGGCAGGAATTCCAGACCCGCTCGTAAGGTATATTCGTTCGGTTTTTACGGGATCTCAAACCCAGCTTCGAGTGAACGGAACACTCAGCCAGGCTATCTCAGTGAATCGTGGCGTCAGACAGGGCGACCCGCTGAGCCCGGTCCTTTTCAATTCGGTAATCGATTTAGCGCTCCGTCATATTGATCAAGGTATCGGTGTCAGCGTCGGTCAGGAGAAACTATCCTGTCTGGCATTCGCTGATGATCTCGTACTACTAGCCAGTACGCCTAAGGGTCTGCAGACTCAGTTCAATTCCATCGAACTGGCCCTGGAGGAAAATCACACAGAATGACGGACAGTCATTATGAGCAGTGCCTGTGGCATGTTTCCCCTCACCTTTTTAATGTCATAGTTTAATATTTTGTTGTACTGTCTATATATTTGATTTGATTTGTATGGTTATGTACACAAGTGTGCGTAAAAAACATTTCATGACAGACATGTACACTGTGTGTATGCCTGATAGGCATACCATTTTTGGACTTAAATTATGCCCATTTCCAACCTGTTAAGATGATTTTTAGCATTTTCAGTTTAAAAAATCACCTTTCATTTATTTGCTCACTGCTTTTCTTGAAATAATACCAGAGTGTGTAATAAAGTGACTTGTAGGAGGCCTATTGTGTTGTATTTTATGCATGAAACAAAAAATTGAGTGTCTTTCGAGCCTCGTTTATGCACTGACGAAACACCAAAATCTAGCACTGCGCCCATCGTTGGAAAGTACAATGTCTCCCCATGGAGTCTAGCATGAAGAAACCTGAACATAAATTAGCATCACCAAGATATTTGTTACAATCTCGACGAGTGTGGTCTCAGAGACAGTGGTCTAGGACATAGCAACAGACAGTTGAGATAGTTCGAGTAAGAACATGTTTACTTATTCACCCCACATGTTTGGTTGATGTCTATGTGTCTTCGTGGGACAGTTGACAGATGTTTGTGAGGTGATCGTAGATGATGTTATTAATGAAATATAAAACTTGTTGTTTACGTTAGTCTCTACGAGTGTGGTCTCAGAGACAGCAATCTAGTCATCATTGCTGATGTCATCAACACAAACGAGTCAACTCAGGTAAGAACACATTTACTTATTCACCCCACATCAGTTCACGTTTACCCCATCACATGGTGATGATGATGAATTAATTACTACAACATGTGTCAACAGTGGTTGTTTAGTTGATGTCCGCATCTCTTCTTGGAAGAGTTGACAGATGTGAGTTTGTGAGGGGATGAGCGATGTTATCAATGAAATAACAACTTGCTTAGGTTACAGTCTCTAAGGGTGTGATCTCAGAGACAGCAATCTAGCCATCATTGCTGATGTCATCAACAAAAACATGAGACAACTCAGATAAGAACACATTTACTTATTCACCCCACATCAGTTCACGTTTACCCCATCACATGATGATGATGAATTAATTACTACAACATGTGTCAACAGTGGTTGTTTAGTTGATGTCCGCATCTCTTCTTGGAAGAGTTGACAGATGTGAGTTTGTGAGGGGATGAGCGATGTTATCAATGAAATAACAACTTGCTTAGGTTACAGTCTCTAAGGGTGTGATCTCAGAGACAGCAATCTAGCCATCATTGCTGATGTCATCAACAAAAACATGAGACAACTCAGATAAGAACACATTTACTTATTCACCTCACATCAGTTCACGTTTACCCCAGTCTCAAAGGGTGTGATCTCAGAGACAGCAATCTAGCCATCATTGCTGATGTCATCAACACAAACATGAGACAACTCAGTTAAGAACACGTTTACTTATTCACCCCACATCAATTCACGTTTACCCCAGTCTCTAAGGGTGTGATCTCAGAGACAGCAATCTAGCCATCATTGCTGATGTCATCAACAAAAACATGAGACAACTCAGATAAGAACACATTTACTTATTCACCCCACATCAATTCACGTTTACCCCAGTCTCTAAGGGTGTGATCTCAGAGACAGCAATCTAGCCATCATTGCTGATGTCATCAACAAAAACATGAGACAACTCAGATAAGAACACATTTACTTATTCACCCCACATCAATTCACGTTTACCCCAGTCTCTAAGGGTGTGATCTCAGAGACAGCGGTCTACAACACATTGCTGATGTCATCAACACGAACATGAGACAACTCAGGTAAGAACACGTTTACTTATTCACCCCACATCATGGGGTAAGTTGACATGTTTACGCCACTCATGTGAAGGACTTGCACAAGTGAACATGGTTGGTGTCGCGATGCGCTAGTGTTGTATGCTTGTTGAATGTGTATCTTTGACATCATGCGACAGTGTGTGATGGTTGTGTGGTTCTCAGTATCTCCTGTCATTACATGTTGTACTGTCACTTGCTCCGTGTACTATGGGTGTCAGTCGTTCGATGTATCGATTGTAACTCGGGGTACGGGTGCATCGAACAAAGGATGAATGGATTAATGAGATTCCCACTGTCCCAAGTTTCCCACAGTACTCAATACTGACAAACTGCATATCTTTGTTACTTATTAACATAACTGCTTCAAATTGTTGCCACTGTATCTTGACAATATGTACCTCAGGAACATAGAATCATATTTAGCGATTAACAATATGTAGAGCTTTCTAGATGTACCCGGGAATACAATTTGATATTTCAAATACCTTTTCAAATACACAGGACATGGTTATACAAAAATTGCAATTGAAAATTATTCTTGATTGAATTCTTAAAAGTCAAGTAATTGTACTGTCTTTTGGCAATTCACTCAGAAATAATGGTGTTAGACGATGTTATCAATGATACATAAAACTTGTTGTTTATGTTACAATCTCGACAAGTGTGGTCTCAGAGATATCGGTCTACGACACAGCAACAGACAGTTGAGATAGTTTGAATAAGAACACGTTTACTTATTCACCCCACATCAGTTGACGTTTACCCCATCGCATGGTGATGATGAATTAATTACTACAATATGTGTCAACAGTGGTTGTTTGGTTGATGTCCACGTGTCTTCGTGGGACAGTTGACAGATGTGAGTTTGTGAGGTGATCATAGACGATGTTATCAATGAAATATAAAATGTGTTGTTTATGTTACAGACTCAAGGAGTGTGGTCTCAGAGACATCGGTCTACGACACATCGCTGATGGCATCAACAGAGACTTACTTGAGACGACTCAGGTAAGAACGCATTTACTTTTTCACCCCACATCAGTTCACGCCTACCCCGTCACACTATTAGTGATGACTTCATCTTATCAGATGGTTTTTATTGTGCATTTATGAAATAGTTTTGCATATTTTTAAAGTGGTTAAAATATACACTTATCTGATTACACTCAACATATCATGCAACTGTTTCGTTTGAATTGAACTGTTTTAAGTCGTACACTGAGTCCACATATAAATATTATTGGCAGTGAAGCAAATAATTTGTTTATTTATTCACCCCACAAAATTACCCCACCCTCGTGAATTATCGCTGTTGTCGGTGAGTTAGTTGATGTGTAAATAAAGGTTGTTTACTTTGTGTGTTGAGCAAGGTGAGTGAATGTGTCACTTTTGTCTCCTTCTCTACAGCATTGACCACGACTCCCTGTCACCGGCTAGCTAGGGGACATTGGACCGTGTCATGAGAGAGAGGCCAGGACTGACGTTACACGTTGTTGTGATGTTGGGGGAGTAAGTTGACGTGTTTAATGTTTGATACGTGCACGCGTTAGTGTGTAACACACACACACATTTGCCAGTGTCATGTTAGTGTTTTACGTACATAAGTGTTAATGAGTTTCACGTGATGTACATGCGTTAACACGGCTGTACATGGCTGTGTATCGTGTGTCACTGTCAGTCTTCTCTCCGAGTGAATGTGTCACTTTTGTCTCCAGCATTGACCACGACTACCTGTCACCGGCCAGCGAGGGGACATTGGACCGTATCATGAGAGAGAGGCCAGGACTGACGTTACACGTGGAGGTTGTAAGTTGACGTGTTTAACATTTGATACGTACCCGTGTTATTGTGTAACACAGATACACACATAGCTAGTGTCATGTTACAGTTTTCATACGTAAGTGTGTTAGTGAGTGTCACATGATGTACATGTGTTAACATGGCTGTACTTTTGTCTCCTTCTCTACAGGATTGACGGAGACGACCTGACAGACACCAGCTAGGGGAAGGTGTGAAGGAGTTGGGTGAGTGGTGGTGTTGTCGTCTCCTCACTTTCAGGAGCCATTTGCCAAATGTGATGTAATTCATGTATCTCAGAATGGTTGTAATCCTGGGACCTGCACCTGTCACCCCAGACAGCGACAACAAAGACAAATTCTTCACGAGGCATTTGTCTCGCAACATACTCAGCCTGTGTGGATTGCAAGACAGCGACGTAGACAAATTTGTCACCACCGTCAACTTGCTGGATATCTGAAGGTGATAGCGTACATATTGAAGTCTACACATGCACTAACTATTAGTTTGAACATCGTGTTTTTTTTTAATAACACGTATTACCTGAATGTTAGGCAATGTTGTTCACCCAGTAGGGTTAGGGGCTATTTCGTGGCTTCGCTTCGCTTGCTATGACAATGATCCTCATGAGAATGCCTGATGATGCCCTGACTGTAGAAAAAGGTGTGGCGTTGTAATCTCGCACCTCCCACACGGAGCTTTACCACAATAGGGAACCAATGAGATCCAACGTTCATTTCAGAATGTCTTTTGTGTGTGCGCAGTCACATTTGTGTCACAACAAACGCAACCTGTGTGGAATGGAGGACAGCGATGTCGATGAACTTGTGGCCAATGTCAACTCACTGAGACATCTGAAGGTGTTAGGCGTACACACTGAAGTCTACACACACACTAACACGTGTACGTACACGTGTGCACACACGTAATGAAATATACACATGTACGTATACAAATGCACTTTATCACATGTACATCAACATGTGCTCACTCATACAGTTCAATTTATTATGAGTTTGATTTTTGATTTGCCTTAATAATAATTTATCCATTGTAATTCAATTTCTAAATTTGTGTTGCGTCCACTCAGCATGGTTGTTCTGGTGGCCTTTGATGACCTCAATGACATAGACTTGGTGGTGTCAAACTGGGTTTTAAACCAAACCCACACATACTAGCCTCTGTTGAAGACGCATTGTTTACGCTGCGCAGTTGTCGTGAATTTCGAGCAGTTAGTTTCGTTTTAGTGATTAGATATTCTGCTGATACTTAAACCAGCTTTAGAAACCATCTGAGCAGCTGTTTTGATCCAGTGGGATGACATTTCCTTGACACCGAGACAGGTCTGTGGACATTGCAATATTGTTTGATTTGTAGTGTATCGCATACATGTACTTTATAACACAAAGGTTTGTTTGAACATGTCACATTGATCCCGTCCGTACACAGCACTGCTAGAGACTGCAGATGATGGTGGCTGACTGCAGATGATGGTGATTGAGAGACTGCAGATGATGGTGATTGAGAGACTGCAGATGATGGTGATTGAGAGACTGCAGATGATGGTGTTTGAGGGACTGCAGACGATGGTGATTGAGAGACTGCAGATGATGGTGGTTGAGAGACTGCAGATGATGGTGGTTGACTGCAGATGATGGTGGTTGACTGCAGATGATGGTGATTGAGAGACTGCAGATGATGGTGTTTGAGGGACTGCAGACGATGGTGATTGAGAGTGATGTACGTGCGTTAACACGGCCATACTTGGATGCATCAACTCAGGACAAAGTTTCCAGACAGGATTAAGAGGCAGGTGATTGTGTACAGATGTACCATGTAACACCCCAGCCACTCTACCCCAATTGCCAGCCTGAAAGATGGCAAAGTGCCTTTTTAGGCTTGTTCTGGTGTATACAGGCCCAGTTGCTTTGAAAGACCAGTAGCCAAGGAACTGTGTGATAACCTCCTGTTGTTATCAGTTGCCATCCACCTACTGACAAGTGCCACTTGGGCAAGTAGTAGACTCGGTGGGACTTTGGTCACACTCTTTTAGTTCTTTTCAATCAACATTTGTCACAGCTTTATGGAACGTAAAATGTTCATGGCCTAGTTTATTTGGCAGAACATGTAAAAGCTCATGGTAATCTTGACATGTTTTCTGCATTTCCATTTGAAAATTTCCTCAGGCAGTTCAAGAAAATGGTTCGAAACCAAAACTTTGTGGTCCAGTAAATGAATATGAGAATCGCAGAAGTCAAAATTTGTTTTTCATGATCACCCAGACATGTTTGTTCCAAGTTTGAACAAAAAACACTCACAGGGCCCACTCGCAGCAGGAAATATGTATTTTCCATGTTCCCAATTGAAGGATTTTACTATTGCGGCAGAAGAACCTAACCATTGTGTTAAAATTGGTTCAGAAGTTGCTAAAATTGGTTCAGAACATTCTCCCGTGTCTTCAGAAAAGCTGGATATCCATGTAGTACATGTGAATAAAGTACTCTATATGTCAGTAATGTTGAATTAAGCAAGGGAAATACGTGCTACTTCCACCAATCTAAAGAGAGAGACTGCAGTTGACGACCTTAAGAAATTGAACTACCCCGGTACGTCTTTAAATTCAACTGCTGCAAAAGAAATTAGCAGTATAATAACCTGCGTCTCCAACTACAACTTTCAGTCTAATTTTTGTTCGTGCACTACTTGAGAAGATATAATTATGTATGCTATTAGTTTGAACATTGTTTTTTTTAAATAATAATGTGTATTTCCTTAATTTTATGCAATGTTGTTCACCCAGTAGGGCTAGGGGCTATTTCGTGGCTTCGCTTCGCTTGTTATGACAATGATCCTCATAAGAATGCCTGACTATGCCCTGACTGTAGAAAACAGTGGAAGGGTGTAAGAGGTTTGGCGTTGCAATCTCACTCCTCCCACACAGAGCTTTAGGACACCAACGAGATCAAACGTTCATATCAGAATAACAATGACATACGATCTAAAAATACAAAATAATAACCTGAACAGGCAAGAGTGTTGACACGCACACACGCACAAATTTAAAATAGACAAAATATGAATATTTTTACAAACTTGTTAAAATAGTATTTATCCAATTTGATATTTATCTGTTATGTGTTACACGGTATGTAGTCGAGGCCAAGTAAAGGTCCGACTTTGCAGGGGTGACCCCATAGTTTAACAAGCGTCATTCCTTTGTGTTGGATCTCTGAGCTGCAGCGAGTGTTTGTAAACAGAGCCAACACAGAGATTACATTTTCTTCCCCACCATCCTCCCCTTTCTACTCCCTTATCGGTTGTTGTATTGTCTTTTGTTAGTATGTGGGGTATAACATTGCCCCCACCTTTGCTACTTGTACGTTGTCATTTTATAATTGTTAAGTAAGCTATGCACGTCATCATATAGGCAGTTAGCATCTATATGTGTTGTATTTTCTTGTTGAAAATCTTGCTACTAACCTATGACAATTTCATGGCTTTACATTTTGTTAGTACAATTATTAAATGACCTTTATCGACAATTACTCTTTGTGTGTTCTGTAGCAAACTAGCTCAGGGTTCTGCCATTAGGTATGCTATTATTCACATTGAACATCGGCAGGGGTCATTGTCCACGCTTAATCCAAGGAAGCTGAACTCACCAACTAAGACAATACGCCGAAGCTAGATAACAGAAATCAGGACCACTTCATGAGGTGCCAATAAAAGGGAAAATGATCGGACGCCGCTCATTGGCTGTGGCACTTCTTGGTGGGAGGGAATGAGGGGCAGGTGTGACAGTGACTACTCCAAACTTTCTACATAAGGGCGTGAAATCACAATTCCTAACAACAGCAATCATGGCATCACAGTTTCAAAATGATTACGAAAGTGTGTGTATCCGTGTGACCACTGTAGAAAAGAATGTGTCAAAGAAGTTGTAGAGTGTTTGGAGTGCGGATGCTGGACGCATGCGTCTGGTATTGGGATGGAGGAGACGATGTTGGGAAAATGGAGCAGCGTCGATAAACATTTCCTGTGTGAATCATGATCCTTCACGAATGACATCTTCAACCTCTTTTTTGTTCCTGCACTACTTGAGAAGTAAGAATTTTCTATGCTATTAGTTTGAACATCGTGTTTTTTTTATAATAACACGTATTACCTGAATTTTAAGCAATGTTGTACACCCAGTAGGGCTAGGGGCTATTTCGTGTCTTCGCTTTGCTTGCTATGACAATGATCCTCATGAGAATGCCTGATGATGCCCTGACTGTAGCAAACAGTTGAAGGGTGTAAGAGGTTTGGCGTTGCAATCTCACTCCTCCCACACGGAGCTTTACCACAATAGGGCACCAATGAGATCAAACATTCATTTCAGAATGTCTTTTGTGTGTGCGCAGTCACATTTGTGTCACAACAAACGCAACCGGTGTGGAATGGAGGACAGCGATATCGATGAACTTGTGGCCAATGTCAACTCACTGAGACATCTGAAGGTGTTAGGCGTACACACTGAAGTCTACACACACTAACACGTGTACGTACACGTGTGCACACACGTAACGAAATATACACATGTACGTATACAAATGCACTTTATCACATGTACATCAACATGTGCTCACTCATACAGTTCAATTTATTATGAGTTTGATTTTTGATTTGCCTTAATACTAATTTATCCATTGTAATTCAATTTCTAAATTTGTGTTGCGTCCACTCAGCATGGTTGTTCTGGTGGCCTTTGATGACCTCAATGACGTAGACTTGGTGGTGTCAAACTGCGTTTTAAACCAAACCCACACATACTAGCCTCTGTTGAAGACGCATTGTTTACGCTGCGCAGTTGTCGTGAATTTCGAGCAGTTAGTTTCGTTTTAGTGATTAGATATTCTGCTGATACTTAAACCAGCTTTAGAAACCATCTGAGCAGCTGTTTTGATCCAGTGGGATGACATTTCCTTGACACCGAGACAGGTCTGTGGACATTGCAATATTGTTTGATTTGTAGTGTATCGCATACATGTACTTTATAACACAAAGGTTTGTTTGAACATGTCACATTGATCCCGTCCGTACACAGCACTGCTAGAGACTGCAGATGATGGTGGCTGACTGCAGATGATGGTGATTGAGAGGCTGCAGATGATGGTGGTTGACAGACTGCAGATGATGGTGATTGAGAGACTGCAGATGATGGTGTTTGAGGGACTGCAGACGATGGTGATTGAGAGACTGCAGATGATGGTGGTTGAGAGACTGCAGATGATGGTGGTTGAGAGACTGCAGATGATGGTGGTTGACTGCAGATGATGGTGGTTGACTGCAGATGATGGTGATTGAGAGACTGCAGATGATGGTGTTTGAGGGACTGCAGACGATGGTGATTGAGAGTGATGTACGTGCGTTAACACGGCCATACTTGGATGCATCAACTCAGGACAAAGTTTCCAGACAGGATTAATCTGCAGGTGATTGTGTACAGATGTACCATGTAACACCCCAGCCACTCTACCCCAATCGTCGGCCTGAAAGATGGCAAAGTGTCTTTTTAGGCTTGTTCTGGTGTATACAGGCCCAGTTGCTTTGAAAGACCAGTAGCCAAGGAACTGTGTGATAACTTCCTATTGCTATCAGTTGCCATCCACCTACTGACAAGTGCCAATTGGGCAAGTAGTAGACTCGGTGGGACTTTGGTCACACTCTTTTAGTTCTTTTCAATCAACATTTGTCACAGCTTTATGGAACGTAAAATGTTCATGGCCTAGTTTATTTGGCAGAACATGTAAAAGCTCATGGTAATCTTGACATGTTTTCTGCATTTCCATTTGAAAATTTCCTCAGGCAGTTCAAGAAAATGGTCCGAAACCAGAACTTTGAGGTCCAGAAAATGAATATGAGAATCACAGAGAAGTCACAATTACCAGCTGTTTTTCATGATCACCCAGACGTGTTTGTTCCAAGTTTGAACAAAAAACACTCACAGGGCCCACTCCCAGCAGGAAATGTGTATTTTCCATGTTCTCAATATGGGGAAGCCCAATTGAAGGATTTTACTATTATGGCAGAAGAACCTAACCATTGTGTTAAAACTGAAGCTAGATAATAGAAATCAGAACCACTTCATGAGGTGCCAATAAAAGGGGAAATGATCGGACGCCGTTCATTGGCTGTGGCACTTCTTGGTGGGAATGAGGGGCAGGTGTGACAGTGACTACTCCAAACTTGCTATATAAGGGCGTGAAATCACAATTCCTAACAAGAGCAATCATGGCATCACAGTTTCAAAATGATTACGAAAGTGTGTGTATCCGTGTGACCACTGTAGAAAAGAATGTGTCAAAGAAGTTGTAGAGTGTTTGGAGTGCGGATGCTGGACGCATGCGTCTTGTGTTGGGATGGAGGAGACGATGTTGGGAAAATGGAGGAGCGCCGACAAAGATTTCCTCTGTGAATCATGATCCTTCACGAATGACACCTACGATATGACGAAAGCTCTGGAATGGTTGGCACAGAACTAAAATTGACTCTAGGTTCAAAACTAAACTAAATAAGTCAGTGGCATAACTTCCTTCACCTTTCAGGTATCGCTAAAGACTGCGACTCCCCATTTCATAGGCATATTTACTTTGTGTGTTGATCGAGGTGAGTGACTGTGTCGACTTTTGTCTCCTTCTCTACAGGATTGACAGCGACGACCTGACAGACGCCAGCTAGGGGGCACTAGAAGGTCTCCTGAGAGAGACACAAAGACAGAAGTTAGTGGTGTATGGGTAAGTTGATCTGTTTAACCTTTGATACGTGCACATGTTAGTGTGTAACACAGCACATGCATGTGTTAGCCAGTGTCATGGTAGTGTTTTAACACAGGTGTATGTGCGTCAGTGAGTGTCACGTGATGTAAGTGCGTTAACACGGCCATACTTGGATGCATCAACTCAGGACAAAGTTTCCAGACAGGATTAATCTGCAGGTGATTGTGTACAGATGTACCATGTAACACCCCAGCCACTCTACCCCAATCGTCGGCCTGAAAGATGGCAAAGTGTCTTTTTAGGCTTGTTCTGGTGTATACAGGCCCAGTTGCTTTGAAAGACCAGTAGCCAAGGAACTGTGTGATAACCTCCTGTTGTTATCAGTTGCCATCCACCTACTGACAAGTGCCACTTGGGCAAGTAGTAGACTCGGTGGGACTTTGGTCACACTCTCTTAGTTCTTTTCAATCAACATTTGTCACAGCTTTCTGGACCAGATGGTGACGTAAAATGTTCATGGCCTAGTTTATTTGGCAGAACATGTAAAAGCTCATGGTAATCTTGACATGTTTTCTGCATTTCCATTTGAAAATTTCCTCAGGCAGTTCAAGAAAATGGTTCGAAACCAAAACTTTGTGGTCCAGTAAATGAATATGAGAATCGCAGAGAAGTCAAAATTTGTTTTTCATGATCACCCAGACATGTTTGTTCCAAGTTTGAACAAAAAACACTCACAGGGCCCACTCGCAGCAGGAAATATGTATTTTCCATGTTCCCAATTGAAGGATTTTACTATTGCGGCAGAAGAACCTAACCATTGTGTTAAAATTGGTTCAGAAGTTGCTAAAATTGGTTCAGAACATTCTCCCGTGTCTTCAGAAAAGCTGGATATCCATGTAGTACATGTGAATAAAGTACTCTATATGTCAGTAATGTTGAATTAAGCAAGGGAAATACGTGCTACTTCCACCAATCTAAAGAGAGAGACTGCAGTTGACGACCTTAAGAAATTGAACTACCCCGGTACGTCTTTAAATTCAACTGCTACAAAAGAAATTAGCAGTATAATAACCTGCGTCTCCAACTACAACTTTCAGTCTAATTTTTGTTCGTGCACTACTTGAGAAGATATAATTATGTATGCTATTAGTTTGAACATTGTTTTTTTTAAATAATAATGCGTACTCCACAAAGTACTATCATGCCATCAACACACGTGTGGTGTCTACTGATGCAGCAACGAGAGCGTACTGTATGAACACCGGTAAACAGTGTCGACGTGATTTAATTTTACTGCATGGCAAGGTAATGACGCATACACATCACAATTGCTTTGTTTAGCTGCAGCAGTAGTAGTTTCCACATGCCTGGATCGACCAAACATTGTTCACTAGGCTGTGAAAGCACCGTATCAAATTGCCAAGTCATTTGTGTGGCTGGCAGATGATATGAGGGTGAGGAAGCTTTTTTGTTCATGCACTACTTGAGAAGTGAGAATTTTCTATGTTATTAGTTTGAACATCGTGTTTTTTTCATAATAACACGTATTACCTGAATTTTAAGCAATGTTGTACACCCAGTAGGGCTAGGGGCTATTTCGTGGCTTCGCTTCACTTGTTATGACAATGATCCTCATGAGAATGCCTGACGATGCCCTGACTGTAGAAAACAGTTGAACGGTCTAAGAGGTTTGGCGTTGCAATCTCACTCCTCCCACACAGAGCTTTAGGACACCAACGAGATCAAACGTTCATTTCAGAATAACAATGACATACGATCTAAAAATACAAAATAATAACCTGAACAGGCAAGAGTGTTGACACGCACACACGCACAAATTTAAAATAGACAAAATATGAATATTTTTACAAACTTGTTAAAATAGTATTTATCCAATTTGATATTTATCTGTTATGTGTTACACGGTATGTAGTCGAGGCCAAGTAAAGGTCCGATTTTGCAGGGGTGACCCCATAGTTTAACAAGCGTCATTCCTTTGTGTTGGATCTCTGAGCTGCAGCGAGTGTTTGTAAACAGAGCCAACACAGAGATTACATTTTCTTCCCCACCATCCTCCCCTCTCTACTCCCTTATCAGTTGTTGTATTGTGTCTTTTGTTAGTATGTGGGGTATAACATTGCCCCCACCTTTGCTACTTGTACGTTGTCATTTTATAATTGTTAAGTAAGCTATGCACGTCATTGTATAGGCAGTTAGCATCTATATGTGTTGTATTTTCTTGTTGAAAATCTTGCTACTAACCTATGACAATTTCATGGCTTTACATTTTGTTAGTACAATTATTAAATGACCTTTATCGATAATTACTCATTGTGTGTTCTGTAGCAAACTAGCTCAGGGTTCTGCCATTAGGTATGCTATTATTCACATTGAACATAGGCAGGGGCTCATTGTCCACGCTTAATCCAAGGAAGCTGAACTCACCAACTAAGACAACTAAGACAATACACTGAAGCTAGATAATAGAAATCAGAACCACTTCATGAGGTGCCAATAAAAGGGAAAATGATCGGACGCCGTTCATTGGCTGTGGCACTTCTTGGCGGGAATGAGGGGCAGGTGTGACAGTGACTACTCCAAACTTGCTATATAAGGGCGTGGAATCACAATTCCTAACAACAGCAATCATGGCATCACACAGTTTCCAAACGAGTCCGAAAGTGTGTGTATCCGTGTGACCACTGTAGAAAAGAATGTGTCAAAGAAGTTGTAGAGTGTTTGGAGTGCGGATGCTGGACGCATGCGTCTTGTGTTGGGATGGAGGAGACGATGTTGGAGAAATGGAGCAGTGCCGACAAAGATTTCCTGTGTGAATCATGATCCTTCACGAATGACACCTTCAACCTCTTTTTTGTTCGTGCACTACTTGAAGTGAGAATTTTCTATGCTATTAGTTTGAACATCGTGTTTTTTTTATAATAACACGTATTACCTGAATTTTATGCAATGTTGTTCACCCAGTAGGATTAGGTGCTATTTCGTGGCTTCGCTTCGCTTCGCTTCGCTTCGCTTCGCTTCGCTTCGCTTCGCTTCGCTTCGCTTGTTATGACAATGATCCTCATGAGAATGCCTGACGATGCCCTGACTGTAGAAAACAGGGTGTAAGAGGTTTGGCGTTGCAATCTCACTCCTCCCACACGGAGCTTTACCACAATAGGGCACCAATGAGATCAAACGTTCATTTCAGAATGTCTTTTGTGTGTGCGCAGTCACATTTGTGTCACAACAAACGCAACCTGTGTGGAATGGAGGACAGTGATGTCGATGAACTTGTGGCCAATGTCAACTCGCTGAGACATCTGAAGGTGTTAACGTACGTACTGAAGTCTACACACACCCTTTTGATCATGTTGCTTGACAGTGTTTGTTTTTCTTTTAACTACACAATAAGTAGCTGAACCCACTTGTAACCGGTGTTGGATTTTAAATGCACATTGTTCTTATTTGTTTCATAGTTATGTTTTAATTATTTTATTTATATTTTACAGACAAGGTCTGGAAGCTGAGATGGTTCCCAGAACACTTTACTACTCATTTCGAGGAAGCCTACACACCCTACATACACACCCCAGACATGTCACCAACGAGATGTGTTGCTGAAATTTGACGGCCAATTCCACTTGATCAAGTGGAGGGTCAAGATGTGGCCACTGTGTGAGTTAGATACTGGTTATACATACAACATACACGTGTAGATAGGTAAGGAGGGACAACAGAAGGGGTCCATAGTGACTCTGGACACCAGAAAGGGGATGTCCAGGGACCGGCTGTCAGCCCTGGACCGACTGATGTCATGTCACTGTGGACCGACTGATATCATGTCACCCTGGACAGAATCATGTCACGTCACCCAAACCGTATCGTCACGTGGAGGGACAGAGCCATGATGATGAGGGAGATAGTTACGTAACTTTACAGTGGCATCCACCAGCAAGGGATGTTAGGCTGGCATAAATGATCGGCAGTCATTTGTCCACATCAGGTTGGTGGCAGTTCAGCCTCTTTGCTTCATATATCGTTTTTTATATTCGTTTTCCATACAGTGTGGTGCTGCTGAACTACACAGTGATTAATGAACTACTTCTTCGATGAGCCGACATTGTGTGGGCCCACACAATGACCGCAAGGCCATGTGTGTTGGCCCATGCTACTTTTGTGACAAACGCGGAGATCGTGGTGAGGGACATGGAAACCCTGCCATTCCACCAGGGCAACTGCATTCACGTTGCGTGGTACATACTATGGTAGGTCATAATATTTTATTTTAAAGCAGTTCTCTAGCATATAAGATTGAGCTCTCAACCAAAAAAATTACAAAAGCAGATTACAATTTCCAGATAACTAAAAATTGCTAATTATCAGGTGAATTCATTTCAGATGGTATAATTTATGCATAGATGGATTCATGATATGTTGTCATAGACATGTTTGCATTCCAGCACCACTCAGCTGGCCCGGAACACAAGGCCAGGACCCAGCGAGTACTGCCTGTGTACGTAGTGTAGATAGTTTGATGTTGGATGCATGATGGAGGTATGAATAAGAGCCACAATGCAAAAAATTCCTTGTGCATTTTTAAAGTTACTTTGTAATAATAAACTGTCTGACTTACTTATATATGAGCAGTCACAAAACGTGGAAGACTGGAAAAAATTGGAAGTGACAATATGTCTTCCCCTCAGTGTGTCACACCTCACACCTATAACTTGGCCTACACCTCTCATAGTTGCCGAGACAGACCCACTGTGTGTTGACGCCATACTGCTGCATGTCAGGACGAACAACCTGCAGTCCATCTGTGACGATATCTGCCAGCTGGACAAGACTGAGTCAGCACCGGAGACTGATAGAAGACACAAGAGATGTACCCAGGAGTGGCTCTTGTTGTGTCTGCAGTACTCCCCCGTTATGATGAGTGAGTACCACCATCCACCAATGTATAGTAATGTAGTATTTGTATTGAAAAAATGCACTAATCTGTATTAATGTTTCCAAGGATTTAGGTAGAAGAGAAGTTAACTTTATTATATTATTTAAAATATTTTTACTTATTTAAAATAATTATTTATTTATTGGTATTACAAACATAAATGAGATAGTAAAATTCATTGTTTACTCAGTTTCCTTCTTTTGCTCAGTGACCTGTATGAGACTGGCCTTCTATGGAATGGGCGGCTGCACCAGGTGACTGCCCAGATCCCTGGCGTGTGCTTCTGGGATTAGGACTGCATCCTCTCCCAGCTCAGATACCTCAGCGTTAAAGGCTACAGCCTGCTACACATAACGACAGCCAGCCATATTCAGATGCTGTCAACTGACAGACAAGGCCCGCTCGTGTAAGTATCCATACAATTTTATTTTATTGTAGAACGCATTAATTATCACGTAAACTCATTTTAGATGGTATAATTTATGCATAGGTGGAATCAAGAATGGCTGATATGTTGTCAGACATGTTTACATTCCAGCCCCACTCAGCAAGGATCCAGTAGCATCAGACACTATGTGACAGACCTGCTGTGCAGTCCAGTGTCCCTTCTGCCCTGTGGTCTGCAAATCAGAGGATGTGCTGCTGGACCATGTCCTCGTAAAGCATCGCAACCTTTGCCGCGGTGCAGATGCTGAAGGTGATGGCAACCATTCTCCTGTGTCACAGCAGCCACTGGACACAGACACTCCAGTGACTGGCATGACAGACGTGACAGTGGTAGGAGATGCGAGTCGTGTCTTATGTCAAGTTAGACCAACAGTTCTACTTCTAGGTGGTGACCACGTCCTCCACATGTAAGTAGCCAAAACAAATCTGCATCATGCTTTGTTCACACAAGAAGTGAATTATTTAAGTCCACATTCAATCTGGAAATAATGCTAAATGTACATCTACTGATCCCAGTCAGTATCCGTATATGCCAGACAAATCACACCGATACAGCCGATATTTAGTTGGATTATGGCTCTTATTCAGTGGAAACCATTAAACTTTTCAAAACATTCTATATCGGGAAGAACATTCAAGACAAAGTTAGGATGGAAATTAAGTTGACAGAACAACAAAATGATTTAATGATAGATGGTGTTTCACAGCTTGATCAAACCTGTTTAGATGAATATTTTCAAATTGTTCTGAACTATGCTGAAAGTGACACAGTATCTATAGCAAATCACCGGTACTACATCGAAGATCTTACATTTCTTTTTGGTGAACGTTGGCTGTCAAATTCTCTTCTAATGCGGATTAATGTAACGCTGAATGCAAAATGAGACTAAAGCTTGGGTGTACTACGCATCAGATTTACAACATCAGACAGATTCTGACACACAAATGTTCACGGTGGGCAATTATTTTGTTTGTGCCTGTTTATAGTAATGGTGGACCATGTTCCATGGGTAGTTTGCAAGTGTCTAACACACATTTTGTTAGTCTAATCACAATTGAATTTAATATTTTAACCTATGCTGATACACTTGGCTGGGGAATACCAGGAACAGTTAAGACTATATCTCTGAAGATATCACAAGGCTTAGGGAAGCCAGCTCCTCTTTATTTATGTATTACTTTATTTTACTTTTATCACCAGCCTGGGGCTGATACTGGCTCATGTACTGTTCACATGTTTTGCTTAAATATCCATTACAGACATGTTCATCTATTTGCAGAGTATCTGTAATAATAGGTGCCTCACCAGCAAGTATATATCGGACCAGCTTCTATGGTCTTGCTGTTCCAAGTTCCCCAATTCCGACAAATGAAATTGATTTTCTGCACATCTTTCTCTAATCTCACTTGTTGAGACAGGTGAACATGCAGTGGATAAAGACAGGCACAGTTGGTGTGAATATGTTAAAGAAAAGTAAATGTTTCCATTGTTTACCCTCAGGTAAACCAGATAAGAACGCAATTGCAGAGATTCAAACTTTTATAGATAGTGTATCACTCCACACTTGGCTAGGATCTG
Source organism: Ridgeia piscesae (assembly GCA_025642075.2). Taxonomy (NCBI): domain Eukaryota; kingdom Metazoa; phylum Annelida; class Polychaeta; order Sabellida; family Siboglinidae; genus Ridgeia; species Ridgeia piscesae. The sequence goes on from JAODUO010000465.1 coordinate 268,473, forward strand.
GTTATGTTCACACTGGCATTCCTGCCATACGTGTTCTACATAATATGTTGTTTGATAAACGTATAAAAATACGGCATAGTAAGAGTGTTAATATTAAACGAGATGATGACATTTTACTAGTTTCAAATAAGGGCAGAACAGATAATAAACAGTTTCACAGAACAGATGACAGCCTTGAAGCCATAGACACTGAAGATGTGAAAAATTGCAGTAATTATGTATGTGTCATGTTCATCTCACACATCAGTGTGTAGACATGAGTGTGGCTGCCTAATCACAGAAATATACACAAATTGCAAATACAGTACCAATATTATTGAAATATTGATTATCAAATGAAATGTCCCATATACAGCACATGCGACCACTACCAGCCTCTAGCTAAAATTCCTCACAATTCTAGAGAAATATGGGGTGGGAGGAAAAGATGTATACGTAAGAAATGAGGAGTAACCATAAGTGAAGAAGCTTTGGAAAACACACAGACTTTGGCTTTCAAGCTTAAAAAGTTAGCAATAGCTTGTGCACATAAAACATCAAGGAAATTAATACATCCATTAACGTGCCGTTCAAGTGTCAAGAAAATTAATGTATGTGCCGACATGCACCCTTTTGGATTTGTCGCCGTTTTGGTTTGTCGCCGTTTTGGTTGTCGCCGTTTTGACTTGTATCCCCAGAGATTACATGTAATTGTACATAATGAGAAAAAAATTCAACAGATGAAGATCACAGACATGCAAAATATGATGTCCCTTTCTGCAAGAAACCAAGCGGCCTTTTGTTGTTGTCAGCAACACAAGTTATGCTGCGTGATGAAGAAGAGTGAAAGCCTGAAGAAAACTTGGTGTGTGAATTGCATTAATTCTGACACCAAATACACTGGACAACATTGCTACCATGACATCTGTTTTGTAGACCAAACTCTGAGAGGCTAGGAGCATTTTCCCTGGTAAAATGTTTCCAGTAAATGGCTTTAATACAGCCAGAAGACATCTCGACCAGATTGAGAAAACACTGCCACTGTGCCACACCCTACCAGGTAAGGAATTCATGGGACAATCTATTTGAGTTCACATGATATCTACTAACTGCCACTGATTCTCGTCTTTACTGGTGGAGAATTTACAAAGTTTGAAGACAGTCAATTTGGATGGTGAGTGAAACGTGAAGCTGTTGAAATTACAATGAAACATTTTTGACTTCCTTGAATTTTCTGTGTTTCATGTGCATATACAATTAGGCCCGTATATTCGAGATTTTTTTTGGACAAGGACGGATTCAGAGTAGGCTAAGCAAGTTGTATGTGTTTATTGTAGCTACACGGAAGAGAAGAGCTCCTGCGAAGTCCGATCGACTCATTGGGGGCTTGTGTCGCAGTTTGTCACGTCACAGAATGTACCTCTACGTTTATTGCTGCAGAGGAGAGGCATTATAAACTACTTGCTGACATGGAGGAAAGGAAAGCACAGAGAGGTATGGCCTTCAGGGTGGAAGAGAGGAAGCGTGAGGAGAGGGTGTTGCACATGGGGCACACCAATTCCGTCAGTGGGAAGTTGATGTCCACACTTCTGTCAGCGCCAAAACGAAATTGAATATTTGAAACGACACGGGGAGGTTGTGGAAATGTCAATGGAAACAAATGCGTAGAAGTCCACTATCCCCGACTTTTTCCATCACACACCAACCGACTAGTGCCGCCGACTGTCGGCACTATGTGATGGAGAATGCGTGTCTTCAAGATGCATTATAAGTAAGCATGTTTACCGCTTTGGTGTTTACTTGAGATAAGGGACTCTTATAATCTATTGAAACACTCTGCAAACAATGCGACTTCAATGTCGCTAAAGCTATGGATTTAAGGCGGCCTTTATAATCAACTCTTGCTGAAATATCAGACAAGTTGACGGCCATTTACGTTGTGTCTAGTGTATACGCTTTTAAATAGTACGAATATACAGTTATGATTGTGTCGTGTGTTGTACTAGTCGATGTGTGGATAGTTCCATGTGCTTTCACCGCATTCCCAAAGAAGAGAAACGACGACATCTTTGGCTGAATGCAATAAAACGAACGAAAACATTGGAATCTGACCAACAATGATCGAATTTGTGGATGGCATTTCATTTCAGGTTTGAACCGTTTTAATTACTAGCATTAGAAGTTACCAGTTATAAGTGCTGGTAGCAGGTACATAAAACATAATTTACTGCGAAATTCCATTGATGCTCACATGAACCAGTCATCGATGGTGAAGACACAACGTTCTACCTTACTCAAGATTCGCCTGCTTTCTCCGCCCTGAAGTCGGTGGTTGCTGCAAGGCATGTGTTGCAAGCCCTTCCCCAGCTGACGAAATGTTGTCATACTGGACAATTGGAAGTATTTCACAGTTATCTGCTGAAATACTGCCCCAAGAGACAACATTTCTTCTATGAAGGTATTTGTTGTAAAATTCACTGTAATAATAGTACAACTTCTCTATTGTGGCATGGTTACATCAGTCACACACTGTTTTTGGTTTATGTGTTTTATGACCTGAAATTAACTCGTGTGTCACACCCAAGGCATAACTGACAGTATCTGATTTTATAAAACTTACTCCTTCGTTTTTTTACCTGTCCACCACCTCCAATGATATTTCTACCCATCCACATCTCTTCCCTTTCAAAGATTGTGTGATTTTGGTTACTCCTAATTCTTCCAATTCAGTCAAATATATTAATTCATGGCAGGATATATTCATAGTAAGGGCTGTGTGGGGCCGGATACTTCCCAGAAAAGGATGAACAGGTCTGTAGGCTAGTAACTGACATGGCGTGTTTTCATTTACCGTTATGAGTACAAGTATTTCAGTGTATTAAATAATAATTACATTACAGCATGCAAATGCAGTAATGAAATAAATCAATGCACTTGTGTCATCATCACCAGTTTTATGAAGATAAAATTAGACACTGCATATAAGATACGACTCAAACAAATGGTGACATATACAACTGTGGAGCAGGGTCATAATGGTGTGACTTGTTTGTAACAAGCAATGTAATTTTACCAATGTGTGATTATAAATAATTAACCATTTCAATACAATTCGAACAGTCGACAGTGGGTAGTACTAGTAAAGCATGTCTTATTTATTACAGGCATGAAAGCACGTCTCATGCTATCTGCACTGGCGTGGAATTACCGGCCAAGACACATCCCATCCAAACCTGTCAAAATGGCAACTGCAGTAATGAAATAAATCAATGCACTTGTGTCATCATCACCAGTTTTATGAAGATAAAATTAGACACTGCATATAAGATATGACTCAAACAAATGGTGACATATACAACTGTGGAGCAGGGTCACAATTGTGTGAGTTTAATCGAGTTTGTGGATGGCATTTCATTTCAGGTTTGAACCATTCTAATTACTAGCATTAAAACTGACCAGTTGTGAGTCCTGGTAGCAGGTACATAAATATAATTTACTGCAAAACAGACTTTGACCTTTGTTATGTCGGTCGTATGTACGACTGGTGGCACTGTTAGTACTAGTATGTTGCTAGTTTGCTAAGACTAATAAAAGTAATTGTTATCAATATCAGTGTGTATTTTTACAGGCAAAGCTAGCACTGATGCCTGTAGTCCCGACTATGTGTCATCTTTACATCATGGCTACACTGCCAGTGACAAGGCAACCCCAGAAGGGAAGTAGTCAAGGTTCGCAAGACAAAAGAAACATGGCTGTCAGAAGGAAGGGGACATGAGAGATGCCAACAGAAGGCTGGAGCAGCGTCGGTCCTCCTGGACCTGTCGATGTTGTCAGTCATCAGGGGCTGTGGTCCAATACATTATCATGTTACAGACATAGACATACATGATGGGTGCATCAGTCAGATGGCAAAGCTACGGAGAGAGAACCAGCAGACCGTGACTGAGTTCGCTAGACTGTAGCACGAGAATGAGGCAGTGTGATGAGAGACAGTTTGGGGAACAGTTCCTGAAAGGCAACCAGCAAGACAACTTTTTTACCGGACTGCCACCCTGTGCTGTTTGTCTGGTTACTTGGGTACTGCACCTCGGTTCTGCCACTATCAGCATCTCTCTCCCCGGGTGATATTCTTTTGTTAATCTTGATGAAGCTACGTCTTAATCTACTTTCCCGAGATCTTTCTTACCGATTTTATATATCGGTTGGTCACATGTCAGACATTTTTAACAACGGCCTTCCAGCACTGGCAAGACATCTTAATTTCTTTATACAATGGCCTGAAAAAGACCAGATTTTGCGTAACACGACAACAGTTTTTTGTGAGACCTACAGTAACTGTCATGTTCTGCAATGAAGTTTTCATTGAATGTCTAGCAAATGTAACAGCTAGATCAGCAACCTGGTCTAACTACAAGCACCACAACAGCCTGACATTTTTAGTTGCCTGTTCCCCTTGTGGTGCTGTTACTTTTGTGTCCCGAGCGTTTGATGGCAGAACATCAGATAAAGTCATTACACAAAGATCTGGTTTTTGGACCTGACTAATCAAGATGATCTAGTTTTGGCAGATCGGGTTTTTTTAATAGGCGAGGACTTGGCAGAACGTGGTGCAATTTTGGTTATACCAGATTTTAAACGAGGAAAACAACAGTTGAGAGAAGTTGGAAAATGTCCAGAGTACGTATCTATGTGGAGCAATTGATGGAAAGACAATTTGTTTTAATCTTGTCAACCATTATGAACATTGGTCTCGTTCCTCAGGCTGATAAGATCAAGTGCATTTGCTCTGCTACAGACTTCCACTCTTTCGACTTGTGCTCAAACTTAGTAGTTGGCACCAGCACTATTAGATCCTTGGCACAGCACCACAAGGAAATGTGAAAGATCTGGACGGCCTGATGTAGTGGAATTATTGACAAATTTGTCACAAACAAAGGTGGTCTATAACATGTTGCGTGTGGACAACTTGCTGTTTTACTGGCAGATGGGGAAAACTGACGTCCGGGCATTGGTTGGGTTATTGAAATCCACATTAATTAGATTGCATATTGCATATCACAATAGTTTTTAAGTTGTTTATTGATATGTCAAAATATGATGAAAGTACCAGTTTGCACTCAGTTTGATGTACAATGCTGCCAGTCAGTTATTGGGAATATGGTGTATAGATTTACGTGTAAACTTGATAGCTCTGTTAACTATATTTTAAACGACATTCTAACTTCTAGCTTAAGAGTCATTTCGAGGATCTGTAAACACTGGAACAAGTGTTTATATGTGAACAATTGACTGAAACAACTGTATACATTTTCTAATATACACAGCAATGGGTCAGAATGCATACTATCCATATTGTCTGCCTAATGTCAACATACGGACCTCAGAGTCACATGTACTTGCTGTATGTGCCCTGTTGAGTCTGGAATAAAGCTACTGAATTGAAATGTGTGATGTCACAAGTGTGCTGTCTATGCTGTCACTGGCCATGCAGCTGAGCGATATTAGACAACAGTAGCAGACATTCACGCCATCTTGATGACAACAAACAGGTTCACGGAGGTCTTCCCAACTCACGTTCAAACACAATCCATTGAATTTTTCTATTACTTAAACAAATCTGACCAGCATTATGTGAACTAAAATAAAAAGCAAACCTTTTCTTTTGTGAAACTGTTGAACACAAGTTGTTGAAATTGTCAGGCACTAGGTGACCCAAAGTGCACCGGCTGGTCCATGGCAGACAGTGTGGTGGGGTGAACTGACTGGATACCACTGAAAGCAGGGTAGTGAACAGACAGGGTAGGGTGTATCAAAATGCAAATGAGGGCAGGGTGTATGCAAATGAAGCCAGGAAGTGGAGGGTCAGCCTTTCCTCAACAGCACCCCTGTCACATGATCCCTGTGGATGGGGGTGTTTAAACTGGTCAGACTCCTGCTGCCCCTCAGCTTATCTGCCAGGGTATTATACACATTGCATAACAGCTGCAAATGGACCCCTTTCATGATGCAAGACTTCCTGTTCATTCAAACTGATCTAAGACTTCCATGACCAATCACTCTTCCTGGGTAAGCCTTATTGGGTAAGATCAACCTTACAGATGCATTCAAGAGGCAGTCACAGCATTCCATCCAGATGCTTGCAAATCAGCAATAAAAACAGCATGGTAAACCAATGATTTCTACAGCTTTAAATCATGTGAATGATTTAAAAAACATGGTCATGATTTCGTTCTGGCTTTCAGCAAGTTGACGGTTGTTACTTAAATAGAACTTTCTCTGCACCTTCTATTTTCATAGAAATCTGCCAAAGAGAAATTATCGCCAGTTCTGAAGACAAACTGGCATACCGGAAAGAGTTCTGTCTGAAGATGTATGTAATTACATCCGGGCTTAGATGACGCTGTTGTTGATGGAGAATATTTCTACTTTGCTACCAATGGTATTCAATAGAAATATGCTTTATAATACACATTAGTATTATTCACTCCTTATATATGGGGGATCAGACAGTGAAATGACATACCATACTCCCGCTGCAATTCATTACATACATTGTGTGTATCTGTTTCCAGTAATCAAGTCAGCCATCCACACTCACGTAGCGCAGATAGTATGAACGATTTAGGCCGTTTGTGTTTTTGTCTTTTACACGATTTGCATTTTACATTGCTGCATGTTGTGGTTTCACAACAATTCAATAAGCACTTATACCTGACAAGTTGTCTAAATGCACATAACCATAACACATTTGCCCCAAAACACGTTGTACTGCATTAAAGATGACATTCTTCATTACTTGTCAAGATCGCTAACACATGCACTAGCCTCCGATGCCATTGCAATCACTATAATAATCGATTAAATGCATGCTTTCCATGATAAATTTTACCGGCAAAGCGTCACACTGCTTCTGCTTGTAATTATCCTTCAGACAATATCGATCGACCTGTTGCTGCTCTACGCAAAGTATCACGCGTCCACATACACAGCGCAAAAAAAAATTTCAAATTATATTACACGACTTATTATGTTGTTACTGGGGTACTCTTTGATGACAATTAATATTTAGTTTTTTGTATACAAATTATGTAATTTGTGTAATGTTGACAAATTATGACACATTAAATGAATGAAAACATGTGTAAATAAAAATGTAAAAGATTATGACAAGGTGATTAACTTTCTGTTGTTAATCTTTCAGTCACAGCAGTGTAATTTTGTTTAATGATCTTGTGATTTATGTACAAAATCAAATAGGAGAATGTTTGGAAAACAAGTAATTTTTTTTTTAAATAAAATAGCATTTTCATTATTATTTCATATGTGTACTTGAAGGAAGCATCATTGCATTTTAATTAATTACTAATATCAGAAGATTTTTTTAAGCATTTCTAAAGGTTTATTGGCTGTCAGAAATTTGTCAGAAAATGGTGAACAATTAGAAATTTCAAAAAATTGCAAGTTTCCTTAATATTTCATCTACATACATGAAACAAGCACCATTGCAGTTCAGTTAGTGAATATGACTAAGGAAAAATATAAACAATTACAATATGTGTGGTTTATATAAAAAACATCATATATTAGCAAGCCGTCAGAAAAAGTCATGAAATTCGTAACTTCACACATCTGTAGTTTGCTTAATATTTCACTTAAATACATGAAACAACAACAATGATACTTCTTATGGTGACTACTTTCAGGGAAGATCAAAAAAAAAATTTTTGTTCGAAAGAAAAATTTGGTCAGACCACCCTAACAACGGTCTTTGACACTTGTTTAATTTTGTCAGATTGGTGAAATTGTTGTCGACATAGCTACATTCATTTTCTACAGTAAAACCGAAATGACAACCTGAACAAATCTGAACGGTAACCCTGTGGTAAAACCGAAGCTGGCAAACTATCCAACGTTATGATGGCAGAATTGAGGTAGGTTCGAATTCTAGACAAGTGCCCCGAAACTCAACTGTAGCGATGGATGGTCGACACTCTCTGACCCTGTGCAGCGGCGTGGGGCCAGCGGGAACACGGGTAACCCGACCAGCGGCACCTGACAAATGGCGATGATACCAGCTTACCCGTGGTACTAATGCTACAAATTTGTCCATGGTGGATTGACAAAACTTCAAGAACCTTCTGTGAAGTACATACATAGTCTAAGTTAAACACTGAAATTGGAATGTTTCAAAAAATTGACATATACCACATACCTGCAAGTTCTGCGAAACTGCTGTCCGGGGCGAAAGACCACGCAGCCGCAGACGCATCCGACAGGACAGCAGATGACAGCCGGTGCTGTCATCTGCTGGGTGAGTTTGCAAGTAAATCGTCATTCTCCCTCCGTCGTAGTCTCTGTCGGCCGGCTGCGGAACGACACATCACGCCAGTGAGGGACACATCACGCCCGTGACGGACACATCACGCACATGCACATGCACACGCACACGCACACGCACACGCACACGCACACGCACACGCACACGCACACGCACACGCACACGCACACGCACACGCACACGCACACGCACACGCACACGCACATGCACACAGTTATTACTACTGATTTAGTGTGTGTGTGTGTGTGTGTGTGTGTGTGTGTGTGTGTGTGTGTGTGTGTGTGTGTGTGTGTGTGTGTGTGTGTGTGTGTGTGTGTGTGTGTGTGTGTGTGTTGTGTGTGTGTGTGTGTGTGTGTGTGTGTGTGTGTGTGTGTGTGTGTGTGTGTGTGTGTGTGTGTGTGTGTGTGTGTGTGTGTGTGTGTGTGTGTGTGTGTATGTGTGTGTGGGGGGCGGTGCGTGCGTGCGTGCGTGCGTACGTGCGCGTGTGTGCGCTTGCGTGCGTGCTTGCGTGCGTGCATGTGTGCGTGCGCGTATTCGTTAGCCTGACGGAGGTACGCGAATAAATTGTATTGTGACGTAGACAAACCGTGACGTATTACAACCGCCGCAAAAAGGCAACAACATCGGCAGCGGTATCAAACATCAAGACGCTGCCTCTGGGGATTTGACTTACAGACGCGATTAGTGCTGTGGTTGTATGATAGTCAAGCGGTTACTAAGTTTGTGTGTACAACAACTAAACTGAACACAACCACCTTGAAGATTTTAATTCAGGATTTTTTCTGGAAACTTAGAAAAGAAACAATGACTTCGTTTTCGAGCATGGGCATGGCTAATGGTTGGACGCTGTTGTTTATAATGGTATGTTTTGCGCTTGCTCAATGCGCAGTTCTGCCGGGGAAACAAAAGACACCTCTCCAATTACCAGGTACATATTATTCGGGGCAAAAATATATACATTTAATGGTTGATAAAATGTTATGCTTCTTCTTAGCGGTACAAATTATCACGTTTGTAAGTTCAATAATGTTTACTTAACCGCCGCTAACATTCCGTCTTGTAATATTCAATTTCAAATTATTCACAAATCGACGCTGTTTTTGTACAGCACGAGAGAAAACTCAATTAGTCAACTCCGCCTGTTACGAGCTGTACCTGAAGAATTCACGCAAACTCAGCCACTATCGCTATCTACCGGCCTGTACCCCAGACGGAGACTTTCACCAGCGCCAATGCCTCGGGTTGTCAAAATACAGGTGAGCTTCAAGTAGATCTATGTAGGTTCTCACAATTCTAAAGAAGAACCTTCGGCTTCAGTGGGTTTTGTCATGGCTCATATTAGGGTGCATGATTATACAATATACAGGTCGGGCTTTTATTTGAGACGAAACCTTCATCGAACTAACTGGTTTAAATGCTGTTATGGCATTATGACACCTACATATGCCATTTGAAAAGTGTTGCAATGTGATGATAGACGTGTTAAATATGTTTCGCGTATGTCTAAGGTGTTTTACCTGTCGCTTTGTTGTTTCCACTTGGTCAACTGTGTTACCTGTAGGCCGCGGAGGAGAGGAAAGTAGCAGCAGCAGCAGCAGCAGCAGCAGCAGCAGCAGCAGCAGCAGCAGCAGCAGCAGCAGCAGCGCAGTGGCAGTGGCAGTGGCAGTGGCAGGGCAGTGCAGCAGCAGCAGCAGCTGTGCAGCAGCAGCAGCAGGCAGCAGCAGCAGCAGCAGCAGCAGCAGCGCCGCTCAGCAGCAGCACAGCAGCAGCAGCAGCAGCAGCAGCAGCCGCTGCAGCAGCAGCAGCAGCAGCAGAGCAGCAGCAGCAGCAGCAGCAGCAGCAGCAGCATCGCAGCAGCAGCAGCGCAGCAGCAGCAGCAGCAGCACCAGCAGCAGCAGCAGCAGCAGCAGAGCGCTGCAGCAGCAGCAGCAGCAGCAGCAGCAGCAGAGCAGCAGCAGCGACAGCAGCAGCAAGTATAGCATCAGCAGCAGCAGCAGCAGCAGCTGAGCAGCAGCAGCAGCAGCAGCATGCACAGAAGCAGTAGACAGACAGAGCAGCAGCAGCAGCATCAGCAGCAGCAGCAGCAGCAGCAGCAGCAGCAGCAGCAGCAGCGCACAGCGAGCATGCAGCACTGCAGCAGCAGCAGCAGCAGCAGCAGCAGCAGCAGCAGCAGCAGCAGCAGCAGCAGCAGCAGCAGCGACAGCAGCAGCAGCGCAGCAGCAGCAGACAGCGAGCAGCAGCAGCAGCAGCAGCAGCAGCAGCAGCAGCAGCAGCAGCAGCAGCAGCAGAGCGAGATGAGTAGCAGTAGCAGTAGCAGCAGCAGCAGCAGCAGCAGCAGCAGCAGCAGCAGCAGCAGCAGCAGCAGCAGCAGCAGCAGCAGCAGCAGCAGAGCAGCAGCAGCAGCAGTAGCAGCGAAGCAGCAGCAGTTGTGCTGCTCGAGTAGTAGTAGTAGTAGTAGTAGCGAAGTAGTAGTAGTAGTAGAGTAGTAGTAGTAGTAGTAGTAGTAGTAGTAGTAGTAGTAGTAGTAGTAGTAGTAGTAGTAGTAGTAGTAGTAGTAGTAGTAATACAGCATTTATCAGCGCCGTGATCGAGTCTGGCAACTCTAGTCACCCAGAGGTGCATTACAGTATTACATTTGTAAACATTAAAATAGGAAAACATACACATATTGTTAACAGACTGATGTTGGAAAGTAACGAGGCTAAGGCTCTAAAAGCCTTCGTACCCTAATGATGCTAACGGTAATAAACCCAAATTGAGCCCATCCAAGGCTCGTCAAAAAAACGTCTTGAAGTGTCCAAGAATTCCAATTATACACCACTGATGCAACACCACATTCAAGCTCTCCGAAAAATGTCGATTGCCATTCTATCGAGTTTCCCTAGATCCACTCCATGCTCCCAAGAAACCTCTTCCACTCGAGTGTCATCAAGCACATCAAATTACACCAAAATTCCACTTACCTACCTGTGGGATTAATCCTATATAAAATCCCTTCTCGTGTGGAATATCGGGGCGCTGGACGTCTCGAAGCTGGCTCGAATCAAGCAGATTATTGCAATACCCAGTGGTTCAAATTGATTAATGGATACGTGTCTAGATGTTGATTATAAGTTTTTTCGTTCGCAGTTTCGTCTGTTCTGGTTTCTGAAATATTGACAAACGGTTGTTGGGACCCTGGACACATGAAACCGGAGAGAAAATGTTGTCAGATTCTAGCATTTGGTTTGTTTTCAATTAGATGAAATGATGTAGTTCTTAGGATAACATGTCAACTAAGCAAGTGTGTGTGACTCTGGCTTCAGCCGAGTATGCTTTTGTGTCGACCCCCTCACGGGAAACGAGATCAAGGGCACGCGAACACGGCTTCTTGACGGCTTGATCGCTTGTCCATCGAGTAAGTGTACTGCACCAACACTTCTCTCTCACACCAGTATTACATTAAATCGAGTCTAGTCTCGCTTAGGAGACAAGGGATGCGGAGTTGTGTTTTAGTCAGTTGTGATAAAATTTTAATGCCAGCTGCCTAAGGTTTTAGGGAGATCACTATAGAGGTTCAAAATAAAAATAAAAATAATTATTTAGAAAAAAGATTTGGTTTCCATGGAAACGGCGGCCATATTGGATTTGTTTTAAATATTTTTCAACGTTTTGTTTTCATGGATTCCATATGATATGGTGTTTCAAATTAATCACAGTGATAGTAGATATATGTATGTGCATCATGTCCGAAGGAAATTTGAATCAAAACAAAACAATTTTTAAAATTCTTTTAAGAAAATAATTTTTTTCTTATTTTATGATCGGTCATTATTCAATGCCCCATAAAATTGTAATCATGAAATATATTGCAATTTCCTTCTGACATGATGCTCTATGTACGTTGCTGTATGTGCATGCCAAATTTCATGTTGAAATGTCATACGGTTTCGGTTGAACTGTCCGTTGAAAATTTTCGAACGACTTCAAAATGAAATCTTGAGAAAACAGGAAATAAAGACAATGTTTCTATTAATACACTGACCACATGCACTTACAACATCACAGAGCACATAGTATGTTTATGTATTGCATAGTAATTGTTTCTGTTCAGTGCAGAATACTGGTGTATACATAATGTTGATCACAGCGCCCCCTAGTGGTCAGCATGGCCATACGTGGTACGCATCATCTGTGCTGCCGACAACTATCAAATTGTCACTGTTGTAAAACATGTCAAATAAAGTTTGAAATAGCCTATTTACAATGTTATAACAGAAAGCTTCAGAACAAATATGAGTATTATTTTACAAGTATTATTATGAACAAAGTTTTGGTTTCTATGGAAACGGTGGCCATATTGGCTTAAAAACATATTTGTCAATGTTTTGTTCTCATGGATTCCATGTGATATGCAGTTTCAAAATAATCATAGTGATAGCAAGTATATGACAAAATAGCAATATGTATGTGTATCATGACAGAAGGAAATTTGAATCAAAACAAAAACAATTTATTTTATTAAAAACAATTCGTTGGATGTCTAATCGTCCAGTAATCGAACTCGTCATTGTCGCCAGAAAATGCAGAACTTGCAGTACACGTCATATCAGTTTTTTGTTTGGAAGATAATGCGGAAACATTCAGATAGTGTACTGTCACACGTTTTGTCCACTCTTTTTTGCCACGGCCCTTCGGCATTTCAACGGTCCACAATAGCTGTGAAATTCACAATGAGTTGTCTGTTGGCTAGGACGCCATGCTTAGAAAAGGGGATATCCACCGGGTAACCGCAATGCGCACGCGCAGACCTAACTTCCGTGGCTCTCAGCCAATCACCGTCCGCGTTAGTGCGATTTTGCTTTTTATTCTGCCGTTACCATTGCCACGTCGAAGCTTATTGGCTTAAAGCAGAGGGGATTTTCCTAGTTTGCACTAACCCCGTAGATAGATAATTCAACAGTACCCAACATGGCAGCCTTCACCGGTGGATAGTTGCCGTAACGAAGGCGATACACTGGCCTAATTTCTGCTAATTGTACCAAGACAAAAAGAAAGAAATAAACAAAAAAGAAACAACATTAACACAGGTCATCAATAAACGCATATTATTAACATATACAACAATTATTTTTAATATGTACTGAATGGAAAATTGCGAAAAAATTATTTTCCAAATGTTTTTAAAAATCGATATTTCCGAGTAGCTTGCCTCCTTCCGACTTTTGTTGCTCGACTGCGTAACTAGTAGAGCAGATTTGTGAAGAAGAAGGAGTTGGATGATTCATCGATTTGTGGGGATACTTTGTTGGGAAACAAGACAGGTACACGAGAGGTGGCCTCCATCTTAGCGGAAAGGGCGCAGCAGTATTCTCTGAGAACCTGCTTCGATCTATGGACAGTGGAAAAGGTTGCAACTATTTAAACTAGATTCGCAGGGGGGACTCACTGAGAAGTCAAATACTGGAGGCATAAATAAAAACAGCACAAAGAAATTGGCAAAGAACAGTGTAGAAAACTATTCTGAATTTGGTTATACATGGGTTTGTATAAATGCAAGGAGCCCGGTAAAAAACAAGAAATGAACTAAACATTATGGTAGAAGATATTAACCCTCAGATAATATGTATAACTGAATCTTGGGCCACCACCGATATATCATATGCCGAATTATGAATGACAGGATATGTAATGTTTAGGAAAGATAGAATAGGAAGACAGGGATTTGGCGTTATTTTATATATTAAAGAATCCACCCAGGCTTATGAAATAAAATTAGAAAAAGAAGCAGAATGTGAAGAAGCTGTCTGGTTAAGAACATGAGGGAATATTTAACAAAGATAGACTAGAATAACACACTGAAGAATAAGACAGCAATAGAATGCTGGAATATTTTCACGAGTGAAATTAACTGCATCGTCAATAAATTTGTCCCCTTGTACAAACAGGGGAAACGGTCAAAAAAGAAACACTTATCAAAAGAAGCCATTAGTAAAATCAAGTACAAGCAAATGGTTTGGAAGGTACGGTAATTTCCTAGGCAGTAGCGAAATCAAAATGGCTGCCACTTGACAGAGTCTGGGTAATTGAGTTTTATGATAATTGTAATAACGCAGTCATATCGCCATTTATGTTGCAGTGCGTCCAAAACGATTAGTTATCTTTCGTGATGAACCTATCCTAAAATTGCCTACCATTCCCGGATTTGATGATGAAGATGAAGATCCTATTACAACCTCATCTCCCGGTGAATAGATGGAGCGTGGTGGTATAATAATATTTAATGTTTATATAGTATGTATGCTGTTGATAACGAAACTAAGCCAAAACATATATATATAGCCTGAGAGCCAAGCAGCGTCTCCACCTTATTCTGAGGTAAGGTAAATTTCCCCAGTCACGGAGTCTGGGTAATCGAGGCTAATCGAGTCCTGCGTCTTGTGCATGGAACGCGATAATCGTAAACAACGTGTAAATAGCGCCATTTCTGTTGCAGAGCGTCCGAAACGATTAGTTATCATTCCGAAATGGCCTGTCGTACAAATGGAAACCATTCCCGGATTTGAATTCCATTTCAATGATGAAGTTCCTAGTACAACCTCATCTCCCGGTGAGTAAGGTGGAGCGTGGAATCCCTCGACCCGGGTGGTGAAATAACAGTTAATAATTATGTAGTATGTATGCTGTTGACAACGAAACTAAGTAACAAAATATCTATACACAAAATAAAAAGTACACACTAAAAATATTTGAAAAAGTAACAATAAATTTCTTTTATTTTGTATGTTACACGTTTCAGTATGAGATTAATTTTGAATAGTTCTTCTAATATAGTATTATCTGATAAAAAGGGTATCCTTATTAACTTTTTTATAATCGCCCTGAGAGCCAATCAGCCTCTCTACCATATCCTGGGGTAAGGTAATTTCCCAGGCAGTAGTGAGGGGATCAAAATGGCTGCCACCTGAAGGAGTCTGGGTAATCGGAACTAATCGAGTTCTGCACTGAACATGATAATTGTAATAACGCAGGCATATCTTCATTTCTGTTGCAGCGCGTCCGAAACGATTAGTTATCTTTCGTGATGAACCTATCCTAAAATTGCCTACCATTCCCGGATTCGATGATGAAGATGAAGATTCTATTACAACCTCATCTCTCGAAGGTAGGGTGGAGCGTCGCATCCCTCGACCCAGGTGGTATGATAATATTTAAAGTTTATATAGTATGTATGCTTTTGATAACAAAACTAAGTCACACAATATCTACACACAAAATAAAAAGTAGACACTAAAAATTACGTGAAAAACTAACAACGACATTTTTTGATTTATGTTTATTTTGTGAGTTATATGTTTAGTATGCGTTTAGTTTTGAATAATTCTTCTAATATAGCATTATCTGATAAAAGGCGTATCCTTTTTATTTTTTATTTATAAATCACCCTGAGAGGCAATCAGCGTCTCTACCCTATTCTGGGGTAAGGTAATTTCCCAGGCAGTAGTGAGGAGATCAAAATGGCTGCCACCCGAAGGAGTCTCGGTAATCGAGACTAATCGAGTTCTGCACGGAAATTGATTATTGTAACAGCGCACACATATCTCCATTTCTGTTGCAGCGCGTCCGGAACGATTAGTTATCTTTCAAGATAAACCTATCCTAAAATGGCCTACTATTCCCAATTTTGATGATGAAGATGAAGATCTTAGGACAACCTCAGCTCCCAGTGAGTAGGATGAAGCGTGGCATCCCTCGTCCCGGGTGGTACGTATGGTAAGTTATATACACTTTGCTGACTAACTTAAGCAAATTCAACAACACCATTTTTATCGTGTGTGTGTGTGTGTGTGTGTGTGTGTGTGTGTGTGTGTGTGTGTGTGCGTGCGTGCGTGCGTGCGTGCGTGCGTGCGTGCGTGCGTATAGTACAACACACACACACACAAAAAATATATATATATATATATATATATATATATATATATATATATATATATATATATATATAATATAATATCATAATACATAAAATACATACTTATAATTATTCTTATACATGCACATGTGCATGCATACATATTTTTTCTAATATTAGTGTTTTACCACGTAAGTGTGAAAGGTGTGTACCTACGTCGTTTTATTCATTTCATTTCATTTCGGTTGTTTTAACAGTCTTGTGTTCTTTGTTCCTATGTTCAGAATTTCTATATTCCTGACACATACTGTATGTAGAGTGCTTTTAAAATAGCACAAAGATCGTTTGCTAATTATGAAAACACAAGAAAACATTTTAGTTTTGCACCGGTGCTGACGTCACCCATACCGGCAGAGTTGCTGCTGTCACCACAAATACGTGACGTCACTATGGGGGGACATGACGTCACGACAGACACACGACGTAGTCAGACAGAAGCTACCAGTGAAGACACGCAGATGGCAGCATAAGCAACGTACATGGACGAGTCAGACTTGATCGAGTCGTCTGTGGGTGGCATCTGGGAACTTCCTGTTCAATCTGCAAGAACACTGGACATTCGAGTAGCATTGTTGGCTGGTTTACAAACACAGAAGTGGCTCATCATCAACTGTTGATGCCACACTCGATGCAGTCTGTGGCACACCTTGATGATCTCCGCATTAAATTCTGAAACACTCGTTGTTTTATCCTGGGTTACCAAGAACTGTAGCAGCACCCGCCCACGCTTATACGCACGCACGCACGCACGCACGCACGCACGCACGCACGCACGCACGCACGCACGCACGCTTATACGCACGCATGCTTATACGCACGCACAGACGCAGGCACACGCACGCACACACACACGCACGCTCACACACACGCACACACGCACCACACACACACACACACACACACACACACACACATATATATATATATATATATATATATATATATAATATACATACACACACATACACTTTCACACACAACACACATAAATACATGCACGGACTCTCTCACTCAGATACTCACACACGCACGCACGCACGCACGCACGCAGGCACGCTACGCACGCACGCACGCACGCACGCACGCACACTCACACTCTCACACCCATATACACACGCACGCACGCACGCACGTACGCACAAACACACACAGTAAGTGTAAGATTTACATCTAGTATTGCACAAGCGTTTTCGCGTATGAGCCGCCAAAACGCAAGTTTTACGTCTACCAGTCTAAGTTGCCGGAGGCCGCAGCACCGCTGTCACCCGGGGCCGCAGCACCGCTGTCACCCGGGGCCGCGGCACCGCTGTCACCCGGGGCCGCGGCACCGCTGTCACCCGGGGCCGCGGCACCGCTGTCACCCGGGGCCGCGGCACCGCTGTCACCCGGAGGCCGCGGCACCGCTGTCACCCGGAGGCCGCGGCACCGCTGTCACCCGGAGGCCGCAGCACCGCTGTCACCCGGAGGCCGCAGCACCGCTGTCACCCGGAGGCCGCAGCACCGCTGTCACCCGGAGGCCGCAACACCGCTGTCACCCGGTCACGCGCCTGTGCGTGCTACATTTGTCTTCTCCAAATAACATTGGTTGCATAAAGACGTTGATTAAGTAGCATTGTATTGGCATCGTTTTGTTGGCAGCTAGGATGTTCAAAAAGGGCGAATTAACGATCATCTCAGAACGTCTCAGGATAGTTTCCCTGAAACAAAGAGCTCAAAATCCGTTGTTAACTTAGATGAGTTTCTTTTTCAAAACGGAAATATTCTTTGCCATATTTCAGAGGATATTATCTCAAAGAAACAACAGTGACAATTTCCCATTGGCACGTCATGGTGTTGACAGTTATCATGTGATCAAGATCACTGTTTACGACAATAATTTATTTTCAAGTGAAAACTTGGGTTGAAGAGCTCGTTTGTGAAGTTATCCTTAGATGTCAGACGAAACTGTTGTTTTGTCTGGCATTGAGCAGCAATAGTTTGTGCTTCGGTCCGACACTGTGAACATATCGATATGATCGTGTGAGTGTTTACAATTTATCGACTTGTGTCATTAGGACCGTCGTCACGTCGGGGAAATTTCGTCTGACTTCACAAATCGTCTTTTTGAAATCATCCCCAAGTAAATAACGTTGAAACGAGGATGCATTTAGGCAATGCATTTTGAAGTACCCGTGTAAGAACATCGAAGCTGGCAACACGCTTGAATCGACCAGGAATGACAGAGTTCACCCAAACGAAACTCACCCTCACTAGAGGCCCATCAGAAAATAATATAACCCGAATCTAGACGAAGCGGCTGGGAATGTGTGGTCGCACGTTATATGCCTTGTGCTGTGTTGTCGACACCGGGTGTGAGTGAGTCATCTAGTCAGTCACTGAACTAGTCGTCAACTGATCTGTAGATCAATATCGCTAACTTAGGGGCACTGTGAGTGCATCACCTCCCAGGATGCGAAGTCCATTCTCATTCGCTTCATCGGTTGATTTATCCCCATTGGCCGAACATTTAAGGCACTCCAAGGTAGCCGCTTAGAGTTATTGACGTTTTCAGTGGATACATTTAATGACGAAATGTTCACCAGAGAGCGCCAGTAACAATTACACCCAACACACCCGGTTACACACCGTCTCAGTTATAACATCTGCGCGACATTGACATCGTTTAAGGTGCCACCTATCACGTGACCTGTGTAACAGAATTTCAAGAAGAATACGACAGGTATGACAATGCGAATAATTTTATTATTCTCACAAACAAGTAAATGCTTATCTGGGCTAAAATGGTTTTCGTCGTATAAACGCAAACTCAAACGCATGTTGTGCGCACGCTGGTGCACGCGTGTATGAGCAAATGTGATTGACCTGAACGCCAACTGAATTTACCCTCAGCAATCGGCCACGCATAACCTTTAACCATAGCTATTAGATAGGAGCTGTGGCACTCTCCCTCGACGGGACCAAACGTGCACAGATGTCGCTAAATCTCGGACGTCTCGTCGTTTAGTACGGTATCTGTTTTAAGTGTTGATTCCATCCGTGTGAGGGCGCTGTGTGTTGAAGAACACTAGCTCGGATGCATTAAAGCTCTGCTTTAACTAATTTAAATACATCATGTCAATAGGTGGCGCTGCAAAGCATTAACGCAAAATCGCAGCTGTCGAATTTGAACCAAAAAGTCGAGTCTTTGTGTCATCCGACATTGTCGACATCGCTAGTAAATATCACATTTGAAGTTAGAGCCTTCCTCCGCTCTGTTATGTAGGACAACTGTTGAACGCGGAGTAATTGCGTAGTTAGTTAACATAATCGCAGTGCGATTTAAGTTTCCCGATAAAAACCCGTCGTTGCTTCGTAAGAACACACGTTGCGCCTGGCCACCCAATATCGGCGAGACTCGAGGCACCCGTTCTCCCGTTTGGCGTCATCTCCGGCACACCCATTCGCAAATCACGTTCTCGCGACCGCGAGACAACGCGAGATCTCCTCAGCTCAGCTTCGGTCGCCAGCCGCGTGCGAAGCGGAGTAATTTCGAGGCGTTGAACGGCGTCAACCGGAAGTCGTCACAGAGCACCTTCTCCGTGAGCCCACAAAGTAGTCCGCCGTCCACCTGGTGGTTCTCGAACGTCGTCACGTGCGCCTCCATGTTGAGCAGGCGCAGACACTGGGACACGTCGGCGACCGTGAGCGAGTCGGTCGTCTCCGGCACGTCGTCCACCGTCCGTATGGCCGACTGACCGGCGGCCTTCAACGACGCTGAGCTGCGGTCGTCGTAGATGATCTTGCGTTCATGTGACGCCGGCAATGGCGGCGGGTCGACGGTGACGACTGAGACGAACGCGCTGTGGTTGTCGACTGCGTCCGTACGCTCCCCGCCAGAGTGCTTCTGAACCGTCGGCTGAAAGACAAGTGTTGTAGGGTTAATAAATGTGTAATGTTTTCGTTCGTTTGTTGTTTGTTTTACTTAGTTATTCCGGGAAAAGTGCAAGGTGCTTGGGTAATATTCACCCTACGTACAGAATCGTTTCTGGTTGATTCGGTAGAGGGCGCCACAACCACACAGCTGTGTTGTAGGAGCGCCGACGATAGCACATTTACAAGTTTGATGAAATCAACGCGATGACTCAATTTGCATTTTCTAAACATAACAACATAGTAAGTGGGGTAACTGGTGTGTCACACTGGACCAATAAGATATTTCATCATGGGTCCCGTGTGGTTGAAATCCTTTTTGTGATATGACGATCAATGTTTGGACATGTACTTTTTCATCAACAAAAATTGTGAAAACATGATTACGCGAGTTAGAGAATGAATGAATGAATGAATGAATGAATGAATGAATGAATGAGTGATAGCTTGAATGAGCGATCGAGCGAGCGACAGAGCGAGCGAGTGAGTTGGTGACTTAGTAAGTGAAAGAGTGCATGCGTGACAGACCGACCGACCGACCGACCATCCGAACGACGGTGTGTGTGTGTGTGTGTGTGTGTGTGTGTGTGTGTGTGTGTGTGTGTGTGTGTGTGTGGTGTGTTTGTGTGTGTGGGGGGGCGTGTGGTGGGTGGGTGAATGTGCGAATGAACAAGAGACGACAAGCCTGACAGGATGCTGCGGTAGAAGGTACAGTTGCTGCACCCACCTGTATCTACCTGCACCCACCTGTATCTACCTGTATCTACCTGCACCCACATGTGTCTACCTGTATCTACCTGCACCCACCTGTATCTACCTGTATCTACCTGCACCCACCTGTATCTACCTGTATCTACCTGTATCTACCTGCACCCACCTGTATCTACCTGTATCTACCTGCACCCACCTGTATCTACCTGTATCTACCTGCACCCACCTGTATCTACCTGTATCTACCTGCACCCACATGTGTCTACCTGTATCTACCTGCACCCTGTATCTACCTGTATCTACCTGCACCCACCTGTATCTACCTGTATCTACCTGCACCCACCTGTATCTACCTGTATCTACCTGCACCCACATGTGTCTACCTGTATCTACCTGCACCCACCTGTATCTACCTGTATCTACCTGCACCCACATGTGTCTACCTGTGTCTTCCTGCACCCACCTGTGTCTACCTGCACCCACCTGTATCTACCTGCACCCACCTGTGTCTACCTGTATCTACCTGCACCCACATGTGTCTACCTGTGTCTTCCTGCACCCACCTGTGTCTACCTGCACCCACCTGTGTCTACCTGCACCCACCTGTGGCTACCTGTGTCTACCTGCACCCACCTGTGTCTACCTGTATCTACCTGTGTCTTCCTGCACCCACCTGTGTCTACCTTTGTCTACCTGCACCCACCTGTGTCTACCTGTATCTACCTGTGTCTACCTGCACCCATCTGTATCTACCTGTGTCAACTTGCACCCACCTGTGTCTACCTGTATCTACCTGTGTCTACCTGCACCCATCTGTGTCTACCTGTGTTTACCTGCACCCACCTACCTGTATCTATCTGTTCATACCTGCACCCACCTGTTTCTACTTGTACCCACCTGCGTTTACCTGTGATTACCTGTGTCTACCTGTTCCTACCTGCACCCACCTGCGTCTACCTGTGTCTACCTGTACCCACCTGTACGACGGCGCGCGGCGGCCCGTGGTCCTGACCCCGGTTGTCGATTCCCGTCTTCTCTTCGCGGTGGCCGAAGTTCTGCAGCAGGTTCTTCACGCTGCCGAAGCCCTCCGTCTCGGGGGGCGGCGTGTGAACCTCCACGCACACGTCAGTCAGATGCGCGTTCAACCTCTGACCCTCCTTGATGGCGTCAGCAAACATCTCCCCCAGTTCGTCCTCGTCGATCTCCGAGAACGGCGTCTCGGGCCGCGACGGGTTTGTCGCGTCCGGATGTGACGTCACGAGAGGTATGTTGATGTACTGACTCTCCCTGCAGCGGTGGGCCGCGATCAGGTCGGGGTTTGTCGGCGCATCGGAGCGGTAGTTGTCGTACAGTGGTTCCGGCGTTTCACTCGTCCTCTGGTTTTCGTAGATCGACTCCGGGATTTCACTCGCCCGTCGAGACTCGCCAGCGATGAAGATCTCTATGGAAAATAACGCGCTATGTTAACGATTTGCCTAAATGGAATTTGTTGATTTCGCACACAGAAGTCATTCACGTGGTGCTGGGTGGCATTGTCGTGTGCCCTGACTCGGTGACACCATCAAAAACACGCAATGAATGACTCCTATCGCAAAACTAGTGTAGGCCATACAGCTCTGCGCGTCAGAGTTTGCACATGGCGAATTGAAGTTGCGAAGGTGATACTTTCATTGCTATTTCTAGCTGCATAATAATTACACTGGACGGAGGCGACATCGATAACGGTGCGGGTAAACTGTGTGGAGAATATATCGATACGTTTAATCAGTAACGAGTATCTGATCGATTCAATGGAAGGTAATTGCACTGCCCCCTAGCGCGAGAACCAAGACAGACGGTGCGTTAATACAGACGGCGGACTTGAGAGAGTATTCGATTGTTTGGCCATGAATGAGTGCGGTGTGCGAACATGAATAGAGCAGGTATTTCGTCTGCGCCCATATTTCACCGTACATGGGCCGCTACACAAATGACGCATTGCAGTACAACGCTGGGTCGACAATTTATCGGCGCGCCAGGGTGCGGGTTCGGGTTTAATTTTTCGGGATCAAGTGTTCGATTGTGTTCTTAGCGTAATTGTGTGTGCCCTTGTACAACTGGGCTTGTCGTGAGGAAAATGAGAACTCGATGGACCGAGGGACAGACCACTGGGATAATGACGTGTCTGACGACACTGGCACAATGGGCGGCTGACAGTAATTGGCCAACAACAATAGGCACAAGACGGGCTTAACTCGAGAGTAGTCATCAAACTGTCTACGCTTGCGGGTAATTAACAGACGAGATAGGTAAGAACTATGTGTGCGTGCGTGCGTGCGTGCGTGCGCGCGCGTGCGTGCGTGCGTGTGTGTGTGTGTGTGTGCGCGTATGCGTGCGTAATCATAACATACTTCTTATGTACCCCCATCATTCAAATAATTGTTCTGGTCGCGTTTCAACTAAAATCAATGACACACAAGTGGAAATATTTTAAAATACTAATGTGCAAGAGCAATAAGCAATAATCAATTACGACAGGAACATGACCGAAGCTACACGGACCTGGATACCCTTGAGCCTCGCCGAGCATCAGGTGGCGCACCGTGCGGGAGAACATATTCCTGTAGTCCGTCCACTCGTCGTTGGTGGCGCCACGCATCCCCTCGGCGACGCCGAACTCGGCCCCGAAAATGGACGGGATGATGATGACTCGTGTCTGGTCGATCCAACCTGCGGACGGAGCGTAGCAGCAAGACGTCAGTACAGAAGAACACGTGTACGACATCTAGATACATCAATCTGGACACACTTAAAATACACTTTTACATATTACGTATATCAGTTATGTAAAATAAAATAAATTATTTCTAATAGATAGCAACGTATTAAATTTAAAATAAGCTGTATAAATAACAGTTATGTTTGAAAGCAAAATTAACCAAAACATATTGCATATTCCATAGCTCTGGGCGTTTCTCACGCCGTGGCCTCACCCCCGTTGATGGCATTGGCCCTCAGGAAGACATCGTCTGCGACACTCCGGAGCAGCAATGTCTGTCCTGTCAAGTCACACTTGGACGACTTCTCCGACGTTGATTCGAGAACCTTCACCTTTACCGGGACAGAGACGGACGCTTCTGCCAGAGTCAGTCGATCTGCAATCACAACAAGACGCATGTTGACATATCCTCTGTGCTGAAAGGTTTCACGCATCCGATCAGGCGTGTCATACTGCTGTCTTCGTTGCCGCTATCAATTGGCTTGTCTTTGTTGTCATCTGTGCTCTTTTACTTCCCCCAGTAAGCTTGAGATGGATATCGGAACAATAGTGTTTACGCTCGGGTGGAAATTAAAGTGGCAGGCGCAAGCAGAGGGGTTGCTTGGTATGGTTGGCCGAGTGTGTGTGTGTGTGTGTGTGTGTGTGTGTGTGTGTGCGTGCGTGCGTGCGTGCGTGCGTGCGTGCGTGCGTGCGTGCGTGCGTGGTGTGTGTGTGTGTGTGGTGCGTGCGTGCGTGCGTGCGTGTGTGTGCGTGCGTGCGTGCGTGTGTGTGTGGTGTGTGTGTGTGTGTGTGTGTGTGTGTGTGTGTGTGTGTGTGTGTGGGTGTGTATGGTGTGTGGTGTGTGTGTGTGTGTGTGTGTGTGTGTGTGTGTGTGTGTGTGTGTGTGTGTGGGTGTGTGTGTGTGTGTGTGTGTGCGTGCGTGCGTGCGGTGCGTGCGTGCGTGCGTGCGTGCGTGGTGCGTGCGTCTGTTATAAGTAGTACCGTGGCGTAAATAAGTAGCTCTCACAAAATAAATGTAGCGGGGAAGCGAAACGTTTGATTGTACATGTAATAAGAAGATTATTTTATGTTACATCAACTGTTGTATATAGCCAGGTATGCGCTTCAATTCAAGGACTACAGCAAAGACGAACAGCCGCCGTCTCGGACGCGGTGTTTTCATCATTTCAGTATTTAGCGTACAGTGGAATGAGGATAAAACATGAGTCCGTATTGCATTATCTAAAAAAAAACATACCATAATTTTGTATAAATGGTAGGCCCACGTCAACTGTGGGCCTACCGTTGTCTGTAATCATCTTAACATAACGGACACGCTTGTGTCAACATGAAAAGCCTACAGCTACTGCGCTGTGTTGTCAGAATAAACTTCGATATTCTGTATATTCTGTAAATTGGCTATGCGTCCAGACAAGTTCAAACTTACCCCCGGCGCGGGGTCCGTCGGTGGGGGTGACTTCGACGGGCAAGTCGGCCGGGAGGGAGAGGTTGCGGCCGAGAGAGTCGACGGCGTCCACTCGCGTCTGTCTCGCGCTGTCGTGGATCTGCAGCACCTGCAGCCGAAACAGGACAACTCGCTGTAATATCGCACAGTCAATAAACGGAGCAACTCGTTGTAATATCGCCCAGTCAATAAACGGGAGAACTCGTTGTAATATCGCCTAGTCCATAAACGGAACAACTCGCTGTAATATCGCCCAGTCAATAAACGGGACAATTCGATGTAATATTGATCAGTCAATAAACGGGATAACTCGCTGTAGCTTCGTTTAGTCAATAATCGGGACAACTTTGCAACAACAGTCAATATCACAAACACTAATTATTCTTGATTGATTTACAATAGTTTACTGTTTTCTTTGCTAACTAGATGCGGACTGTTATTGTAGAGCACGTTGTAAACCGCAAGCAAACTTTGTGTAACTCATTGACAGCGGGCCAACACTTCATAGACCCTATAATTACTGTGTTGTTGCTTCGACCAACCTGACGACTTGGCATACGGTAAGCCGCAATATATGCGTAATAAGCAACAACACGTAGGCATTGTTAGGCATAGCAGTTTGAAATGGTCTCTTTTTGGCATAAGCAAGACATGAAACCAGGAGACGCGTAGAGGCGTGTTGACAAAAGACCAGATGGCAAGCGTGACGCCGGAAATTCGTAAACGAGGAATGTCATATTCAATGTGACGTTGTGGCGAAGCGGTTGACTAGCAAATTGTTGCAAGGACAACACCGATATAGTGTATAAAGTCGACCACAAAAGAATTAAGACTTCTTTATACGATTGTCACGACATTTCCGGTCGGTTTACCACACACCATTCATGCCGGTGATAGTCTTCACAGGCTGTGACCTCAATCTGGAAGTCTGATTACACATTCCGTCCCCACCACAACCACTAACCTCGCACGCACGCACGCACTGACAAGCCAGTGGGTTATTTAATGGCATCGGGTGCACTGCAAAGTTACAACCAAGGTAGTTCGCATGTGGCGGATTTGACAAGTAATCACGAACGATATTACGTTACTGGCAGCGTGATTGCTGGGGATAGTTGAAAGCGAAATATGTCAGAGATAGACATCAGGCCCACCCCGGCGGAGTGCCGGGCAGAGAGAGATCTGCCGAGATCTACTGAATGCACCGAATGTCGTGATTGATTAAAGCCAGGTGCCTCTCTAACAAAGGAGGTGTAAATGCAGACGATTTCCGGTCGCAACAGCAGTTAGGTGCGGAGGTTGTCTTATCATGCGCCAAGGACCCCGGATTTATTGTGGTTTTATCGCAGTCTGTCTTGTAAAGATGTTGCCAGCTCTGTGCTAACACTAGTAACAACAATGTGGTTTCGTATCTTTAAATATCTATAGAATTAAGATAGTGACGTATGTCCTGTCCTGTCCTGTCCAGGATGTCGGAGAAGCCGGGGTAAAGATGTCCAAGCATTCAAAAGCGTGATTAGTTTGCCTTGTAGCACTGGGAGCAATGCGTTATTACAAAATAATGTCCACGATATAATGCCCAGAGGGCAATCGGTGTGTATGTTTAACCTATATTGTCAGTATAAAATCGTTTGTTGTGAAGTTGTGAACTGTCTTCTAGTGCGGGCAGATAGACCAAGTCAAAGGACATGAGTAATGACAATATTGAAGTTATACAAAAAAGGGCACTAAAATGTATTTTTCCTGGATTTGGGTTACGCGGAAATACTTAGACGTGTTAAACTGGATACTTTGAATGTAAAACGGGACAGCATTTGTCAAAAATATGTTGATAAAATTAAAGTCGGCACACACAGATTAAATTATCTGCTGCCTGACAAAAGACATATCGAATATAATATTAGACAACAAAATGTGTACCCGTTACCAGTTACTAGAACCAATAGATTCCGTAACTCCTTTATACCGTGGGCTTTATACAACTGTCAGTAAAAAGGCTATTAATACGGTATGATTTGCGGTATCAAATGTATTTCTATTGTATTTGTATGATGTTTTGATGAGTTAATTGTAACCTATTGTAATGTCAATCCAACTCAGTTGAGTTGCTAATAAAACTTGTGTTATATTATATGAAGTTTTGTTGAACGTTGCGAATGCCGCGAATCACTAATACAACTTGGGCTTATATAAGAGCGACTAGGTGATATCAACGATGACACCATAAGACAACAGATCTCATCACCGATAACCACTGTGCGATAGCGGCTACTTGTGTAACTGTGATTTGGTAAAGATAGCGTTCTACGAGAGCCGCAAGACCGTGTTTTTCCACGCGTTCTGTTGACCGCAGGCGGTAACATGACTAGTCCAATTGTCACCTCTAGTCTCGGTATTCCAGGTGTCTCCTGGTGTCTGTCGCATGTACATGGTGCCTTATTTCACAAATATACTGCAGCTCCTGTATCGCAGAAGCCTAATTACAGGGCGACATCAAATGCTGTTGAATTTATCTTGTCATTACACCTTTACGAACGACCTGCCACTGTGGACGAACGCAGGCCGCGACATTCATTGACACAGATGGCAGTGGCGTGTGTTGTCGGTGCTGGGTAAACGGCTAGGGTGGCGTCGGTTTTCTTTATTCCGTAGAAAGCATACAGCGTCGTTGTATCGGACGAGATTAAACATGCACTGACACCGTGTGTCGGTCTACAGATCGCCGTGAAAGATCCGAGATCGTAGGCGATGTCACAGATTGTCTCGCCGCCTCCAGGCCCGCGCGTCGTATAAAGCAGCGCGCAGGAAGTATAGAACGTCTGCGTCAAGTCAGTTGACGCTTTTCAAGTAGCTTTGTGCCTTGCTTGTCAATGTGCACCATTCATAGGTCCTGCTTTCTGGCGTCAGTGAGTGTTTGCTGGCGTTGTATTTGTTGCTCTCGTCTGCGATGAGTCGGTGACTTTGTCACACTTTGTATCGACTCGTTACAAAGCTATACTCAGAGAGGCATAAGATGTGCGCCTAAAAGTGTGATTCTGCATTGATATTCAAAAAAGCGTACAACACATACACTAGAACACCACTCATCCACTAAACATCCAGAACAGTGACGTAATCCCATCGGGGGAGAGTCGCAAATGACCACTGCGTCACGGTGGTCGCCGGTGACGGATTGGTTCGTACTCTGGCAGCGCGCCGCCATGACGGCATTTAAGGCCTATGCGATTGGCTTGTGTACGTGGCATTGCGTGCGACCCACTAGTGGCGGCATGCGCTTGTAGTTACGTTATGGAATGCATCGAGACGATGTTACAAAGGACATGAGTAATGACGATTCAGTGAATATTCACAGGGACATGCCAAATCATTATTGTGTCTTTCTTACACGTGTGCAGGATACATAAATATATTAATGCCACACGGTGTCGTAGGTCTATATAATAAGCTCAAAACATTCCCCCTCCAAACCACCATACGACAATTTTTAATGGTGGTAGATTATCTGCAAAGAGTATGAAAGAGGCATAACATTTTGAACACATCGATCTATTTCGCTTTCCTTGGAAGCTTATCACGATTGACAATTAAGTACCTACATAATTATAAATTGGTTGACCTTGAATGATATTTTGCATGACACCAAGCAGTATCAATCTTTTTGCTTTTATTCACAACCATTGCGAATTTTTTGTGGCGAATGTTTTCCATTGTCCCAACATTGCTATGCGTCGGTGTCCCGGCATGGTAGGCAATTGTCGTTTAATTTTTTGTAGGTAATGACACTGCGTCCAACACGCATGAAATTGTGATTTGTTCACACGATTGCATCGCTACGAATACACAAAACATGTGCTCATGAGAAACTTATGAGAAAGTAGCGAACAGATAAGTATGCTGTTTTTGTGACTTTTTGGGTAAATAGGTGCGTGTTATCCTTCACACGGACTTATCCATTTGTGAGAGGAAATCTGCTAATTAGACCGTGGGAAAGTTGAACACCGAAGGATGTTGTGGTTGACTTTGCTCACCTCACCATTATAGTAAATAAAGTTTGTTATGAAACTGGATGTTATATTTGTCTTTTGAACCTGTTGCGCGATGGTACTTTTAAATTACGAACAATGTTATGGTCTTGATGAAGTAACTAAGCACGGTTTGGCAGGCAGTATCCATGCGTCATGTGAACTGTAGTCATAAAAACATAATATTAGATACAAAGTTAAACCTAGGAGCAAATACCCGAGTTTTTAATGTGATCTCGAGCGCAGAAGAGAACAAAGTCCTCAAGTATCTTGTTTACAATGTCCGTTTGCCTAAGCAGTGCATCAAATGAATATCGCGCCGTGTGCCAGATGACGCATGACACAACTATGTTATGTACAATACACGCATTAATTCCAAACCAATTTCATGTCTTTAACAAATGTGATAGATCACGTTTTAATCACTACACAACGCAACGTTTGGTGAAATGAAAAACTGGAGGGCGACCATTGAAATGTTCTCTCCCCATGGCTTGCGCCGTACGCAATTCGCGGCAATACCACCGTTTGCCAAATAACATACTATACGGTTACCTTAAATAATTTTCGGCGCAGACACGCTATATTTTGTAGGCAGTGAACCGAGGAATTCGTTAATGCCCTTGGTCCACCAACCCAGGAGTTCGTGGTGTCGGTTCACGGTTAACTAGGAAATAAATTACCTGTCGACTAGAGTTCTAACCTGCGGGCTTCATGGTGGAAGAAGCAAGCCGACAAGACGGCAGATACAACCTGCTAAGAACGTGTGTATACGTGTACGTGTGTGTCACACAGACGTCCGTGTGAATGTGGCCGCGGTAGCATCGCATCAGGAAACATACACGGGGGTGTAGGCGTGTCGCTGGTCGCCAGTCGTGATGATATATTGTTAGCGGTGAATGACTCCATACAGATGCCATCCAGCCGAGTCGGATCGGTCGACAATGGCCGATCAACTACTGTCGTGGAGGGTCCGCTATGTCACTGTTGTGACAGGCGTATGCCGAAATTAGTGCGCCATTAACGCTGGCCACCCGTCGGCGTCCGGCATTCAGCCGTACCCTGCCTGCCTTTCACTTACGCAGGGCTGCAAATAGGGCATTTGTACCGTCACGTGACAGTTGTGGCCCTGACGGCGTCATTCCATACAGAAGGATGACATATTTCACCTTCACGCGGACAATGCGGTACACACTACGGCTGCGGACCGTCCAATTTGACGCCGTAGCATACACAAGGCAACGGCCAAATTTGAAACAAACCATCTACATCGCGAGGCGGATAAACGGCAGAGGAGAAAGGAGAGGGAGATGTCTCAACATCTTCACGTCTCCCTTCCGTCTGGCACCTCCTGTCCACACCGCAACAAGATCTGCAGGTCTAAAACCTGGTACTTGAGTCACCTCAGGAGACATGTCCGACCTCGTTCAGAGGAACCGCGGATGGTGATGATGGTGATGATGGTGATGATGGTGATGATGGTGATGATGGTGATGATGGTGATGATGGTGATGATGGTGATGATGGTGATGATGGTGATGATGGTGATGATGGTGATGATGGTGATGATGATGATGATGATGATGATGATGATGATGATGATGATGATGATGATGATGATGATGATGATGATGATGATGATGATGATGATGATGATGATGATGATGATGATGATGATGATGATGATGATGATGATGATGACGGCACTGTTGTCAGACCATTTCGTTGTAAGAGAATACATCAACATAGTTGTCCAATCTCTTGTTTATAATACACATGAACACGCTGACTTGGTTGTATGATTACTTGTTTATAATACACATGAACACGCTGACTTTGTTGTGTGATTACTTGTTTATAAGATACATGAACACGCTGACTTGGTTGTGTGATTACGTGTTTATAAGATACATGAACACGCTGACTTGGTTGTGTGATTACTTGTTTATAAGATACATGCTGACTTGGTTCTATGATTACTTGTTTATAATATACATGAACACGCTGACTTGGTTGTGTGATTACGTGTTTATAAGATACATGAACACGCTGACTTGGTTGTGTGATTACTTGTTTATAAGATACATGAACACGCTGACTTGGTTGTATGATTACTTGTTTATAATATACATGACCACTCTGACCTGGTTGTATGATTACTTCATTGTAAGACACGTGAAGACACCAATTTCGTTGGAAACATAAACAGGTCTTCGGTTAATTATGTGTTTTATAAGCATCGTCTAATCATCTTGACTATTCAAATTTCCCAACAATAAACCGCCTGTTTTGATAAAGGCATTCGTGAACCCATTAACATAGGTGCATTATCACTTCCTGATCATACACGTCGTAAATCACCAGGACTAGTGATGTTTGCCAACAACAACTAGACTGTTTTGACACAGGTATTTTTCTGTGTATCACGACGTGAATATGATACACTCGTGTCAAGTTCATATCAGTGTGCGTCGTTTGAGTTACACCCAGTTGTAAGGTTCTCGATAGTTCTTGACACTTGACCCAAAATCCACCACCGAAGCCGACATTATCTCGAGCCATTCAGCCGCAAACACAGCTTTGAATCTAACTTCACGACGCTTTAAAATCGTCGACAGATTCCCACGATGACGTGTACTGAGTAAATAGACACGTTAAAAATAGGTGTAATCGGGGAGGGGAAAAGCAGGCGAGGGAGACCGAAATTGCTATGGAGGAAAGAGTGGGAGAAGAATGGAGAATAACCAAAACACAAAACAGAACTAATTGGACACTCTTTATAGAGAACGTAGTGAGGGAAAGAGAAGAGAAAAAAGACGACGGAAACAGGAACCACGGCCACCCTCATCCCTGACGACGGAGATTCACAGAGAACAACAGGACGTAATATCAGCAATTTATATGTACTACTTTTCAAACGCACTATTTCTCAAGCAAGTGCATCGACTTTTAATTACGACTAATAAATTACAGGCCCATGCCTGCCCGTTTCACCACTGCCACGGAATGTATGCGTCACGACGCACTTTATACCTTATCGAAAGCGCCTGAATATAACAGCGGGTGCGCAAAAACACAAAAGAGGCGTTGTCATCGGCGCTGTTTTTGTAGTTAGTACATTACACGTCGCTATCGGGCCATCTGTCGGCTGACACAGTGTCGACTGATTGTGTCTGAAGTGACTCCGAGTCGTCATCCGCTACCGGGGACAATGCAGGCGAACACAACAAATAAAACCACCTCGTCGGGATCGGTTCATCGAGGGTGACTGCGCTATCTCAACGCGCCGTGCTGTTCGCCGGTGTTCAACGGTCGCAAGGTCTCTGGCGTCCCGGCTCGCTCTCGCCGGCCGGCCGCAAACAGATCCCCGTTGTGCACGACGTGATTGCGATCACACCGCCAGGCAATTATACACCGTTTTATATAACAGTTCGATGACTAAGCTGTATTATTCCTGAGAAATGTTCTCACGCTGTTTATCTGTTTCTCAAAGATCAATGCGTACTTGCGGTGAACCTATCAGCTGATACAGCCATTGAAGAAACGGGGATAGGGCCTATATGAGACAACCAAATGTGGTAAAACTCAGAACACCGGACGCAGTTGGGTCCCACACTGGTGACCATGCATGTTACGGTTTTGTCAGATTATGTTTGACTGGTGGAAAACCTGACAGTTCTGCGTGGCCATGTCGTTAATAACAAGTCTGTCAAAATCGCACGACGCCAGCTCTTTCAAAACGCATGCATACATTGAATCCATCAAAATGTACCAACAGAACCATGTAATTCTGCCCATTGCACTCTTTTCCAAATATGCATAACTTCATATGACTATGTTTCACTAAATCTGCTGATGTGTCGGACTTACACATAAAGTAAATATTTTCAAACATCACCAATATATTGATCCTATGATGAAGGTTACCCAGGTGATGTGTGCTGACCGCTGCAATGGCAACGTTGCAATGTTGTGTGAAGAACAATTAATTGAGCGACATATTTTACTTTGTTCTGGTAACGACGTGATTGATTTCGTGTCGTTACCAGAACAAAGTAAAATATGTCGCTCAATTAATCGTCGACTGACAACAACAACAACAAAACCACTACTCCAACTACTACTGTGATCAAATCGACAACAGCGTTAGTCATTGTAGTCACGACAGTCGGCCCTTCGCACTCTGCGTGCGTCTGCATCAATTGCGTTCACATTAGGGAGATAAATGATTCGCCACCGGATTGTTTCATGTTCGCCGCCCGACCGATTTTGCCATCACTCACTCGTGACGTTACCGGTAATTATTGCTCGTCGTGAAACACATATTCTATATAGTTCCCAGTTCCCTCTCTCAGTAAGACTCGCGTGCATTCATAGTCGGCGAGAGGCAGAGGCGTGTACACGCTAGGGAATCCCCTCGCCGGCGTCTGAATAATTCCGCCCCCGAAGACATGTAGGCTATTCACGCGTGGACAATGCGAGCTGATTGCTGAAGAGGTTAGCTCAGAATGGTGGATGTGAGGGCGACATCACTTCACCAAACGCGGTGTCGCCGATGCTGACATGTGTGTTCATTAAGTCGCTTATGACGTTGGGTCGGTTTTCGGGCGTAAACTGATAGTGCGGGTAGACGCGTGGATGGGACGTTGCTACGGGTGCCACTGCGGTCTGGCAGGAATGAGGTGGAAATTAATTTACGACATCGCGTAGTTAAAGTGTCGCTGTCGTACCCGCCAGCATATTGTGTCTGTGTCGCTGGAGCAAAGACTCACACCTGTCCAGACACTGGCGTTGAACTGTCCACCGGAACCATATGCCACTGTGTGGGTGGGTATAAACTCTTCACAGGTTACAAAAGGCAGAGACAAAACGTGTGAGAGATTGCACACACATCAATGGCTCTCCACAAACATTGTCGGCGCGGTTAAGACAGCATTGTTCTGTCGAGAAAGGCAACAGTTTATCTGTTATTCCTGCAAAGAGATAAACATCTCAGAATCATCTGCAAAACTGGTGAAAGTTCGCACAGGAACCGCGGTCTTTGTGTTCGTATCTGTAGGCGATGTGGAACACGATAAGAGGCCGTGTACGACAATCAGATGGCTGATAACAGCCGGGGACCAACCAGTCGTAAAACCAACGAACAACAATGCCAGGGCTAACCCCATGTCTACGTTCGTGCCCTAGTCTCGTCGTGGCTTTGTCACTAATGGATGTGGTGACGTGCGAAATCAATTACTCTTGGCTAAGACCTTTTCGCAAAAACAGTAGACATAAAGAGAGTATTTTGAGACGGGGAAAAATAGCACAACAGCCTAAAGTCGAAAAACAAGCAACGTACACAGTTATATGCAGTTGTAAGTTCGTGGATATTATGTATAATGTTAGTTTTGCACAGATTACTGACGACGGTGAAATCATGTTTGAAAAACTACATGAACCGTTCGGTGCTTTAGTTTACTGCGCTTACAGGGTACTGATGAAATCGTCATGAAATGTTGCACTTACGGTGCGAAATCACGATAGCTTGTTACTACGTGATGTATCCCAAACAAACACATAAGTTTTCCAATGAACCAAATATTTGGTTGTTGTTTTCGTGTTTGTAGAGTAGTGCAACATAGTGACAGTGTAGACCAAGCACAATTTCCAAACATGTTGCGTAAATATTGAAAAAACGATGACTGTCCAGTTCAGCTGTGTTTGTGTCGTTGCAACTTGTCACAAATTGTTTCCTCGCCGCCATGTAGCGCTATTACAGTTTCGCTGGAATGTGAATGGGGTAGCAGTGGTACTACCCTTGCTCTCCGCCCCCTGTCCCCACCATCTTCTAGTACTACCCTTGCTCTCCACCCCCTGTCCCCACCATCTTCTAGTACTACCCTTGCTCTCCGCCTCCTGTCCCCACAATCTTCTAGTACTACCCTTGCTCTCCACCCCTATCCCCACCATCTTCTAGTTCTACCCTTGCTCTCCGCCTCCTGTCCCCACCATCTTCTAGTACTACCCTTGCTCTCCACCCCTGTCCCCACCATCTTCTAGTTCTACCCTTGTTCTCCGCCTCCTGTCCCCATCATCTTCTAGTACTAACCTTGTTCTCCACCCCCTGTCCCCACCATCTTCTAGTACTACTCTGGCTCTCCACCCCCTGTCCCACCATCTTCTAGTACTACCCTTGCTCTCCATCCCTTGTCCCCACCATCTTCTGTACTACCCTTCTCCCACCCCCTGTCCCACCACCTTCTGTACTACCCTTGCTCTCCCCCCCTGTCCCACCATCTTCTAGTACTACCCTTGCTCTCCACCCTGTCCCCCATCTTCTAGTACTACCCTTGCTCTCCAACCCCTGTCCCACCATCTTCTAGTACTACCCTTGCTCTCCCCCCCTGTCCCACCATCTTCTGTACTACCCTTGCTCCCCCCCTGTCCCCACCATCTTCTAGTACTACCCTTGCTCTCCACCCCCTGTCCCCACCATCTTCTAGTACTACCCTTGCTCCCACCCCTGTCCCCCCATCTTCTGTACTACCCTTGCTCCCACCCCCTGTTCCCACCATCTTCTAGTACTACCCTTGCTCTCCCCCCTGTCCCCACCATCTTCTAGTACTACCTTTGCTCTCCACCCCTGTTCCCACCATCTTCTAGTACTACCCTTGCTCTCCACCCCTGTCCCCACCATCTTCTGTATTACCCTTCTCTCCACCCCCTGTCCACCATCTTCTATTACTACCCTTGCTCTCCACCCCTTGTCCCACCATCTTCTAGTACTACCCTTGCTCTCCACCCTGTCCCCCATCTTCTAGTACTACCCTTGCTCTCCCCCCCTGTCCCCACCATCTTCTAGTACTACCCTTGCTCTCCACCCCCTGTCCCACCATCTTCTATTACTACCCTTGCTCTCCACCCCCTGTCACCACCATCTTCTAGTACTACCCTTGCTCTCCCCCCCTGTCCCACCATCTTCTAGTACTACCCTTGCTCTCCCCCCCTGTCCCCACCATCTTCTAGTACTACCTTGCTCTCCACCCCTGTCCCCCCATCTTCTAATACTACCCTTGCTCTCCACCCCCTTCCCACCATCTTCTAGTACTACCCTTGCTCTCCACCCCTGTCCCCCATCTTCTAATACTACCCTTGCTCTCCACCCCTGTCCCCACCATCTTCTAGTACTACCTTTCTCCACCCCTGTCCCCACCATCTTCTAGTACTACCCTTGCTCTCCACCCCTGTCCCCACCATCTTCTAATACTACCCTTGCTCTCCACCCCCTGTCCCCACCATCTTCTAGTACTACCCTTGCTCTCCACCCCTGTCCCCACCATCTTCTAGTACTACCCTTGCTCTCCACCCCCTGTCCCCACCATCTTCTAGTACTACCCTTGCTCTCCACCCCCTGTCCCCACCATCTTCTAGTACTACCCTTGCTCTCCACCCCCTGTCCCCACCATCTTCTAGTACTACCCTTGCTCTCCACCCCTGTTCCCACCATCTTCTAGTACTACCCTTGCTCTCCACCCCCTGTCCCCACCATCTTCTAGTACTACCCTTGCTCTCCACCCCCTGTCACCACCATCTTCTATTACTAGCCTTGCTCTCCGTACCCTGTCCACTCCATCTTCTAGTACTACCCTTGCTCTCCACCCCCTGTCCCACCATCTTCTAGTACTACCCTTGCTCTCCGCCCCCTGTCCCCACCTTCTTCTAGTACTACCCTTGCTCTCCCCCTGTCCCCACAATCTTCTAGTACTACCCTTGCTCTCCACCCCTGTCCCCACCATCTTCTAGTTCTACCCTTGCTCTCCGCCCCCTGTCCCCACCATCTTCTAGTACTACCCTTGCTCTCCACCCCCTGTCCCCACCATCTTCTAGTACTACCCTTGCTCTCCACCCCCTGTCCCCACCATCTTCTAGTACTACCCTTGCTCTCCACCCCCTGTCCCCACCATCTTCTAGTACTACCCTGGCTCTCCACCCCCTGTCCCACCATCTTCTAGTACTACCCTTGCTCTCCATCCCCTGTCCCCACCATCTTCTAGTACTACCCTTACTCTCCACCCCCTGTCACCACCACCTTCTGTTACTACCCTTGCTCTCCACCCCCTGTCACCACCATCTTCTAGTACTACCCTTGCTCTCCGTACCCTGTCCACTCCATCTTCTAGTACTACCCTTGCTCTCCAACCCCTGTCCCACCATCTTCTAGTACTACCCTTGCTCTCCGCCCCCTGTCCCACCATCTTCTAGTACTACCCTTGCTCTCCGCCCCCTGTCCCCACCATCTTCTAGTACTACCCTTGCTCTCCACCCCCTGTCCCCACCATCTTCTAGTACTACCCTTGCTCGCCACCTCCTGTCCCCGCCATCTTCTAATACTACCCTTGCTCTCCACCCCCTGTTCCCACCATCTTCTAGTACTACCCTTGCTCTCCACCACCTGTCCCCACCATCTTCTAGTACTACCTTTGCTCTCCACCCCTGTTCCCACCATCTTCTAGTACTACCCTTGCTCTCCACCCCCTGTCCCCACCATCTTCTAGTATTACCCTTACTCTCCACCCCCTGTCATCACCATCTTCTATTACTACCCTTGCTCTCCACCCCTTGTCACCACCATCTTCTAGTACTACCCTTGCTCTCCTTACCCTGTCCACTCCATCTTCTAGTACTACCCTTGCTCTCCGCCCCCTGTCCCCACCATCTTCTAGTACTACCCTTGCTCTCCACCCCCTGTCACCACCATCTTCTATTACTACCCTTGCTCTCCACCCCCTGTCACCACCATCTTCTAGTACTACCCTTGCTCTCCGCCCCCTGTCCCACCATCTTCTAGTACTACCCTTGCTCTCCGCCCCCTGTCCCCACCATCTTCTAGTACTATCCTTGCTCTCCACCTCCTGTCCCCGCCATCTTCTAATACTACCCTTGCTCTCCACCCCCTCTTCCCACCATCTTCTAGTACTACCCTTGCTCTGCACCACCTGTCCCCACCATCTTCTAATACTACCCTTGCTCTCCACCACCTGTCCCCACCATCTTCTAGTACTACCCTTGCTCTCCACCCCTGTCCCCACCATCTTCTAGTACTACCCTTGCTCTCCACCCCCTGTCCCCACCATCTTCTAATACTGCCCTTGCTCTCCACCCCCTGTCCCCACCATCTTCTAGTACTACCCTTGCTCTCCACCCCCTGTCCCCACCATCTTCTAGTACTACCCTTGCTCTCCACCCCCTGTCCCCACCATCTTCTAGTACTACCCTTGCTCTCCGCCTCCTGTCCCCACCATCTTCTAGTACTACCCTTGCTCTCCACCCCTGTCCCCACCATCTTCTAGTACTACCCTTGCTCTCCACTCCCTGTCCCCACCATCTTCTGGTACTACCCTTGCTCACCACCCCCTGTCCCCACCATCTTCTAGTACTACCCTTGCTCTCCACCCCCTGTCCCCACCATCTTCTAGTACTACCCTTGCTCTCCACTCCCTGTCCCCACCATCTTCTAGTACTACCCTTGCTCTCCACTCCCTGTCCCCACCATCTTCTAGTACTACCCTTGCTCTCCACTCCCTGTCCCCACCATCTTCTGGTACTACCCTTGCTCACCACCCCCTGTCCCCACCATCTTCTAGTACTACCCTTGCTCTCCACCCCCTGTCCCCACCATCTTCTAGTACTACCCTTGCTCTCCACCCCCTGTCCCCACCATCTTCTAGTACTACCCTTGCTCACCACCCCTGTCCCCACCATCTTCTAGTACTACCCTTGCTCTCCACCCCCTGTCCCCACCATCTTCTAGTACTACCCTTGCTCTCCACTCCCTGTCCCCACCATCTTCTAGTACTACCCTTGCTCTCCACCCCCTGTCCCCACCATCTTCTAGTACTACCCTTGCTCTCCACTCCCTGTCCCCACCATCTTCTGGTACTACCCTTGCTCACCACCCCCTGTCCCCACCATCTTCTAGTACTACCCTTGCTCTCCACCCCCTGTCCCCACCATCTTCTAGTACTACCCTTGCTCTCCAACCCCTGTCCCCACCATCTTCTAGTACTACCCTTGCTCTCCACCCCCTGTCCCCACCATCTTCTAGTACTACCCTTGCTCTCCACCCCCTGTCCCCACCATCTTCTAGTACTACCCTTGCTCTCCACCCCCTGTCCCCGCCATCTTCTAGTACTACCCTTGCTCTCCGCCTCCTGTCCCCACCATCTTCTAGTACTACCCTTGCTCTCCACCCCCTGTCCCCACCATCTTCTAGTACTACCCTTGCTCTCCACTCCCTGTCCCCACCATCTTCTGGTACTACCCTTGCTCACCACCCCCTGTCCCCACCATCTTCTAGTACTACCCTTGCTCTCCACCCCCTGTCCCCACCATCTTCTAGTACTACCCTTGCTCTCCACTCCCTGTCCCCACCATCTTCTAGTACTACCCTTGCTCTCCATCCCTTGTCCCCACCATCTTCTAGTACTACCCT
The DNA here is from genome assembly GCA_025642075.2 of Ridgeia piscesae. Classification (NCBI taxonomy): domain Eukaryota; kingdom Metazoa; phylum Annelida; class Polychaeta; order Sabellida; family Siboglinidae; genus Ridgeia; species Ridgeia piscesae. The sequence continues at coordinate 308,059 of JAODUO010000465.1, forward strand.
TGCTCTCCAACCCCTGTTCCCATCATCTTCTAATACTACCCTTGCTCTCCACCCCTGTCCCCACCATCTTCTAATACTACCTTTGCTCTCCACCCCCTGTCACCACCATCTTCTAGTACTACCCTTGCTCTCCACCCCCTGTCCCCACCCTCTTCTAGTACTACCCTTGCTCTCCACTCCCTGTCCCCACCATCTTCTGGTACTACCCTTGCTCACCACCCCCTGTCCCCACCATCTTCTAGTACTGACTACCCTTGCTCTCCACCCCCCGTCAATGGCTGACAGTTACTGTTCCTATCTGGTCAGATCTTTGTTACCCGAGTAATTCCCTTATGTTCGATGCAGCTTACATTAAGCAGATGTGTATAAGTTCGACCACTTACACTCGTAGATAACAGAAGAACATTTCCCTAGAAACCCGTACATAAAAAGCTACATACAATCTGCTTGCTCCTGTGCGATTGCCAACTCGTCAGCCGACCGGGAGGTGTATTGGGATACTCTGTATTCCAAGTGTATTTATTGTACATTCATCACAGTCCCACGACCTATGATAATAACGGTATTTCATTCACTCGCTGTGAATTAATCCGTTTCCCAGGGAGATATGTCGACTTCCGGTTTGGTTCCATATGTACTTGAGAACACTTGGCGCGTTGTCAAGGAACCATGTACGTCTGCACAACAACGCTGCAGAGTGCTAGAAAGAACTAGAACACAGTCAAGGGTGTCTAGTTGTTTGTCTACCGATGTCTTTGTTATCACTCACCTCATTTGTCGTTAGTTCCAGACCGCCGTTGTCATAGTAACCCTGTGTCACCTTGACGATGATTGGAAATTTCCTCGAATATGTACGCACCAGCTGCTTGACACTGCAAACACGCATTGATAACTTCTTCAAACTGTCACCCGAATCAACGAAGGCAAATTCGCCAGAAACGTAGAAATTGTTATAGATAACCAAAGCAAACCATAAGAAAGGATCACGATCAGTTAGTGTAAGTCGGACTTGTACCCCACCGGAAGTGAACTCAGTTAAGCAGCTGCTTAAGCAGCAATCAGGCACAGGCATTGAAAGTTATTGCAAGATAAGCTCAACAAAGTTGTAGATTCTTAACGATGTTGAAAACTTCAATTCCACGAGACGTTTGACTGAGTTGATACATGTCGATGGTATAATACAGTCACTCGGTCAGACTGGTAACCGGATATTACGAACAAATAACTGCCTTAGTAGTTGGAGATTTCGATCGAGAGACACTTCCTATCTGCTACAATTACGCAAATATGGCATTAAGAGCAACGAAAAAACAACTGTGTCATCAACTGACAGTCAAATACGTGAGTCACCACACCACTTACCGCTTACATATGGGCAAAGCGTGTAATCCCCGTGTAATGGTATACGCGTTATTTGTTTGTAACAGTTACAGCTCCACAGCGCGTGGGGACAATTACGCTGAGTCTGTTCAATGAATGTTGACTAGTTATACAGCAAAAATGACACCCGGACGTGTTTAGGCGTGCTGTATTAGTAGGACTAGTGACTCAGTCACATTCTCACGGTTTCCGGGTCTCATCGTACGTATCGAAGGATAAACACAATGGCACAATTGGCGAACACCGCGTACTGCAAGAGTGTGTTAGGCTTTAACACTTAATCGTTCGGTGCTCGCTTTCTGGTTCCCACCAATCAGGCGATGACCCATAAAGATGTCCCATTAGTAGCCGATACCGACAGTCGAATTACTAGCCACCTGACATCCTTCAAACTTGATGTCGATTAATTTAAGAGGGTGGGGTTGAATAATTATTTATCTTAGTATGTAAATCGACTAAAATAAACCCATGTTAACCAGGAAATATCGTGGCTGCTGTTGGAGCACACACACACACACACACACACACACACACACACACACACACACACACACACACACACACACACACACACACACACACACACACACACACACACACACACACACACACACACACACACACACACACACACACACACACACACACGACAGGGTCATCTATAGCGCCACAGCTATCTATCTAAGCATGTTCCCATATGCATACCAGTGCAGCGGGGCGCCCATTCTCAGACGTACGTGACAATGATAGTTTGGTCGATGCTAATTAATGGCACAAGAGAACCAACTCCCTAACAAAGTACAATGCGAATCCGTGCTATAAACAACGCTATGAAGTGTCCGTGTAGCGACTGTCCAGTTACCTGTAATTTCGGTCAGACCAGTCGACACAGTCCATACACAGACTGCTGTGGTCAGCCGGCGTCACTTGTCGCCGTTGACGTGGCTTCGACTTGGCCGGCGGCACCCTCTTGTCTCCGGCCTGAACTCGGATGCGTCCCTGCCTCTTGCTGTTCCGAGTCTCGTCCGTGGCGGCGTTCTCGTAGTGGAAACCCCGGTCCTGGAACATGGCTGTTGTGCCGGGTGTAAACTCACCGACGATGGTCCAACTGGTAACGGTTCTCCTAGTCCTATGCCAGGGTCACGTCGTTCGGCAGCCAGCTATAACTCATAACCCGCGGGCGCCGGCGGCTAGACAACTCTTGTCAAGTCGCCAAGTGTGCCAGAAATGTACGTTCTAGTTCTAGCCGGCTCCACGTTCACACTCTCCGTATCAACGTCGCTCAGTTCAGCGACACAGAAAGCACACCACAAACGACGGTTGTCACGCCGAGTTTACAGGTGACAGTTGGTGTTGTTGACGTCAACACAAAGAGGTAGTTCTTGCTGGTGCGCCTATACAGCCGGGCTCGCGCTTCGTTGGCTTGAGATCGTCACACAACTATGACGAATTGACGCCGTCCGCGTTTCGAGTCCACTTTTTAGTGTGTCTCTATTTCGACGGCACGCCCAAAGTGAACAGCCAACGAACGGGAAGATATTTCACCTCTTGGCCTCTCGTCCATTGTTTACTGACCGGCCGCTGTGACGTCAACATGTGTGTCCATTCCTGACCACTGGCACTCGTGTCCACCGCGTTTGTATGTGGGACGTATCGAATTCAGCGGATATTGGTCTTGTTGACAAACCTACTAATGCCACCAGTTGGCGACGATCGACAACGGTGTTATAACCGCCAATGGGAGAACGAAGCGCCACATCCGACGCGCCAGCCAGCCAACACGTAAGTGCCGCGGTCTGATGTGCAGCCGTATGTGAAGTGACGCGCAGGCGGAGGCGTCACGCGTGGCTGACCCCGTTCTTTCATACGGTAATCGCAGCCAGCGCAGGCGGAGCATGTTGTGAGAGAAATAAGTCGCTACAAGGCAACCTGTGGCACAGCTGGTGATGTCACGGTTGACTGCACGGGCCGCATGATCTCACCCTCGTCAATAACCACGGTGATGACGACACCGTGGTGACAACGGCGGTGATATCATACGGGAAATTTATTTTGTCAGCTAACTTAGTATGGTCTTATACGGACAATAGATAGTTGGATTATAAAACAATACTTTTAATTTATAAACGCTTAATTGCCACTTTTAGTGTTTTGATTTTGTGTGTGTGTGTGTGTGTGTGTGTGTGTGTGTGTGCGTGCGTGCGTGCGTGCGTGCGTGCGTGCGTGCGTGCGTGGGTGCGTGCGTGCGTGTGTGTAATGTTTAATACTTGTCGTTTTGGTAAACAAGTGGTGCCTGTGCGATTATTATGATCACGTGCTCTGGTCTGCCCACTGTTCCGACATCCATCTCTGTATACATGTATGGATTTGTGTCGTGTTTTGCCTCTTGTTGTCTGAGGCAGTGACCAGGACACTTTAACACAAATAAGAATGGAAAGAAAACCACTTTAACCTGTGCTACTCAGCAAGAGATGTTCGGGGTATATCACCAACATTGACACACTGCAACTGCGCAGTATGTCACTCGGCAAAATTATTTATTTAAACCCTTTATTTGATTAATTATCTACCATTTCCCACTAACTTTTATGTTCATTTGTTTTTAATATGGCATACAGGCTACAGTACCAACACAAGTCATAAAACTGGTGTATTGCCCTAGGACAACAACGACCAATAAACATAAACGTCTAAACTAGCGAGTCCACCTTTAGTGGATATCCAGTGGCTACTTTGCAAAGACCACCCTCTGAGAGAAGTCAACTGACGTCATAGATGACTTACATTTACATTTATGGAATTTCCAAAGATCAAAATTACCAAGGGATTTACCATATGCCCTGGTAAGCTGTTGCTTATGACTAAAGTATGTAGTGAGTCAGCGGTTGTATTATTGGCATTTACGTCCACAGGATGAAATAACAGATCAGGCTTGCAATGCGTCATGCTGGTATTTTACTTGTATGAAGTTACACAAGCATTATCAAACGAGACAGAAACTGAAAGTTATCATTTCACCCTCGTCTAAACCGTGTTTGAGATATGTAGCCCACATTTACAGAAAGTGCACAGCACCTTTACAGCATACGATTGCATATCTATTTTGCAATTACTCTAAAAACGCTCACATACATACAACCTTAGCACGTGGTTTGTTGGACGTTGCTGTAAAAGCTACGTTATTTGCACGATTTATACAAATCTGAAAGTGCCAAAAGAAAATACACGATTACGTTCGTCTCCTGTGCGTTAAGTGTCCGTCTAGGACGTCTTGATTACATATAAGCCGGCATACGTAACCACGTTTCTCCGAAGGTGGATTCGGTATTGACGTATTGATCGTATATATAATATCGAGTAGGGGTGATTCCAGTTATTTAACTGATTTTTCTCTACAGAATACTTAAAACATATTCCTGTTATATCTTTCTACCAATCACTAATATTACACGAAAGCAAACCGTACGTGCACGGGACTACCTTATCGGCGAAGTTACGCAGCCGAGCGAGAGGCGGTTAAGCGAGACTACATCCAACGTAGTCTCGTTGGGCCGAATATCGCTCGTCTGCGTAACTTCGCCGAAGATAGTCTCTGGTCACTTAGTCGGGTTTTGAATCTAAACAGTGCTGCCACCACACGGAGCCTGAATAATCGAGGCTTATCCTGCCATAATTCATTATTAAATAAACAACTGCAAATTTGTATCGCTGTTTATTTTGTGTGAATATAAGTTTAATGCTGAATACTTTTAATAGTATTATCTTATAAACATGTATCCTTATTTTAGTTTTATTCCATAGTTAGTCTGAGAGCCAATCAGTGCGTGTCTCTATTCTGTTCTGGAGTAAGGCCGTCCTGGTGGTAACATCGGCAGAGCATAAATCTCCCTGGCAGAGTTGAATGGCTTACACTACTGTCACCTCACAGAGTGTGGGTAATCGAGGCTAAGTCTACAGCCAAGCACACGCATGCTCTCACAGGTTTTCGTCTGTTTGTGGCAAAAGCTATAGAAAGCGGCATAAACTTTCAAAGCGGCTGTAACTGTAAGTGGACTAACACACCGCCGGCTGAAGTCTATTATTCATTGACAGTTGTTCAATAAAGAATATCATTTTTAAACATCATACAAATTTATACAATCGAGCGGGCAGTCAGCGCGACGACTGAGGTGCCACCTGGCGAATACTGTGAGGTTAAATTACACGTTCCCGTGTGGTGCCGCGGCACTGCCGCCATGAGGTCTGAGACTGTGTAAACGCCATGTAGATATACACCACACTGAGCAGTATGTATGCATGCGCGAGTCTAGGCCTCAACGATAGTCGCGTACACGCGAGCATCTGTGTCGTCGTACGCGTAGTTAGACTGTATGCGTGTGTACTCGTGCGAGTCCCAGGTGTTTTGCTTGGACGGGTTCTCGTATCCACCGCCGTCTCCATCTGCCGCTTGTTTCTCGTGCGTCGGTCTGCGAAGGAGTTCCTCATACGGGGCCTCGGTGACACCACTTTCCCTCTTACTCGGGTCCAGTATGTAAATTTCTGCCAAACAGAACGGACATTTCTAAGAATAACTGCACATATGGAATTTATGACAAGTTATTAAATACACAAACGCATATTTTGAAGGTTGAATAGTGTAGTATACCTTTAGAATATCGTCTAAGAGACAGTACTGCTTGTTGGAGCACATTTAAAACAGGTTGGAGTGCAATGACAGCCTGGCGTGAAGATTGGACAAATCTTTGGATTGGACACACTTTGTGATATCTTACAAAATAACATTAAATTTTTATTAAACAGGACCTCGCTTTTAGAAACCTATGTTGAGATGGCTTTATCAAGTAATTTTAACAAGAAAATCAACCAAGTGATCTTTAATTAGTCTTTCTAATAGTTTGCAAATCACCGATGTTAAACTCACTGGTCTATAGTTCTCGGACTTGTTTTTCGAACCTTTTTTTAAATAATCGTATGATGTTTGGTTTTTTCCATTTTAGCGGAACTATCCCTCCTCTAATGACAAATTGGTATGCGAATTTGTTTAATAGACCCTATTCTTTTTAAATTCTGTACTGGAATTCTAGCCGAACCTGAGGGTCCATGTACGAGGTCGAAGTTCAAGTGACGCACGCTACGAGAGAACATGCTGTTGTAGTCTGTCCATTCGTCGTCTGTGACGCCACGAATTCCCTCGGCCACCGCGAACTCAATCCCGATGCATGACGGGATAACCAGCACCCGCGATTGGTCAATCCAACCTGGTAAACAAACGACATTACTCCGCAATTAGATGGTGAAATTAAAGATGTAATACCTTCTGCAATCAGTGAGTAATATCTACCTGGGTAATTACGGAATCGGAACATTTTATTTGTGCCGCAAAAAAATTGACACAGTTTAAAAAAATTCTATATATTTACATATTTTCAAACAATCATAGAGGAAACGGAACAAGAAAGTATACTGCCCCCTGGGAACTTGAAGGAACAACTTCTTACCCTAATCTCGCATAGCCGACTCTTGCTCGGTTGCGTAAATTCGCCGAGAAGAAAGTCTAGTCACTTAGCTGGCTTTTGAATGTTGTCCGTGTGAGGGGCTAACAGGTGCTGCCACCTCACGGAGCCTGGGTAAACCTGTCATAATTCTTGCTTCATAAAGAACAGCAAATTTGTATTTCCGTTTCTTTTCGTGTGAATATAAGTTTATTGTTGAATATTTTAATAGTATAGCATTATCATGTACACGTATATCCTTATTTTGGATTTCATTCTATAGTTGGCCTGATAGCCAATCAGCGTCTCTACCCTGGCAATAACATCGGCAGTGCACACATTACCAGGCGGATTTGAGGGGCTAAAATGTGCTGCCACCTCACGGAGCCTGGGTAATCAAGGTTACTTCTTACCCTTGTTGATAGCGCAGGCGCGCAGGAAGACGTCATTGGTCACTCTGCGCAGTAGTAGAGTTTGACCAGTGAGGGCGTGATTGGTTGCGTCATCGTCATCTGATTTTGTCCGCAGAACCACGACCTTGACCGGCAGATTGACCGCAGCTTCTGCCAGTGACAGGGAATCTGCACATTGTAAAGCAAACCACACGTACGGGCGTGTTGTTGTGGATGTGGCGAACAACATCGGCACACAGAATACTTTCAACTTTGTTATCGGTGTTATGCTGATATTCGCTGTAGGATTGCACAAAGAGGTATCGTCAAAGTGCACCGACTTGAGATGTACAGTTATTGTATGTTTGTCAATGACTACAACCTTCTATTCCGTGCGATCTGCGTGAACCTATGTAATGAAACCTCCCGCATGCTGGTTTCCGTATCAGGTCCTGTGACGAATTTTTTCTCTCTCCAGAAGCGTGCTTAAAACAGGATCTTATCAATTCCCTGTATAATTAGTTGTTAATCTGTGCCTACATAATTAGTTGTTAATCTGTGCGTAGCGTAATATTTTACATATTTGTGTTTGATGGCTTGTTTTATTGCTCTGTCTACTCAAAGAACTTACTTAGTTATTCTGCTACATTTCTCTAATATCCCTACGACTCATAGACTTAGCCTGTCCGTTTCTAAACAACTTATTCTTCCTAAAACGAAGCTTAATATTGACTCCACAAACAGTCAGGATCCAACACCTGATTGCAAATAAATCTTCCGAAACTATATCCACCTTTCGTAAAAATCCCAAAACATATTTGTCTGAAATTGCCTTTCCACCATAAATGTTCGGCGGTCCTATACTGCAGAGACGACTCTTGGTTGTTTCCGTTTATGATTACACAAAATGAATTTTGTTGTTGCGCCTCTGAGTGTGAAATGTTAAGGTTATTGACGCCATAGAAGTGTTACAATTACTACAGTCATGGAAAACGTGTTTTTGGACATGTTTCCGCCTTACCCCCGGCGCGGGGTCCGTCGGTGGGGGTGACTTCGACGGGCAAGTCGGTCGGGAGGGAAAGGTTGCGGCCGAGAGAGTCGACGGCGTCCACTCGCGTCTGTCTCGCGCTGTCGTGGATCTGCAGCACCTGCAGCCGAAACAGGACAACTCGCTGTAATATCGCCCAGTCAATAAACGGAGCAACTCGTAGTCTCGCTTAACCGACTGTCGGTCGGCTGCGTAACTACACCGAGAAGACAGTCTGGTGATTTTGCTGGCTTTTGAATATTATCCGCGTGATCTAAACAATGCTGCCACTTCACGGATACTGGTTAATCCTGCCGTAATTTCTATTTTATAAACAACTGCAAATTTGTATTTCTATTTATTTTGTGTTAATATAAGTTTAATTTTGAATAGTTGTTTTTATAATACAGCAGTATTTGATGATAAAAAAGGTTTCCTTATTTAATTTGTATGTATCCGTATGTGGCAAAACAATGCTGCCACCTCACGGATACTGGTTAATTCTGCCGTAATTCTTATTTTATAAACAACCGTAAATTTGATTTTTTTACTTATTTTTGTGTTAATGTAAGTTCTATGTTGAATACTTTTCATAGGATATCATTATCTTGTAAAAGTATATCGTTATTTTAATTTTTATTTCGTAGTTGGCCTGAGCGCTAATAAGCATCTCTACCCTAATCTGGGGTAAGGCTGCCCTGGCGGTTACAAATGCAGAGCATTAGTTTGCCAAACGGAGTTGAGGGGCTTAAAAGTGCTGCCACCTCACGGAGCCTGGGTAACCGAGGCTAGCTGTAATATTGTTCGGTCAGTAAACGGGACAACTCGCTATAATATCGTTCAGTCAGTAAACGGGACAACTCGTTGACAGTCGTTGTAATATCGTTCAGTCAATAAACGGGACAACTCGCTATAATATCGTTCAGTCAATAAACGGGACAACTCGCTATAATATCGTTCAGTCAGTAAACGGGACAACTCGTTGACAGTCGTTGTAATATCGTTCAGTCAATAAACGGGACAACTCGCTATAATATCGTTCAGTCAATAAACGTGACAACTCGTAGACAGTCGTTGTAATATCGTTCAGTCAATAAACGGGACAACTCGCTATAACATCGTTCAGTCAATAAACGGGACAACTCGTTGTAATATCGTTCAGTCAATAAACGGGACAACTCGCTATAACATCGTTTAGTCAATAAACGGGACAACTCGTTGTAATATCGTTCAGTCAATAAACGTGACAATTCGCTATAATATCGTTCAGTCAATAGACGGGACAACTCGCTGCATTATCGTTTATTCAGTATAAAAAGTAGAAAATGGTAAAGGTAAGTTCATAAACAGCGCAGTATCTAGTCCTCAGGATTGTCCAATGTACATTACACTGGTATTAGCATTAACAGTCTCAACATCGAACGCCTCACCTGATTAGTGCACAACATAGCGTCACCGTTGTCATTGTAACCCTCCTGGTAGCCGGAAGTCACTTTGGCGATCAGTGGAAATGTAACCGATTCCGACTGCACCAGTTGCCTGACGCTACAACGCAGTAAAGGAGGTTGTCACAGTGTCTCCGTTTTACGAAAGCAAAGCTGTTACTTCCTTTTCATCCAGGATGTTTATACACCGTGATAAATTGCACAGTTACAATTGCACGATGATGTCATGTGTGTATTTTAAACGAAAAACACGGATGAAAGGGCACATGTGGGATTTAAACACAGGTGTAAATGCACTCAATTTTAAACACGCCAATTTATGAATTTCTAAATCCGGATGAAACGAGATATTTCCTCAGGCTAAGCAGTTTGGTCTGTTGTAATGGGATTGAGAAAAGATGAGGTGGTGTTGTTGGTTATGTTTCGTGAACAGCAGCAGTACTGGTCGGACTGGACTTCGGAAGACGAGGTGAGTGCTGTTTGACACATGAGTCAACGGCACCCCCCCCCGCCCACCACCCCCACCCCCGTCTTCCAAGTCCAATCCAACTCCAAAATACCCAGGATTTAACCCTGGATATTGGACTTGGTGGTGCTGTTTGACGAGACACATAGTGAAAATCCGAGAGATTTGCTTCTGTTTCGGGAGTCTGGGATATTGACAAAATGGGGAACACCCTAAAAATCCGGCAGAATTATAACAGCAGATGTACACTGTGAATGTATGCAGTTGTAAGCTCAGATCAGTTAACGGTGATATGTTGACTGCGCCAGTCTTCCCTTCTCGTGATCGTAACTACGCGAGCTCCTACCTGTAGTGTCGCGTGGACCATAGCCCTCCATCGCTACAGGTCGTAGGGAACGTCTCTGGCCCGGCCAAAGTGGGGCGTTTCCTTCGCCTGTTGAAGCGACCGATGCCGACCCATCTGGGGAACATGTCTCGCTCGCTCCGCCCTGTATAAGACGCGTACGGTGAACACGAACGTTTAGGAGCAGCCCGACTTCACCACTAATAACTGTGTGCAATTGGATCAAGTAGGCGTTATGTACTCATTATACTCGGGGTAGCGCAGAAATCAGCATGCGGAAGAATCAATGACTCACCATAGGCGACCTCTGACCTTTCATGCCGAGTTTAGACTGCAACAGTATGTAACCAACCAGGAAGTGATGTGTTGAATATCGATGCGGAAACACTCCTTTGTCCGGATACATGTCGCGTGTACATTTTACTAAGAATTTCGTTCACTCAAGTGTTTCAACGTCGCCGCAGTTTGAGATAAGTCTGTACCGGAGCTGTTAGGTAGGAACTGATGCACTCCCCTCGAGAGGACCAAATGCGTTCTATCTCTCTCACAGATCTCGCTCAATCTCGGACGTCTCGTCGTGTCGTGTGACGGTCTGGAACGTCCATCCGGTCTAGGATGTCGTTCCACGTATGCGCATGCGCGCCGAACTGGCGTGACCTGAGGTGGTCGATCAACTTTGACCCCGTGCCAGAATGTCGAGACCCAGTTCATGACCTACGCGGCGACTGTGTTACATAATAAATAATTTCTGCGCGCTGTAGCGACGACCTACGCCAATCTAAGCACTACCAGATCCGACCGACAGACAAAGGGAGTGAAATATTTTGACTTTAAGATAGCGGACATCGTCCTTAAAATAAATGTGAGGAATGAATTGCGTTGATAAAAACAACTATGTGGGCATGGTAACATCTAGATTCACACCCTTCGTACGGATCTTGAAGCACCTCAGTGGGATTTCTATACTGCCATGTTAAGCCCACATTTGCAAAACTGGTGGAGGAAAGAGCCTTTTGGAATAAACATATACAATTCTACAAAACATTCCAATACGACCACTATAATATTTTTCCATACACGGAAAAAGGCTCAAATATATGCCAGTATAAAAGTGTGATCCACACCCACCTCTGACGAATTCGTTTTACAAACTACCCCTACGGGTTCTCTACATCACATACACAATTTACTACGCATGTATATACCTAAAAATACAGTTTTATTTTAATTTTTTATTCTAAATATAAGGCCTGCCTATAAACTAAACCAATTCTATCACGAAAACGCGGACATTTATATTTAATGCTGTACGTACTATAGACTGCCTTGAAAACTGTGGCTGTGATGAAGCCATAAGATGTACAACGCTCTGAGACAAAGACATTAAAAACACTGTTTATAAATAATTACAAGTAACGCCAATTGTGAGGTTTTGTTATGTTTATTAATAATAATTGCAAGAAAGGAAGCTGCAATTTTAGCACCTCAATAAATCATTAACATAAACTATAATATGCATGGTTCACGCATAGGTTTGGCAGTCACAGTGTGTAAGCTGGTCACAGTAGAGGTAAACCTTTGACATGCATATACGAAGTCCATAAACAACACTCAAAACAAAGTGGAACGACATCCTGGACGGGATACACATTCCAGACGGGAAATTTGCGGGCCGACATGTCGCACTAACCTTGGACCTGCACGAGTCATGCGCAGTATGCATAAACCGATTAAAAACGATGTTCTGGACCGATCGACGTTCCAGACCGTCACAGGTATAAAAAAAACAGTTTTAAGTTTTGCTCCCATTCGTGTGACGGCGCTGTGAGTCCGAAGACACATAGCTCTATTGTATCAGCTCTGTCTATGTGTTCCTATACACATACGCACGCACGCACGCACGCACGCGCGCGCGCACACACACACAAACACACACACGCGCGCACGCATACACTTTCAAGGTCCGAAAATGCCGTTTTAATATGATTCCATGTAATGAGATACAGACAACACTGCAGTGTAGGCATTTTGCTGCATCTATAAACAATACTATTTCATCGACATTTAAAATGTTAACACCAAACACCATTATAATGTATTTTATTCCATTAGTATTTAAAGGACAAAAATAGCAACGCTTTCGTGGCGTACACCTAATGGAGTTATTATAAAGTAAACATTTCCACATATAGTTACATTTTTAACGCCAGCAGTTTACCAGAAAAGTATTTTTGAACGCCCAGCCATCGAAATTCTATGAGCTACGCTGTAGTGCTTACATTTTCCCGGCGTTATGAACTTTCCGATTGACGTTTCTGCGCATGCGCGATAAATGCAAAATCATCAATGTGCAGCGAAAGGACAAAACATTTATGGTATAAATACTACGGGTTGTTCGCTAGGATGTATAAAACCTCTCAGCAAAGTTATTTGTCCCAAATTAACACGAGGCAAACAGGTTTTGAGGCATGTTTTGACAGCAAGCGTAAATCACGTGACTGTAGTGCGCCATAATCCGTGACAGTGATTTAAATAAACGTAACATTGTATTGCATTGAACGACATTTAAGCAACTCTTCACAGTAATCATCACAGGAGAATTAACGAACAGCCCGTGACATTTATACCAAAAAAATGCTTTGTCGTTTCGCTGCACATTGCTAATTTTACATTTATCGCGCATGCGCAGAAACGTCAATCGGAACGTTTATAACGACCGGAAAAATGTAAGCGCGACAACGCCATTGTAGACGAAGAATGACGTCACGAAGATTAAGCGCACCACAGATTCCATGCGTATTAGTTATTCGTAAATCCGTCTGGAGGCGCGTTGCGCAGAGAAAATTTAAATGGCGTGTTGTTATGGGCTATCTAAATCTTCGACCCGAAGTAAATTTAACGGATGCAGAAGTAACTGGATATAGATTCCAGCCGCAAATACAAAGGCTCGTGTTGGAAGACTGACCAGAGGAGAGTGGCCGTGAAAAGGAAGACACACGGCCGCATGGGCGTCGGTCAGTGGGGGAAGGAGGGACGCGTCTCCCCCACTTTTCAGCGTGAGGGGAGAGCGTCCCCACAACTTATAAATTCAGAAAAATGCGGGCATTTAGCCTGACTCATCACTCTTCTCTCATAAACGCCGCTACAAAGGACTCGTAGATAATAAACTCGGGGTATGAATTTCCGACCACCCATTAGAAAATCGACTAGATAAATTGCTTGGCTGGCCACACCGCGCAACTTGATCTGCCGGGCCTATCAGTTTACAACCTTGTGTGGATATTATTAATAAGTCAAGCACATTGTAAATGATGAAATTTGTGTTGAACTTTCACCCCTCGCCTACTTGATGCTTATCGCCTACGACAGAAGCGGCGGATTCCTGCACTTTGTGTAACTTACTCCCGTGTGAGTGATGTCCACAGAAATAAATAGAACACACCAGTAGTATAGGGGAAAGATTAATGATCTAACTCTGTGGTGATGACAAATTTCTTTGTGACAAAATTTAGGATTGGGAAGTTCTACAAAGCATGGGCGTCGATCGGTGGGGGACGAGGGGACGCGTCCCCCCACTTTTCAGTCTGACGGTGCAGCATAGGAAATGTCCCCCACTTTTGTATTTCATAAAAACAAATTTGCAGGTATATCGAAAGACTGATCACTCCCCTCTCTTAAACCTCCTACACCGGTCTAGTAGTAAAATTAATATACGAGTTCAGACATACACTTCCGACTACCCAGTGGAAAATCAGTAGATAAATTGCTTGGTTGGGCGCAGCTTGCCCCTTGATCTTAGTCCAGTAAATATTCATCATGCCGGGCTCTGTCATTTTGCCTCCTTGTGTTAATATATTAATAGGCACTAGCCATCAAGCACATTGTAGATGATTAATTGTTGTCACCCCTTGGATTGCAGCCTAGTCGCCCTGGTGGATAGTTATCACCTCTAGCTAACCATCAGATTCCTGCACTTTTTGTAATTTGATCTAATTTGAGTTATGCCTCATTTCTTTGCCAAAAGGTGGGATTGGGAAGTCCTACATAGGTACCCATGTAACCTCTGCATATTGTCACTCTGTGAATCAGGCAAGCAGTCTAATGTCTACCCTCCAAATGTTCAGTGATTGTGGCGGGCCATGGCCACTATTCAAATACATGTAGCCATCATAACTATTTTAAATAGTATAACATACAAGCCTTTGTTTATTTTAAAATTAGCAAAAAAAAATATATATATATATAATATATATATATATTATAAAAACATAAAGTTATATTATATATATATAAACATAAGTTATAGTATATATATATACATTATTACATATATGTATGTATATATAATATAAACATGTCTATATATATATATATATATATATTATATTATATATATATATATACATATATGTGTATATATATATAATATGTAATATATATATATATATATATATATAGACTATATATATATATATACATATATAGTGTATGTATATATATATATGTATATATATATATATATATATATATATATATATATATATTATATTATATATATATATATAGTGTGTGTGTGTGTGTGTATATAAATTGGTTCCCTGTCCCCCCATTTTAAAAACCGGATCTACGCCCCTGCACACGGGAAGCTGAACTTACAAAAAGACAAGCGAGCAGAGATGTTGTCGACTGGTGC
Organism: Ridgeia piscesae; assembly: GCA_025642075.2. Lineage (NCBI taxonomy): Eukaryota > Metazoa > Annelida > Polychaeta > Sabellida > Siboglinidae > Ridgeia > Ridgeia piscesae. The sequence continues at coordinate 323,297 of JAODUO010000465.1, forward strand.
ACCGCTTATTATGTTTTATGGTAATAACACATTGGTTAAGGCTTTATGGAGTTTATCATTTATATATTTATTGATAGTTCCAGTGAAATAAAATGAATCAGGTTCCACAATTATGCGGCTCATCAGCAGGGGTAGACGGTTATGTCGGACATCCTGTGTTCTGTTGCGCAACCTCCAGCTTAATCATTGTTTCTCGAAGATGACATCTGTGTTAACAGGGATGCCTGGGACAGGACGTGGCCGGTAGTTCCACACAAGAGCAGATAACATCAGTCGTGCTTTCATTCCTACAATGAATATAGTGCTTGCATTAACTGATTTGTATTTAGACAACTTTGAAACGCTTTTCTACATGATTATAAACATGTCCTCATGTTTGGTAATTTTATTTTATAATTATGTAAGAAGTCATTGTTTTAGTAACCATACATTGGCCAAATTAATAACCATAAGTTAAATAAAAACACACTGACCAGGAATTCCACTATCACATTCCACTCCCAATTATCACTTGTTGTTCTTAATGTTTCACTTTGTATCTAATGCATATACAATGACTGTATTTTTATGTATTTTTTATATTATATTTTAATGCACTCGGTGATATTGTGTTATTTAATTTATTTTATCAAAGCCAGAGAAGTTATTAATTATACAAGTAGCTGTACTCATAAGTGTACAAAGTAACTGATTACAGCTGTGTTTGGTCCCCCGTGACACAGTTACTAGGAGTCCATTCAAATGCCACACCTGTATTATCCTAGAAATTCTGCATTTACTATATACTACTTAATACAGCTTGGTGCATTTTGAAGAGAACTACACAAGCAACTTATCGCAAAAGTCCCATTGCAGTTATGACTGCTGTCATACCTTTTATAGAAGTGCTGTCTCTTGGGGCAGATAACTCTGATACACCTCCACCTGTCCAGTATGACAGAATTTTGTGACCTGGGGAATGGCTCCCCGGAAAGCGCCGTGCTATGATGACTGATTACAAACAGGGCATTGAATGCTGCTGAACCTTGCTCCAGATACATTGTCGTATCTTCCTCAACAATTGCAGCGTGGGCACATGAGTGAAACTGGACATTCCCTCCCCACGTGTGGATGCCACAATGTGATGAAGGAGTAACAACCATCGTTCTCTGTAACCAACAACAAAGGAATGTGAAATAATTAATTGCATCGTCACCTAATTGGCATTTTCTCTGGTTATTCATATGAGATGACCAAAAAGTGAGAAACACAGCCATATTGTGAGAATGAATGTTCACTCAATAATGATGTAGAATATAAAATATCTTTTTTCAGTTATCACTCATAGATGACAATAGATCTTTAACCAGTGGACACCAAAGTCACATCTAAAAAGCTAATTAAACATCAAAATTAACACAACTTTCAGATGAAACGAGTAGTTTAAATGAAGATATAGCTTAACACATGCATGCAGCACTGCTACTCAAGGGTGAAACCAATCATGAAGGTGGGGTGTCAAAGTGCATGCATAAACATGATAACAGTATGATAAATATAGTCAGATGTGTAGCATCTGTTATTTCGTAATTGGAAAGTAACAAAAATATTAACTAACCAAACTTTGTAAACATTTAATTTGTAAATAAACACTGACTGAATTTCTAGTTGTCAGTATCATAACATTTTCATTGTTTCTTAGCGCATATCTGAACACATTGATCATACGCTTTACTAGCTTCAAAGCTGTATTAATCAATGTTACTCTGATATAGCCTACATTCACATCGATGGAAATAAATGCCTATGACTATGATTCGGTTACCGACTAACTAAATTGTGTCAAATTTACCAAATGGTTTTGTTTGCCACAATGAAGAATAAATAACTAATAAACATAACGTATTTGTAATATTACAAAACATTCTGAATTTACGAAGAAGTTACAACGACAATCACAGGCCACAGTCCCCCTCCGTTGACGCATTATCGCCCATGCGACGTGTCATTCGCTTCAAGTTCAGCTATTCAAGTTTCTTCTAAAGATTAAATTATTTAATCTGTAATGTACTCAATTCTGCTAAGACATAAATTGTGCTGTTGACCTAGCTTGGTTGTAGCATATCTTATTTTTTTGCACACGTGGACGTGATACCATAAAAAACAGATTAGCTGTCATCGGGGGACATCGCCATCAATGATCGAGCCATCGTCAATCGATAGCGGTCTAAGGTCAAAACTACTTTTAACAGCACAAAAACGTTACATGTGCTTGACGTCTGTAAAAGCTGATAACTTCATACCACCGAAAACAATAGTACAAGATTATCATCTGAATAATGAGTACGGACATCATACTAACCTTCTTACGATCTCATGTCTCGGCCCGCTTGATGCGCGTTGCTTCGACCATTTAGCTCCATGGCTAAATATCGTCAGCACTGCCCCGGGTTTAAGAAGACGACGGTCGGCGACGTTTTGTTGGATCTTGTGATATATGTCTACTTCATAATTACTTGCTGACCACATATTTAGGTCTAAGCAACCGGTACATGCCATGCCAACTGAACGAAGACTCGAACTTGCTGAACCTTCATGTCGTAGAAGGAAGCTGACCGGCCGCCACAGCGGTCTAGAATGCTGCTCGCTTATAGGGCCTGCAAGTGGGTCACGACACATGGCGTGACTCCGCGCGACTGGAGCTTATTGGGGACTAAGCGAGACTAATTCGGGACTGGACACAAGAATAATTTTCTAACGATGGATGACAATTGTAGCTAACGACTGATGAATACTAGGAAAATCAGTTCATAAATATCTTGTGTTATACGTTTCTTATCTTAAATGTCCGATTTAATATTGAGTTTATCACACTAGATCATAGACACAGCGATTTACGTAGTGCAGATAATCGACACGATGCCTAGGCTGTATGTGTCTTTTACAGGATTTGCGTTTTACATTGCTGTACGTTGTGGTTTCGATAAGCACTTATATCTGCAAGTTGTCTAAATGCACATAATCACAACACATGTATACGTTTGGCCCAAACAGGTTGTACTGCGCGAAAACTGGCACTCTTCATTATTAGTCAAAATCGCCAAACACAAGTACTTGCCGCTATTGCCATGGCAACCACCATAATAATGGGTTAAAATTCATGATTTCCGTGATCATTGTCACCGGCAAAATGTTCCACTACTTCTGCTTGTAATAATCCTTCGGACAATATTAACTGAAAGAACGGTGATTTGGGACTAGTTCGATTATTACGACCAAGAATCAAAACAAAGTCTTATGTTAACACTGGATTTGACCTCCTAGCCGAACTGCCCCGCCCGTTTCGGTCAACTGCACCTATTGGCCAAGTCAAGCCAAACCAACGCGTCACCGATTTTGATGGCGGTGTGGTGGTCCCAGATTCGACCAGTCCAGGATTCGTACGAATCTGGGACCGCGACGGTAGCGGTCCCAGATTCGTACTGAGCCAGGATTCGCCTTCGTTACTAACGTAGTTTCTGTTAGTAATACATCAAGTATTGAAATAATATTGTTATCACGCACATCTTAAATAAAAATGGATTAACTTATGTGATAATTTTCACTCATTCGAACGTGTTGTGTTATTTAGGCATGACGTATGCCGTTGCCACTACGTCAGAGCGCGTCAGAACAGATAAAAACGATCATTGCGCATGCGCGCGCATGCGCGATATGCGTTAGACGAATCCTGGACTGGTCGAATCTTGGACTACCACAGCGGCAGCCACGGCATCACAGACTTCGTTAGAATTTTACACTTTAAGGTCACATTCACATGAAAATCATCAAATATTCACTGATGGGCAATAAAGCTTCAGAAGTAATCACTCAACTTCACTAGCGTTAACTGAATTTTTCGAAAAGGTAAATTCAGCAATAGATAAACAAGAAAGCACTATTGGGGTCTTTATTGATCTGAAGAAAGCATTTGACACCATTGATCATAAAATACTACTAAGTAAGTTACATTGTTATAGAATAAGGGGTTTGGCACTGGATTGGATTACAATTTATTTAGCCAATTGTAGTCAGTATGTGTGTTATAACAACAGTAATTCAGAGCTAAAGAATATCAAGTGTGGAGTCCCACAAGGATCAAACCTGGGCCCAGTACTATTTATTTTATACATAAATGACATGTGTGAAGTATCAAATTTGCTTAATATTATCTTGTTTGCAGATGACACTAGCATTTTTTACTCAACTAAGAATATTGTGGATATAGCATGACCAGTTATTAACGAACTAGAAAAACTAGATATATGGTTCATTAATAAATTATTGCTTAAAGTGAACAAAACCAATTGTATCATGTTTGCAAATAAAAAACAACATAGACCAACAGTAAACATCACTTTGAATGGAACTAACATTGAGCAGGTGTCACATACACAATTCCTTGGTGTAATCATTGATGAAAACTTAACGTGGAGAGAGCAGATAGAAACAGTTGAAACGAAGGTATCAAAAAGTATAGCCGTTTTGTATAAAACAAAACATTTCTTGACATTAAAGCATTACGCACGTTATACCAATCACTTGTTGAACCATACATGTCTTATTGCTGTGAAATATGAGGAAATACGTATCCGTCTAGACTTAGGAAACTCTCTATGTTACAGAAAAAAGCTATACGAATAATATATAGCCTTGATTACCATGGTCATACATCTGTATTTTTTCACTGCTCAAAAATGCTTAAACTTCAACATTTAATTACACATAGGACTATGGTTATGCTTTATAAAGCAAACAACCACTGTTTAGAAGGTCGTGTACAAGCGTTTTTTTTTAACCAACTGCAGCCGTACACAAGCATGATACCAGACAATCTAAACTATTTTATGTTAAAACAGCGAATACCACCCATAGACTACTGTCAATTACTGTCAGAGGTATACACATATGGAACGGTCTAGCAAGTGACATAACACAGTTGCCAAGTTTGCAACAATTTAAGAAAAGATTAAAATCCACGCTACTTTCTTCGTATTTATAAACAGTTAACACAATGATAAAATACAATTAATGTTGCTTTGTAACTTGTAACTCTTATTACAACTACTATGCATTTTAGTTGAAAAGGGCATAGCGCCTTACAAGTCATGTGACTTCTGCTATGTCCCTTTAAAGGGAACCAAAAGGGAAAAGTTACATGCTATGCACGTGAAAGAGTTAATAAAAACTAACTATTCTGAACGTAATCACATTTTTAAAGTCAGTGGGTTATTAGTAAAAAAAATCTGAACACCTTGTCTATCAAAGTTCGTAAGTCGCGCCATTTTGACTGATGTGTGACGTAGTTGAATGTTTGGCGCGATGAGCGGCAGATCGGGCAAATCTGTATTTAAAATTCCGTTAAAATAATCGCCAGGTGGCGCTTCGCGATGTGTGCATCCGCTTCGTGTACACGTGTAGGAAAGCGAGCATGATTTTCGTTCAGAAATAGCTGAATTTAGGTTGCAACGATAAGGGCCAACATTTTCAAGATAGAACTGAACGCGCTGGTAAACCTGATAAAGAAGACCCGCCGGAAGCCGAAATGCAGAGGCGAGTAACAAGCCGAGGCGACATTGACAAGTGGACGAAACCCCCTGAAACTTCGAAACACTGACAGGTAAGTTGATGGCCACCACGCATTCGATCCCGGGATTCGGCGAGTTTCTACTTAGTCACAGCCATGCCGTGTATTATTCTCCAAGTCAGTGGTGTAGTGTCGGACATGTTATACACAACGTGAGGTTTCCCAATTTGAAACAAATATCATATGGGGTCATGGGCATTGCTCTCCGATTTATCTCAACCTGACACAGAGTAACAGACTCGTTTCTTCGTCCTAGCTTAAAACTGTTTTCAGGAATCAATTTCCAAATTGTCCACAACTGTGACAAAAATGCAGATTAATTGTTGTTTTTCAAATACTGGACATTATTATATTAACAGTAGCGACTATGGCATGTTTTTTATATTATTGACATAGCATGACATGTGCGGCTATGAAACAGATGTATGTCAATCACAGATATAAATAGAACACACCAGTAGAACTATAGGGGAAAGATTAATTATCTAACTATGTGGTGTCAATATTGATTGTTCTTTTAATAGGCGTGGTATATTTAAAGGGAGAGTTTGGAGCATAATTCTGGAGGGCTAAATAAAGAAAGAAAATCACCACCCATGTTCTTTATGAAATCGACTTCATGCTGGATAATAGTTGTTTTTTAGCTGAAATATATGTACAGTGGAATGTCTCTATTAAAAATAACCATTTTAACTGGGTAAAAGTAACACAACTAGCAGAACAAATATTCTAAACTATAACATATGTGGATATATTTATGTATATTCTGCGGTGATCTTAATTGCAATGTAACTTTGTTGTCGAGGTAACCATAATAGTGGCGAGGTAACCATAATAGTAGCTGTCAGGTTCCACATTGTGCTACTAATATTTCTTATTCATGAAAAACTAATTTAAACATCTGGTTCTGTTTCAGATGTGCCATGATATATTACAAATGGCCATGGATTTTATATTCTGTGTCTGGAGCAGACAGTGCTTCCAAATGTAACCGGTTAGACAACTTTCACATGTATCTGCCAACAAAAATGTAAGTATATGTTCATGTATTATAAACAGTGAAATGTGTTGCTCACAATTTATTGACAATGAAAATAACATTAGAGCAACCAGAACACCAAGCAAACTAACATGATACAACATTTATATAATACAAATGATATTTCATACAATGAAAACACCACACATTATTCTATAGTAGAAATATACCCAACAATTCATGTTTAACAGTAACTGATGTAGGATCATTCTAGAACATTTCGAGTAGCATGTCCAGTTGTCCACTATGTCAGAACTAAATAAAGTTCCAATGATTTTATAAAAACACAACATGTATTCTACAATGATAATGGATTGAGTTACCTCCATTTTCATGTCACCTGTCAACACAGTTCTTATATAGTGCAGTATCCAATCCTCAAACATGGGGTCAAATACATTTCTATTTGAAAGTATTTAAATACTTTTTAAGTATATGTAATTGATGTTTAGGAATAAAAAGTATTTGGATCCCTCAAGAGTATTTGTATTTAAATAAATTTCAATATATTTGACCCAATGTCTGCTTAGCATTGTCCTTGTCAAAGTGCTTTACACTTTACTCCCTGGCAGACCTACTTAATTAAATACCATCTCATGACTATGGGAAGCATCCTGCCAAGCTGTAATTAATTAATCAAGACGGTTTGTGTACAAATATCCACCATTGTCTATAGCCAGTTACTTGTTTACACAGCTGAGTGAATTGGAGCAATGACGGGTGAACAGACTTGCCCAAGGTTAGACACAGCACCACATGGTTTTGAAACCGAGTCCAAAGCTTTAAACCACTGCGCCACTATACATAGTTGATCTATTTATTTAGGCCTTATGTTATTTCAGGTGTCCAAGTCGGCCATATACAGAGAGTTTTACCTCGTGGATCCATGGCAGGCTTGGTCGAAGGGTACAGAGAGTCATACCAGTGTATACCAGCCATAAGTTGGAACTTCTGTGCTCTCAGCGGAGAACAAGATATGGGATAACACTCAGCACTTGTTGACTGCTGCCCTTATAAATTATCAGTTGATTTGTAAAGAAGCAGTTGGATTGATTATGAACAAATCAACTGACACTTGACACCAGCAGATCTTGTTTCATTAGCTTGGGCATATCTGTACCAAGGACTGCAATTCCGACATGGACAGTCATTGTGGGCAGCGGCCAGAGTTCTGACAAAGATGTAATTCACCATTCACTGTTTCTGTCTGCCACAGGCTGATGGATCTGCAGGTAAACATACACCTGTAGTGTCTTCCGCAGCTCCAATTGCTTGCGTCTTAACCAGAAAACAGCCATGTTGTCAGGGTTCGCTAGGACGTGGCCGGACGTTCTTGCTAGAGCCATGGTTCCATCCCTATAAATAAACACGACATGCTGTAGTGCTAAATATTGACTGTTTGAATTTACTATGTTTTTGTATGAAAAAAGATCATTCAATCTGCACCAAATAAGCAGCATATATGTTACAGTGTAATAATGAACAGTGTCCTTTACTTTGGTGCAGTGTGTTGGAAGTGGCAATATCAACAACCAGGACAGGATTAGGCTAGATACATTTATCAAGAAAGCAAATGGGACTGTAAGGATGGAACAGGTCATGGATAAAGTACAGAAGTTTTCTGGCAGATGACATACACTCACTAAGATCTTAATTTGACAGCTGACAGGAGTGACAGATACTGAGTTGCATGCACTAGAACTGCATTCATATTATTGCACAGTGCTTGCACAGATAGATAGATGGTGATGCTGCTCCAGCTGCTGTCTTCATTGAATAGAGATGTGTGTATGTTTGTGTGGTGATACATATTACATAAACTAAGGTATGATAACTGATTACATGATCACTTAGTGTTTATGCACTAGAGTTGACAGTGCTCAGTCAATTTCCTAATGTTGGTAAACGTGGTATTGAATACATAATTGGTAAAATAATACTGCGTCTTAAAAACATTTCACTCCACTATGACATTCCTCTCACAAAATGACCACAATAGCATGTATCGCTACATTGTTTGTGTCATGTTGTATCTTATATTAAGTGCTTTAATTTATATTATCCAATAAACACAAACGTTGGCACCTCAAAATATTAAATGAACAGGAATATCTATGACAATGTATATTGTTAACTGGCAAAATGTCATATTGAGACATCACACCAATGTGCATGGTGGATCATCTGACCTACTTGCTAAACTATTGGATTAAATTATTGTTGAATTACATTAGACTAGTGATTTGCGCGAGGGTAGATAATTCCACTCATTGTGGTGGAGAAGAAACTGGTTCCAAATGTTTACCGAGTGTTTACCTGAAGATCTAGTGTTGTATTGGATAGAGTGATCTTGTGGGATATCTACAAGTCCACATTCCATCTAGTATATTATGCTAGTCTGTTAATGTTTCTTCTTGTTTGCTCAGTGTGTCCCCAATATTTCAAGAAACTACCAATAAAGGCAATATTGCAAATTTGCAAAGTTATTTTTTACAGTACATAAGTTTTGTCTCATCATAGCTAAGTATTCATCCTTTACTGTAAGCCTGTAACATGTCCTAGTATCAATGTTGTATGAGTATCTGAACTGATACAGCACACAGAATTTGTAATTTGTTCTCTCACTGAACAAATAACATGATTGAAAACAACATTCGCAATGCTATTTTTTAATGTTTGAATAATATGTTTACTGAAACAATTAGCAGTCATGTTGGCACTTTCACAGCGGTCAACCTGAAAATAGGAACTGCATGCGTAGCTACGAAACCCGAAAGGCAGTACTTTTGAAAACTTATTTAGCGAGTGATATCAAAGTGCCCATATTATCGTTCATGCGAATTGACTATGACGTCTATGTCTATGATCTGGCTTGCATTCAGCTGGGTTTTTTATGTTCATGTAGCTTTACCTTATTTTTATGCCTCTGTTCATGCAAACGTTATATATACCATTCAAAGTAGGATAAAATAAAACTAATACTAATGAATAACAACATCGGACGGCCTAACTCGCTTGGACCTAGTTAGCGGCTCCATGATCCCATGTACATACCTTCTAGAACGTTAACTGTGGTGGACGTTTATGAACAATATCAATATGTACATAAGTCATCACGACAGACATTGCAATGTGTCTAATGGTACAAGATTTAAATAATTTAGATACAGAAGCCTTAATCATATTTACTAACCTTCTTGCGCGCTCTGATGACTTGGCTACGGCGACGGAAGGATTCGACCGGTAACCCGTTTCGACGACTATCGTTGGTGATTAAATATCGCGCTAATATCGTTTGCACAGCGCCATACTTGAAAACTCGACGTCGCCGACGTTTCTGCGGATCTTGACCCAGTATATACGGTGAGAAATATCCTATTCGAAGCAACGTTCTTCGAACAGATGTCCTTCTTCGAAGTTCGCGTATCTTACAACATTGTGTTTACAACGGCGATAGCATTGACGCACGCAATCGGACACGTGACTTTAAGGCCGGTTCTGCGTGCTGAGTGGTCAGACCACGGTCAGACAACAGGAAGAGGCGCATCATGGACGCCTCTATGAAGCCGATGATTTCAGTAAAATTATCCACTTTGGAATTATTTTACTAATAAACCACTGACTTTAAAAATGTGATTACCGTTCAGAATAGTTCGTTTTTATTAACTCTTTCACGTGCATTGCATGTAACTTTTCCCTTTTGGTTCCCTTTAACAGCAGCAGCGATTCACCAATCATGGAATTGTATTATATCGTATTGTCTTTACCATTATGTATTGTATTATTTTCCCATAATATGTTGTATATTCCTGTGTTGTTGTTGTTGTTAATTAACTTTCATTCATTCGTTCGTTCGTTCGTTCGTTCGTTCGTTCGTTCGTTCGTTCGTTCGTTCGTTCGTTCGTTCGTTCGTTCGTTCGTTCGTTCGTTCGTTCGTTCGTTCGTTCGTTCGTTCGTTCGTTCGTTCGTTCGTTCGTTCGTTCGTTCGTTCGTTCGTTCGTTCGTTCGTTCGTTCGTTCGTTCGTTCGTTCGTTCGTTCGTTCGTTCGTTCGTTCGTTCGTTCGTTCGTTCGTTCGTTCGTTCGTTCGTTCGTTCGTTCGTTCGTTCGTTCGTTCGTTCGTTCGTTCGTTCGTTCGTTCGTTCGTTCGTTCGTTCGTTCGTTCGTTCGTTCGTTCGTTCGTTCGTTCGTTCGTTCGTTCGTTCGTTCGTTCGTTCGTTCGTTCGTTCGTTCGTTCGTTCGTTCGTTCGTTCGTTCGTTCGTTCGTTCGTTCGTTCGTTCGTTCGTTCGTTCGTTCGTTCGTTCGTTCGTTCGTTCGTTCGTTCGTTCGTTCGTTCGTTCGTTCGTTCGTTCGTTCGTTCGTTCGTTCGTTCGTTCGTTCGTTCGTTCGTTCGTTCGTTCGTTCGTTCGTTCGTTCGTTCGTTCGTTCGTTCGTTCGTCGTCGTTCGTTCGTTCGTTCTTCGTTCTCGTCGCTCGCTCGTTCGTTCGTTCGTTCGTTCGTTCGTTCGCTCGCTCGCTCGCTCGCTCGCTCGCTCGCTCGTTCGTTCATTCATTCATTCATTCTGAATAAACCGCTGACGTTACAAAATTTAGTATATGTGGAAATTGTTTATTGCGAAGGGAGATGTTGTAATACTCTATGGTTATCTGTAGGAACTGTGTTTTGTAGCGTTCTCGCGCTTACCTTTTTCTGGTCGTTAAAAACGTTCCGGTTGACGATTCTGCGCATGCGCAATAAATGTAAAATCATCAATGTCCAGCGAAACAACAAAGAATTTTCGGTATAAATGCCACGAGCTATTCGTTAACTTTCCTGTGATGATTACTGTGAAGATTTTCTTAAAATGTCGTTCAATGCAATAAAATATAACGTTTCTTATAAATCACTGTCACGGATTTTACATATATCGCGCATGCGCAGAAACGTCAACCGGAACGTTTCTAACGCCGGAAAAATGTAAGCGCTACAGCGCTTCAAAAATAAAGAGACGTGTGCTGGCTGGTCTGTAAAACATGGCTCTGTGCGTAAGTGTAAGTTTCATGCTTAGATGATTAAACACAATCCTTACATACATTGCGACTCATGTTGTGGTGACAGCACGTTAATGATAAACGCTGATTAGTACAGTCGAGCAAGGCCACACAGGTAAGTGTCACGTACAATACAATACATTGCGTTGGTTGTGCTCCAGGTTTGTGGTCGCTAGAGACAACTGCTTCATTTAGTATAGCAGATAGTATTCTATGCTTATACGCATAGTAATAACATTTTCGTTTATATTCAAACTACACTAGAAGAGAACTATCATCTACAACTGCTGAAATAACGGCGCGTGTACCTGCAGGTGGAAGGACATGTCAATCCAAAGGTACGTCGGCTATGTGGTGGTTCTCTCGTGTTACGTGTTCGGCTTGTGGCAAGTGTTTGACAGAGTTTAAGTCAAACCCCTGTCTGTGCCGGCTCATACATTCGCGGCGTCGACGGATGACTGGCATACGTTGATCAAAGACAACGACAGTTATTACGCGCAGGATATGGTTGAGTTAAATCAATTCCGCAAAGCAGCACAGAAGGCCGGAGCCAGTCCCCATCGGCCCGCGCACCGTGTGGACGACTTCAAATATAACATTAAGAGCGCCTGTGATGCAAATGGAATCACCATTATCATTAACGAATTATACCACGCGAACCACACGCGAGGTGGCAGCAGTTTCCGTGTAGTGTCAACGTCTGCGAAGTTACGTCAGACGTGTTCCTTTCATGACTTTTTTAATGGCACCTACGTTGCGTTTTGCCTACAAGCTGACTGCACCAACGTGACGATCTATATTATGTACGTCGACTTCACTGCGTACACAGACAAGATACGTCCGAAGAACAAGTTCTTATGGAGCGATAACGTATGTTCAACGAGATGCAATGCAATTGTTGCCCAACAATTTCCATATCCGCCCACTGCTCTCCAGAAGCGCGTCCAGCTACAGAATCGGATGACATGGCGGTCGAACAACGGGTCATCGCAACTCTTTATTCGCGGCAGTAACAGTGGAACATGGAAAGAATATCAGCCTATAAGTAAGCAAGATTTGTGCAGGTGGGTATATACAACCATTGTGGTTTTACACATAAATATTACCTGTGCTATGTGTGTTTAATATTCGTCTAATTTACGGCAAACAATTTGCTTTAACAAAGTATCCAAATCTATGTATAATCAGATTAACTGCATCCACTATTCCACCAGTTAAGAACAAGACGAAACACCACGTTTGAGTACTGGGCATGTTAAGGTTCACATTAAGACAAAATGTACTCACATCTAAAATTATATATTGACAACTACAACTGCGCCTAAATCATTAGAAATCTGCTCAGAAGTGTGACAATATGAAAAGATTAACCGCTTTATGTAACCAGAGTAGCCATGTAGACTAGAGTAACCTAGTAGGCTAAAGTGTACACTTTGTCAGTAATATGATTCGGGCTATTTTTTAACACATCTTATGATGAGGTATGTGTCTGCGAAAACATGATTATTTTTTGACATAAATAAGCGGGATGTAGATGCCGTTGGCCTTTACCAAGCCAATATGTCATATTTTATATGAGGTAATATGAGAGAAATGTACATTGTCTTTAGTATATGCTGTGGTAAACAATGTTTAAGATTATTTAGAAGTCCAGTAGTTCTAGATATTTTGTATACTACTTTGCTTATGTTGCTGTCCCATTTCAAGTTGTTATTTATTGTGATACCTAAAATGTTTAAGTTGTCTACATATTCAGTTAAATAGCCTTTATTAATAGCATTGGTATTTCTACTATTGTGTGGCATATGAAATATCATAGCTTTTGGTTTGTCAACATTTAGGAGAAGTGTACTAATGTACTGGTTAAGGTTGTATCATCAGCATAAGTAATGACATTAAATAGGCCACCAGCAACTGGTATATCATTAACGTATATAATGAACAACAAAGGTCCCAATATTGACAATTGCGGAATTGATGTAACACTAGAAGAAAGCGTATTCCAAAGAGTAGGTGCAGCTATGACAAAAGTTCCAATATCTGTGAGGACATTAGGGCCAACATATAAACGAGAATTAGATGATCGAAGCTGGACAGTGTTTCTAGAGGAGTAAGCAATGAATGTAAATACGACGGTTGCTTACAGGAATGTGCCTGGTAAGTAATAGTACAGATCTTAAATATGATACGATATCGGACAGGAAGCCAATGCAGAGACTTTAGAAGTGGTAAAGAACGAATAAAACGGACAGACCTAGTCACAACCATTGCTAAACAATTTTAAACAGGTTGGAATGTTGTGATATCCTTTATGGTAATATTTTGAGAAAGGGAATGGTACTGGTTGATCTAGACTGCTAGCGAGTAGCCCAGCTGCTAAATGACAACAACAGTAACATAAAGAGGAATTATAATATTCAAAAGACGTTTGGGATATGACCCAAATAGTACATTCTCGCATTTTAATAAAACAAACTAAAGACAACATAAATCTCAGTTGTTTTGCAGGATTCTACTTTGTGAATGATGCCTATATAATTTTTGACATTTCACGGCAGTTCGTTTACATCTCATCATGTTCGTAAGCAACAACATGTATTATGTTAATATGTATACTGTGTATGCCTGAGTATTGTGAATTGTTAGACACACAACTTTGACATTCACGACAAACACATTTCGAGAAAATCGCATATCTACATTGGATTATTCTATTCCATATATTTAAGTGTCAGTTTACTAAATGAATTGAACTGGCAACACGGGCAATGCACCAGCGGATATTATGAGCTTCGGTTTTTGTGGATATGTTAAAATATACGTATGAATATTATGTTGACCCAAACCTCCAACACTGTACAACCTTCAAAATCGATGTTGCCGCCCGCCCGCATTTTTCTCATTCTGTTTTCTTCAGTTTGACGAATTTGTTCTTTTTCTTACAGTTGTCTGCAAAGAAGAGGTCGGGTGATTTTAATAGGATCATCCCACATGCGCTACAAGGCTGATGATTTATTTACGCGCTGCCATTCAATTACCTCACCGCTCCCCAAAAAAACACGAATCGATGACCATTGGCAATATCGTATTCATCTGGCGGCGATTTCTGCCAGATTACAAATTGCAAATGGAGAATGACAATAACTGTTTTGACTTATTGAAGCATAGACAAATGGCATTCATTATGTAATCCAATTAAATAATTACTTATTCCTGAATTACATTATGGAAAAGGGGAGATGTCATGAGTAGTGCTACCACCTGGCGACCAGGCGAGGCAATTGGTCGAGTGTGTCGTGCTAGGCGAAATAGAGGTCGACAACTGACGATGTGCGGTGTCGCTGGCTGCTACGAAGTGATAGTTTAAGACATTTCGTGTCACAGAACAGAACAATCAGTAAGGACCATCTATTCAAATACGCTGATGATAAGGCTTGATATCAGAAAACATCATCATCACCATCATGCCGTCGGTCGCGATGCAAGTACATAAGTATAATAAGAACACGTAAGCACACATCTACTGGACAACATGTTAGTTTTACAAGTAATGTGTTGTTAGTTTTCCAAATGACATAACATTGATTGCTGTATTGTGAAGCCCATTCTTTTGAAATGCCACATAACTTATCCCTGTACTTTTAGACTTCTGATTATTGTTATGACTTTAGTTATGGCTAATACGGTTTGTGTGTGCGCCGTTGTAGCCGTGGGTTGCTACATACGCCAAAACCATGAATTATAACTAAGTGTGTGACGATACATGCTGAGACTACTCGCACCTTGACATGATTGGTGACAGGACACAAGAATGATATTTTAACGATGGATGACAGTTGTAGTTTCCGACTGATGAGAAAAACTAAAGTGATTGGGGAGGTTTTGTTACTAATTATATATTATGGTAATCGTTTTAGCAGTATTGTTATGTGGCTGGATGTCAGTAATACCGCTCGAATGGCAGATTTACGTAAAAGCAAACGCTGATAAAATATGGATTACAGATTAGTCTATAGCTCGGATTGTGTTTCATCATGAATATCAGGTGATAAATACCTTGTGTTATGCCTTTCTTATCTTAACTGTTCAATTTAATATTGAGTTTACCACACTGTCATAGACAAATATATAGCGATTTACGTAGCGGAGATGGTAGTAACGAATTTTGGCCGTATGTGTCATTTACAGGATTTTCTTTTCTATACGTTGTAGTTTCGTAACAGTTAGATAAGCACTTATATATATACCAAGTTGTCTAAATTAACACAATCATAACATTATATACATTTGCATCAAAACAGGTTGTACTGCGCGAAAGACGGCATTTTTCATTACTTCTCAAGATCGCCAAACACAAGTACTAGCCACCGATGCCATAACAATCACGATAATAATATATTAAAATTCATGATTTTCGTGATTATTCTTACCGGCAAACTGCCACAAAGCTTCTGCTTGTAATTATCCTTCAGAACATATAACTGCCTATACCAATAACGATAGTCCTAACAGAGCATATCTGTCGTATGAAAGTCGGTCACTATTAGCCTTATAAAAAAGGCTTATATCTTTCAAATGTTAGCTATTCCGGAATTCTTTTATAATATATATATACGCCTGGGATTATGTGGAATGATAGAAATATGCATTTAATATAAACAAACAAATAAAAAACGATGCAATGCCATAGAATAGTTGACGCATTAACTTGGAATACTATAGTATAAGTAATGTTGATTATGTGATTTCGGCCAGTTTTGTAATACAATACAAAAATTATAAAGAAAACACGCAGGTTCGCAGGAACTTTGTTCAAGAAATAAACTTTCCTAATAACTTGCAATTTTATCATCATTAGAGAGCAATACAGATTTTAAACTAGTGTTTGGGGTTAATATAGATACAATGTGAATATGATATTGCACAGAAAAGGTCTCAGATTTAATATACATACAATGTGAACATGCCACTGCACAGAAAAGCTATGAAGTCTAATACATATATACAAATATATACATACACAATGCGCATTAAATATGACGACATAGATTGTAATATTTGTATGTTTTTTAACCTACAGGGTTTGTGATGCAGACAGGTGAGACAAAATGAATAGCCTCTCTAGGAAGCGTGTATTTGGTGAAAATGTGTCATTGCAACATGCAAAGAAAAGACGAGAAGATACAACTAGAATTGACTATACAATGTGTATCATATGCCAAGGAAGAACGAACAAAGGACTGTTTAATGTACAGATTACAACGACACCTAAACTTACCGTAGCAATGACAGCTAGGCAGGGTGACACTTTTCGTAGGCTACGTAATGACTCAGCTGTGGAAACTTGGGTGGAAAACAAGTCACCCAAATGGCACGCAAAATGTAGGAATATGTACCTAAATGTTGAGTTATAAACACGCAGAAAAGACACATCTCCAAAGTAGTAGTTCACCTTTAACAGGTCAGAAGTGCAGCACATCACCATCAACGTCACCACCCATTTCTAATAGGAATCGCTCCCAAACATTTCATACGACTGGTGCCTGTGTAATATGCAACAAAAGGTAGATGAAAGGTAAGGAACCAACCTGCAAGGTTTCCACAGATCAGCAAGCGATCCAACAAACTGAACAGGGAAGACATTTTGCTGAGATTGATAGGGCAGGGACATGACATGGTAGCAAATGGTATATCTTAACACGCCCCATGCATGGACGCTATTAGAGCTACCCGAATCCCTACTGGTAAATCTGTGCAACAGAACATGTACGATATCGCGTTCAATCGTTTAGTCGCGCAGCTAGAAGTATCTCTCTTTAAAGAGAAGCGTGTTGTTCTTATAAAGTCAGTAAGAGATCAGTACAGAGCGATTCTCTTGGAACTAGGGGTAAAAACTGCAGATACCTACCGGTCAGTAACATTGAAATGGAAGTTGCAACAAAAGTTCGGCAAGCGCATTTCTATTTTAAACCAAATTTGCGATTCTGGGTTCATTTGCGCATTATCTGTACCCCTAGGTGATGCTCTTGACAGGCTCAGGATATTTTAGCCACACTATCATGTTGACGAAAGGCAGTACACTCTACAACGTGCAGCCAAAATACTGAGAACAGATATTGATATGTGCAGGAGAGAGAGAGAAAAGACGCGAACAGACAACTGAGGTATCGTTTGATGCTGCTGAAAAGATGATTCAAATATCTCTCTTCAACTTCCCTGCCATGCTTCTCTGCACGAAAACACTATTATCACAAGGGGAAGAAGAAACTCACAGCTCAGGACGGATATCAGTTGATGAACCAACCAAGGAAAAAGCCCTCACAGTGTCCCAGCAACTCATACAACATGTTTCTGGAATAGCCACCCCTCTGGGTATTGCCACTGTATACCATGTGTACAACCAGACACGGAGCAAAGCATTGATCACATTGAACAACAGGCTTGCGTAGTAACGTCGCAGTTGCTGCATGTGCCATGTGAAAGGGGTGTTACCCTGCCTGGATTTTCTGCTTTCTGTGCCAGGCAGTTAGAACACAAAGAGGCAAGCGAAATAGGGTATCTACCACTGATACCAGCATCACCAACAGATGGCGCGACTGGTAAAAATATCGCATGCACTTGGCGATACGTGGACCGTCATTACTGGAGGCCAAGCAACATACGAACTTGCTTTGACCATCCGGGATAAGCATAAAGACGAGTTTTCTAAGGTCGTCATGCCTCTTGGGGGCTTTCACCAAGCTCACAACTACGTGAAGGCCATCTGCAAAATAATGAGGGACTCCGGTGCAGAAGATTGTCTTGTATCGGCAGGTCTCTGCCTTGAGGCGACGGCAAAGAAGATGTTCGAGGAGAAAGCGGCCTACTATCAATCTATGCACGCCATCGGAATGTTGAGTGAGGCACTATGACGTTTGTTGTGGGAGACGTTTGAAACTTGGGCATCAGAGAAAGACACCACGCAGTGGCAGCAACCAATTGAAGCCGTCCTGAGAACACTTCTTGATAACACCAATAGTGTAACAGAACAGCTGCAGTCCATCAAAACATGTATTCCGTTTGGCCGCTCAAGAATGCGAACTATTTTCTCGTTACTTTCGTGGAAAGATTGACAATCCCCTATCAGGTCTGCAGTATTTCAACGACATCGATAGGCCATCAGACGAAATACGTTGTTTCACTGACTGTATCGATGTGTTTGATCAAACAACGAACACAGAGATCACAGCGATATGCAGTGCTACTAAGAAAACGTGCGTGTTGGATCCTCTGCCTGCAAATCAGCTCACTGATAACATCACCCGTATTGTGCCTGCCATCACACGGATCACAAATACTTCCCTGGATGAGGGAGTGATGCCGAAGTCGTTGAAGCATGCAATTGTCCGACCACTTTTAAAGAAACCATCACTCGACAAAGACACCCTGAGCAGTTACCAACCAGTGAGTAACCTCACTCAATTATCCAAAGTAATTGAGAAAGTGGTCGCGCTTAGGATAATGACGCATGTATCTGATCAGCAAATGGTTGAGTGCTTTCAGTCTGCGTATCGGAAAAACCATTCGACAGAAACTGCGCTGTTGTATATTACAAGTGCCGTCAAAACAGCAATGGACAAAAAACAAGGAACCATCTTGCTTCTCGTGTATTTCAGTTCCGCCTTCGATACGATCAACCATAACATCTTAATTAGGCGGTTACGTTTGCGTTACGGCTTTGTTGGCAAAACATTGGACTGGTTGACATCTTATCTGAAAGAGAGGACACAGCGAGTGGTAATCGGTGACCAGTCGTCGAGTACAACTACTCTAACGACAGGTGTCCCGCAAGGCTCTGTCCTTGGGCCACTGCTCTTTTCATTATACGTTCAACCTATCGGTGACATCTTACGAGCCCATGGACTATTCTTCCATCAATATGCCGATGATTTACAGGTATATACTCATTTTGACTTGACCCATTCTGCATTAGTGGCTGCAGTCAAGCAAATGGAAGATTGTTTAGATGAGGTAAAGGTCTGGATGGCACGGAATTCTATGTTCATGAACGATGGCAAGACACAATATCTTCCGATTGTGCCTAAGTCTGCCGATGCAATCGTAGATAAAAATGTGATTCGCGTTGGTGAGGCTACAATTACGGCTTCGCTTTGTGATCAGTGTCTTGGTGTTTGCATTGATAGGCACCTTGACATGAAGAAGCAAGTATCGCAAACTATCAGTGTTTGTTATTTCTACCTGCGAAACATTAATCAAATTAGCCGCTTTCTCCCCAGACCGACAAAGGAACGCGTTGTCAATGCCATTATCACATCACGGCTTGACTACTGTAACGCGCTCTTATACGGTACGTTTGCAATTAACATCGCCCGTCTACAGCGAATACAAAACACGGCTGCCAGGTTGATTATGCGTAGCCCGCGTAGCGACAGTGCCACACCCTTGCTACGCGAACTCCACTGGCTGCCCATTGTGTGCAGAGTTGATTTCAAGCTATTTGTATTCACTTACAAAGCCATGCACAACGACGAGCCAGTGTATTTATGTGAACTCGTGTGCCCGTATCAACCGACAAGAACACTACGCTCTGCGAACAATAACATGTTAGAAGTGAAGCGTACCCGTACCAAAGCTGGTGACTGCTCGTTCGCTGTCGCTGCTGCGTCCCTATGGAACAATTTACCAACGGTCATTAAGACTTGTGACAATCTGACTAGCTACAAACGTCTACTGAAGACACATTTTTTTCGTTACGCATATTAGTGTAATTCGACATGAACATTATTATTTTTTACTAGATTATTTGGTAATATTATCAATACATAATTATACACTAATTTATTGGCATTATTGTTACATAATTATTATGATTATTATTATTTTACAGTTTTA
Source organism: Ridgeia piscesae (assembly GCA_025642075.2). NCBI lineage: Eukaryota > Metazoa > Annelida > Polychaeta > Sabellida > Siboglinidae > Ridgeia > Ridgeia piscesae. The sequence continues at coordinate 343,862 of JAODUO010000465.1, forward strand.
ACATATACAAAACTAGTTATTACTAATAATAGTTATACCTATACCGTCATTTATCAGTCTCATTGCAATGTAATTATACACTAGACCGGTTATTATGTGTTTTTATGACTAATACGTAATTTATTTATATATTTAAAAGTGCTACGCTATTTAATATCGTACTAATTTTATTTATTTATATACCTATACATATTTTTACATTTATTTTAAAACACTAATATTTGTCTTATTGTATACATATATCTTGTTATGTCTTTTAAATTGTAATATGTTGTGAAGCGCCACGAACGATTATGGATGTGGCGCTATACCAAATAAATATATTATTTATTATTTATTTATATGTCACACACAACTCGGCGTTCTACAAGATCAGATGGTGGAATTCCAGAAAACATTCGAAGGCCACCCAACAGCCATGTTCTGTTACTCATACACGAGTGTTTTATCAAAACAATGTATTTCATATATTAGAGTTTAGCTAAAACTGGTATTAAATGTATAGACAACTAATTTCGTGTTTTTGCTTGACGGTTTCTGTTTTGGGGGTATGGGAAGGGAATCACCTATATTTCCGTTCAGCAGTTGTGTATTCTAATATATTTTGTTTCCTAAATATCAAATATACTGAAGAAACTAATGTATAAATGGAACACATGCAAATCGTTTTAATATATATTAATATGTTAATTACATTCGAAAATATACACCAGAAATGCAATGTGTTTTGAATCAATATTTAATATCTGGTCATGTCAATTTAATTTAATTTAGGTGAAGTTTGACTTCATATGTGACACTAAGGTACCTGGTGTATAAATAGATAATAGGAATGCACCATAGTAATAAAGGGATGTGTGATGTCATTCTTGATGATGAGCGCGAAAACCACCTTCTGCTCATAGGGGCGTGTTATGTGAGTGTCGATTCCATGTTTCCAGTAACTTGTCCTCCAGGTTGTCCGCCTAGGTGATGATCCTAGACATGTGTAGATATAATTTTTCGAGTCAAACCTTTTACAGCATTCCATGTCTGTTTTCAGCAAAAAAAATGCATTTGGCCCCCCTGGGTATTATTAAAACCATTTGAAACAAACGACGTTTACGCCATGATTACGCCGTCCTACAACTGTTCTATGACTCCCGGTGAGGGCGCTGCAGTGCGAGGGACATCATGCAGGGTGACGTCACGAGTCGGCGATCCCTCTATATTTATATCTATGCATTGACAGAGCTGTCAACTGGCCTGCAGTCACTTGTGTACACTGAGAACAATGCTGGTGAAATCACACAGCCCTGGGGGCGCCACTGTTTGTTGTGATTGTAGTAGAAATGGTGTTGATGATCTTAAGCCACTGTTTTCTGTCTGTGAGAAAGTCCCAAATCCACTTGCGCAAAGATGGACTGGAAAGCATGGCTCTTTGTTTCTGGAGTAGTATATGTGGCTGGAAAGTGTTGAACGCGCTTAAAAGGGTCCAAGAAGAGAATACGGGCTAAGGTTTTGTGTGTATCCAGGTGTTTCTGAGCATAGTGAACAAGTGTGAGAATTGTAATCTTCGGTACTCCTGTTTCGTCTGTAAGCAAACTGTTCTTGAAACCGCGATGTTTCTGTGGAGATGTGACGGAGCAGGGATCGTTTCAAGCATTTCATCACTAGGAAGGTGAGTGCCACAGGTCGATAGTCGTGGTTCTGGGATGGACGAGGCTTTTTTAGGAATGGGAACAGTACAGAATGATTTCCATATTCCATAAGCACGGCACAGTAGTGTGTGTGTGTGTGTGTGTGTGTGTGTGTGTGTGTGTGTGTGTGTGTGTGTGTGTGGTGTGTGTGGTTTGGTGTGTGTCGGTTGTGTGGTGGGTGGGCGTGTTTGTGTGTGTTTGTGGTGGTGTGTGTGTGTGTGTGTGTGTGTGTGTGTGTGTGTGTGTGTGTGTGTGTGTGTGTGTGTGTGTGTGTGTGAGTGTGTGAGTGTGAGTGTGAGTGTGTGTGAGTGTGTGTGTATCACCAGTTAAAAACAAGACGAAGCACCAAATGTAAGAATTGAGCATTTTGATGTCCACAATAATACAGAATGTACTCGCATGATAATATGTTAACTACTACTGCACCTAAATAATTATAAACCAGCTCAGACGCGCGTGAATACAATAAGGATAATCGATCTCAGGGTCAATCAACAATTCTAGTAGCTACAGTGGACAGGCAAAATTGTAAAGGCATTTATTTAAATGACTCAGACTAGTTTTTTTTGACCACTATAATACAATATAAGTGAACAAAACTTAATGGTCTGGGAAACTCCCACTAAGCTACTGAATATGTGGCTAACATGGGAGCCACCTCTGTAATATTAACAAAAACATGCGTGAACATATGTTCACAATTAATAATACACATAATAGCAATAATATTAATAAAACGTACTACAGTTTATACTGGTGTACTCAAACTGATACACATATAGACATGCAAAATATGTAGACTTACGTTCATCTATATTTACTTGACTATTTTTAGAAGCTTATAATATGTGTGTGTGTGCGTGCGTGCGTGCGTGTGTGTGTATGTTTCGTGTGTGTGGTTGGGTGTGTGTGTGCGTGTGTGTGTATGTTTCGTGTGTGCGGTTGTGTGTGTGAGTGAATGTGTGCGTGCGTGCGTGCGTGCGTGTGTGTGTATGTTTCGTGTGTGTGGTTGGGTATGTGCGTGTGTGCTTCCGTGTATGTATGTTTCGTGTGTGTGGTTGTGAGTGTGTGTGCGCGTGTGTGTGTTTCGTGTGTGTGATTATGTATGTGTATGCGTGTCTAACGATTGCCAGTTCTCTGCTGCACTCTCTCCGACATCTACCACTCATCTTGATTGACTTTACCAGTTCTTGTCTTACTTCGTCTACCTCTAGTGTTATTAGATTTCCATTTTAACTGGACGAAATCAGTAGTTTCAAATCGAGCAAAGAAGATGTTCATTTCGTTCGCTAATTGATTTTGGTATGTATAGCAATGCAAAAGTCTTAAAATTACTTCATTTCACAACAGTTCGACGCCGACGTCACGGTGCCATGCACTCTGAATTGAGAATGTGTGTGCACTGAACCGCATCTGTCGTCATGCTCGGCTGCATGACGCGCCAACGTCACGTTGTAACCACACCAACTCGCTCGTCCGACCGTCTTTGTGGTTTATATGCGTCACTGTTTCCCTCAGTTGTTGATCGTCCTCATCATCAGCCTCGTGTGCCGCTGTCGTTTGATGTAGTTGTCTCGGTGGGTTGTCGTACGGCAGTGTACTTAAGTCATCCACACTTCGTGGCTCGCCCAGAATGAAGATTTCTACAAATACATACACATAAATAAATTAGCCCCTACTCTGAAAAGAGCCTGCAAAACGACGGCGCTGTAGCGTGGACTGCTTCTAAATGAGTTTTCGTTGGCTGGGAACGAATACAACATAAAAGGGAGGTTTCTGCTGTGGCAGTTGCGCCCATGTGCGAAAGAATGCACAGCTCGTTCGAATCGTTGGGACCGGATCATGAATGGAAATGGCAAAATAGAATACAACGATAGACGGCAGACGAGACTTGCGTGCCCAATCGTTGTGTTACAATATTATTCATATGATACTAAGGTAAGTTCTTATATAGCGCAGTATCCAGTCATCAGGATTGCTCAAAGCGCTTTACACTTTACTTCCCTGGCAGACCTGTTCAATTAGACACCATCTCAACATCTCTAGGAAGCATCCAGCCATATGCTACAATTAATGCACCAAGGCTGTTCGTACATATCCACCACTGTATATAGCCCGGTATTCATTTCAATAGCTGAATGAACTAGAGCAATTTAGAGTGAAAACAATTGCCCGACGTTTTAACACCGCACCACAAGGTTCGAATCCGGGTCCTCTTAGTCGAGAGTCAACCCCTGAGCCACTGCGCTCTACGCTTACGTCCCCTATTGGCTGTCACTGCGAATTACGTCAGTTAGTCGAGCGAATCCTCTCCAAGCCTCAGTTGGCGGTGTCGTGGTCCCAGATTCGACCCAGTCCAGGATTCGTCTAAACGCATATTGCGCATGCGAGCGCATGCGCAATGATCGTTTTTAGCTGTTCTGACGCGCTGTGACGTAGTGGCAACGGCATACGTCATGCCCGGGCCGAGATTCGACTAAACGGACATTGCGCATGCGCATGTAAACGTCAGAGCACGCCATGATCCGAGTTTGTGTTGGTCTTGGTGATAGCCCAGCCAGCAGTCACTCCGTTTGATATTGTAACTTGTTCCACGAGAAGTGTGTAAATTGTTTTCGAAATGGAGGACGAATATACGGAATATAATATTATGTCATGCGTGAAGGAATTTTTGATTCACGGATCGCATCGCCGTGGAATCAGCAGACGTCTGAGAGACGCGGTCGGCAAAGCGACGAGGGATCAAAAGTATGAGGTAGACGGTAAGTAAAATACACGTTTCAGTTATTAGCCTAATTTTGCCAGCATAGCCTATAAGTAGTAATTCAGTAGATACTCGAGTACAACTAAACTTGTTTTTATGTTCTCCCATTAAATTTAATTGGATTGGAATTGAAAATTACGTGCAATGACACTTCCCGAAGGGCAGAGGCTATTCACACAGATTCTCAGCGCATACTGGTAGGACTAATATTCGCTATACCTTGGCTAAACCACTTTATTGCTATTACAAAAAATCCGGAACCGTCTTTCACAGTGTATCAGTGTGCTAAATCTTAAATTCCATGATTGTGGTTAAAACATTTTTTTTAAATCTTATAGTAATATAAACCAGTATTGCTCTCTAAAATCGTGTATCTTGTCTACACTGTGTAACCAGGAAAAAAGTCATGTATTTATATGCCTACCTTGATGACAATGTTATTGTCGAAACATACTTTCCAGTTTACCACTTGAAACTTATTTGCATAACTTAGTCATCCTCATAACGTTAGTGAATGAAAGTGACAGGGACTATTTCTTCATCACAAGGTTACAGTACACAGTGGTTATATGAGATGCTGTTATATATGTCTCTGTTGCTTTGAAAGTTTCATGTAACTTGAGCAAGATACCTTACGGCTTATACTGGTGAGTGTCACACAAATGATTACCAAAAATTGTGTTCTTGCTATCATCGTACTATGATAATGTCCTACAAAGGAATTGGGTATCACTGGATAGTGTCAACATTCTGACAACTAGTGTTAGTTAATATTTAGTATTATGACAAGTTTTTTTCTCACTCTCAGCTCATGGATGTAGGATGACTTTATCTGTAACCATTAATTAATTGTAGTTAGTTAAGTATTCACGATGTACCATGTTAGCATAACATTACATTGACATTGTATAAGTAACTTAGGGTTAACAATCTGTGACAAAGTATGAACTGGATTTATCCACTATCTAGTGCATGCCCCACTGGGGCCAGACAAAATAATATTAATAATCAACTGGCCTGCTGGGTTTCACTTGGGGTTAATAGAAAACACATGTCCACTATAGGGTAGTAACAGAGATGCACAGCCATGTTAATGACCTAGATATACAGTGCCAAGAGGGGAGGTACCAATTAAAAGAAGTCCAAACAAGATTAAATACTACAATCCACTTTATTATATTCTCAAATTACGACCCACTGCACTAATCACATCTACATAGATGCCTAGCCAGTTACAACACAATACTTTTAGTGTGACCACACACAGACAGACACCCTGCATGCTCAGCTCCTGCTGACCAACTCCCTCAACTTTATTCTCACACTCTTCTATATGTAGGCTAGCCTGACTACACATTCAAATTAACCAATAATTCCCGCCAAGCATACACAAAGACAAAGACATCAACTAGGCTACTGGTAATTATTAACATGTGATTTGGGGGTCTTCATATTTCCACCAAGCATACTTAATGATAACGACATTGACTAGACTACTGGTAAATATTGACATGTGGTTTCTGGTTCCTCTACCACTACTTAGCTCATCTCTGGTCTAAACACCTACTCACTAATTAATTCCTAACCTGATAATTTATAATAAGCCCTACCATACCAACACAACAATGTTTATAATTGCTAGCTGTCTTATTTTGTTGCTGTAGTTCATATTATCCCTAACATTGCTAGTTTATGTAGAAGGCGCAAACAAAATATATAGTCAGTACATTGTATAACAGACAATTGCATTTCATCATATTATTTGATGTCGACTTTACATAATATCATTTGCAGATTAGTATGCTTAGGAGGCTTAACAGTGTGGCTTCTTGTATTTAAAAATTAAATGTATGTATCTCCAGGCAAGGGTGGACAAGGCAAAGCTTCTACAAGATGAACAGCGCCAAGGCAGGCTGACCTTGAGCAGCTGGACAACAATAGCTTGTTCTCGGTTAACCACGAGTACTAGTAGTACTAACAAATACTTGCCCCCTCCCCACTAACCCTGTTCAAAACCAGACACTGTATTAGTAAATACTTTATTAAATTAAATGTCATGAACAGATTCATAATTTTGTCTTCTTTGTCTGGGTGTATGTTTCACCTATTAAAAACAGGAAACTGTTATTGGTAATTGTGTTGTGAAATTGTGAAAAATAAGTGTGTTGATGCTTTATTGGCTTTAATAATAAAGGAATGAAAATGCTATGTTGTGAATGTTCTTATTTTAACAACTTGTTGTTTCCTTGTCTGTTGGACTTCCTTATGAGAACATATGTAGTTGTTAACTTGTTTCTTCATTGTATCTTCCACCTATTGTAAGTCACCAGTACTGTTTCACCAGCCTGGACATTGGGGATCCAAGAGAGAAGTTGACATGCATTCACCAAATTATGTAGTTTTATAAAGATAATTAAATTGTCATGTGGATTTATCAATTTATTTTTTAAATTTGCTTTGTAATTAAGGGTAAATACTAATGTATCGGTTTCAGTTGTTGGTTCAATTCCAACTGGTATGCCTTTGTGCACAAATACCCCTGGTATTGGCTTATTGACCGAAACATTGCATTTACCCTTGTAATTATGCTAATATTCATGTGAAAGTGAAAGACTTTTATAAAGTCCATAATTTTTTTCCTCCTTGTTTCCATTGTATGCAATTGCTAGAATTGCATATCGGCATACTAATAAAGTCCGTTTTGTACATACCTGGAACTGTTTTGATCATATAACAAGTTAAACCTGTTTTAGGACCAACCAGACACTCAAGACGAGACTAAGCTAGCTCGCGAGTGAGCATCAGGTGGACTGGGACGAGTACCTGGAGGAAGTAGCCTTCAGTATCCGCACACAGAGACAACGCTCCACAAAATGTACACCATTCTTCTTAATGTTCAACCGACATCCACGTCTACCTATGGAGGTGATTATAACATAACTCTCCTTTAGTGTAGCTAGTTATGATGGTTCTAATGTAAAGATGGTGTGTATGTTGAGTACTTTCCTTCTACACACTTTGCATATTTGTTTAGGTGTTAATATGCTTTAGGATGGCATTACTGTTAGTATAGTGCCTTATATTCTCAACTGTGTTCATTGTTATGTTCATTCTCTTCCCAAATGGTGATGATGTATTAAAATACTGATAGAGTGTTGTTTAGTTATTTAATTACAGATGAAAGAGTAAGCTTGTATTCACAACTGACCATTCTATTTCCTAGATGGACGTTGTTGACATTCCTAGGTATACTGAAGAGGAGGTGGACGCATACCAGGAGGTTCTTGTGCAACAAATCCGAATGGTGCACGAGAAGGTAGGTACAACTTCTCAACAACTGTCCTGATATAATAATTGTTGCGATGTTTGTAATCACCCTTGCTATGAATAGAGCACAGCGTAGTTCTTTGTTTTATATAGTATTCGGTACATATGACTGCTCAAAATGCTATACTACTCATTTAATTAGAAAGTTGTTCATTCTAACAATCATGTCGATTTATCTAATAAACATTCAGCCATGTTTCAATTAATGCATGAAACCTATTCATACATAGTGCATAATTGGATAATATAGATTGTAGAACAGATTCTTCTTTCTCATCCGTTTTGCCTGGATCTAACTTAACTTATGCATTTGATGTAACAGTGCCACTGGGATTCCATGTTCCACAGGCATAGCTGGGTAAACGGCTAGTATACTACATTCTGTGTGTGTGTGTGTGTGTGTGTGTGTGTGTGTGTGTGTGTGTGTGTGTGTGTGTGTGTGTGTGTGTGTGTGTGTGTGTGTGTGTGTGTGTGTGTGTGTGTGTGTGTGTGTGTGTGTGTGTGTGTGTGTGTGTGTGTGTGTGTGTGTGTGTGTGTGTGTGTGTGTGTGTGTGTGTGTGTGTGTGTGTGTGTGTGTGTGTGTGTGTGTGTGTGTGTGTGTGTGTGTGTGTGTGTGTGTGTGTGTGTGTGTGTGTGTGTGTGTGTGTGTGTGTGTGTATGTACGCTTTTCTTAATGAAATACTAATGAATACATAATATAACGGTATGGAAGTTTTTGCAAATATAAACTCATCGTTATATGAAGCATTTACATAAACGCAGTTGCTAATATTTCTACATTTGTGTGATTTCATCATGGCAGGACCTACATGACAATGCGTTCACAGAAAGTAGAGCGTGGACTAGCTGAGTGGGAAACGTGCCACCTGCCTTCAAATTAATGTATCTGCTAGTGCTGAGGCTTAGTGAAAGAAATGTTTTTACATTTCAGATTAGACACAAAACTATAGTTTACTATAATAATATTACACAGTACTAGTAAATAATTTTTTTATTACTGCAGAATGCCGAGGCTTTGGTGAAGGGGGTGCCAGTAGGTATCATGGGTCAAGCCCAGGCGTCCGGCTACAGGAACTATGTTGAAGAGAGACTTAAGTCTCTCTTCAACATAGTTCCTGTTTAATAAGACTGTAGGAATTCCTGCTCGTGTCCCAACTGCCAATCCCAGAAATCAGTCCACTACGTGGCGTATAAGAAAAATTTTGGTAGGTGGCACATTGAATCCGCACATGTGTCACAAGAGTCAACTCATTTCTGTTGTGACAGCTGTTCACATAGAATACAGTAGAATGGCAATGGCAGATGCATGTCATTCATGTGTCGGTCGGTCGGTCGGTCGGTCGGTCGGTCGGTCGGTCGGTCGGTCGGTCGGTCGGTCGGTCGGTCGGTCGGTCGGTCGGTCGGTCGGTCGGTCGGTCGGTCGGTCGGTCGGTCGGTCGGTCGGTCGGTCGGTCGGTCGGTCGGTCGGTCGGTCGGTCGGTCGGTCGGTCGGTCGGTCGGTCGGTCGGTCGGTCGGTCGGTCGGTCGGTCGGTCGGTCGGTCGGTCGGTCGGTCGGTCGGTCGGTCGGTCGGTCGGTCGGTCGGTCGGTCGGTCGGTCGGTTTTTTCGGTCGGTCGGTCGGTCGGTCGGTCGGTCGGTCGGTCGGTCGGCCGGTCGGTCGGTCGGTCGGTCGGTCGGTCGGTCGGTCGGTCGGTCGGTCGGTCGGTCGGTCGGTCTTGGTTTGTTGGCTTTTTCCTTTGTTTCCTGGTGGCGGGCCCGGTCATGGTTGGCTGTAGGCATTTGATTTGTATGCACTTTACAATAAACCAATTTGTTATCCAATGGTGACTGCCAACAGTCATGACTTGCATGACTAGTGCATTTGATTTGTATGCACTTTACAATAAACCAATTTGTTATCCAATGGTGACTGCCAACAGTTGTTATAAATTACATACATATGTTACACAACGTTTGTCTTCCACATAAATGACATTATTAGAACAACTGATATATTTAATGTATCACTAGTTTACACATTTGATAAGGTTTACTGAAGAACATCATGTTTAAGACTGTAATAAAATAGGATGGTTTAATTGTAACAAAGTATATGTAAATATGAAATAAATAATAATTGAATGCATTAAATACAGTCGTTTAATGACATGAACATTAGTATGTATCAATCTACTTCTAAAACAAGTTTACAAATTTTCCTAAACTTGAAACAGCAAAGCTGGCCACTATTCATTAATGCATCTCATATAAATCGATAATCTACACTTTGTACATATCTCTGTAAATTACATTCAGGGAAGTTTACAAACAATACAAAGTAAGTTACATAAATTTGTTAGATTTTACAATACAGATTATGTAAATCATAAGCATATGTTATAGATTAAAGGCACGGTTATCAGAATACATTAAAAACCCAGTATTGGACATATTAAACTCCTACACAACTGCTGTATGTCTTGTGCCCCCTATAATTATATATATATATATATATATAGTGTGTGTGTGTGTGTTTTGTGTATATATATGTATATATATATATGTATATATATATTTATGTATATATATACATGTATATATATATATAATTTTATATTTTGTATATATATAACATATATATATATATATATATATATATATATATATATATATATAATTATTATACATATCGTTTGGTTTTAATTCCGCATTTAATACATAATATAACGGTATGGAACTTTTTGCAAATATAAACTCATCGTTATATGAAGCATTTACATAAACGCAGTTGCTAATATTTCTACATTTGTGTGATTTCATCATGGCAGGACCAAACGATATGTATAATAATTATATATATATATATATATATATATATATATATATATATATTATACATATCGTTTGGTTTTAATTCCGCATGACCAGCCCATGTCAAACTACTCCTCGTCAATTTCTTCTTAATATTTTCCTCCACTCCAACCTCCACTCTCAGTTCACCCGTTCTTCGCTTATCAGCTCTCTTAACTCCAATGATTCTTCGTACCAGGATGGTTTCGCAAACCTGGACCTTCTCCTCTTGTTTCTCTGTTAGTCTCATCGCGTATCTGGTGCATTCATGTATCCCAGGGGTAACACATGAGCTGACACACATTTCCTTTAAGTTTCCATTAGTTGCACCTGTCTCCCACCATCTCTGCGACTTTCCCCTCCAAGCATTAAATTTGCCCCTGCTGTAACCCTCATTATAACCAAAGCAAATTACCTAGTCGATTTTGCACTGGGTAATTGAAATGTCATCAACTTAATTTATTCATTTTAATAAACAACAACGTATCATGTTGTGATGTTACCCGTTAAATGCCAAAACCTTGTAATCAATGTTAAATT
>JAODUO010000465.1:357500-405000 GCA_025642075.2 Ridgeia piscesae
CGCACGCACGCACGCACGCACGCACACACACACACACACACACACACAAACACACACAAAGTACAAAACATTAAAACAGTTCTTACCGGTGTGGATTATGTTGAATGCTTTATTTTTTGATGACTTGATAGGCGTTGTACAGGCTGGATAAGGTTTATTACAGGTAAGGATAGGTGTCCATATATGGCTTTATGGAATATGGTGTTACATTTCCTAGACTGAGTATAACTTAAATGTTCTGCATTTCTTGCACGAGATAGTCTCATCACAAATCAATTCGTGGGGTTAAAGTGCATTTGCCAGTCATGTTTTCAATATGTTAATTCATCTAGGTCTTTCTGTAGTTCTTGTGGGTCTGATTGATTTCTCTGTATGAGACATACGTAGTAATCTGCAAAGAGGCAGACTGTGGAGTTGTTATTGTTAGGTAAGTCACTGATGTAAATAAGGAAGATCTAAGATCTCTATATAATAACACAATTTTTAATATGGGTCAGTGGAGCAGGCAGCCGAATAGATAATAGCTGATAACCGGAAGTCATGAGAGGTCGGTTCTAATCGACTCGATAAGCGTCGCTGCCTTTCAAACAAATTTGTGTCCGTTACACTTCGTACCAGCAGACTGCTATGAGACAGCAAAAACTGGGTCGTTGTCGCGACACCAAATATGGATATGTGCCGAGGGATAAATGGATGTTTGCTCACAATAAATTGTTCTGAATTTTAAATTATGTCTAAATGACAAGACAGTTTGCAATTATATGTACATTTTCTTTCATAACAAATCTATACCCGTTGATTTCCCATAAATATAATAAACAGCATGAATGTATACATAATGCAGATATAAAGTAAATATTACAATGAGGTTCACATGCAATATATGGAGTGCATTCAAAGCAAGCAAGTAGAAAGCAACTGGTCCCAAGCAACAGTACAGCACAGATCAATAAATGCAACTTCAAAAAGGTCCAATGTAAAATAAACATGAATGCACACACAATGCAGATATAAAGTAAATATTGCAATGTAAAAATAAGTTCGCATGTAATAAACATTGCACAATACTTATGTTCACATATAATGAATAAATATAGTACATTATATGGTGCATTTAAATAATAAAGTCATAGAAAAACAGTATTTGCACAATACTGATGTTCACATATAATGAACAAATATAGTACATTATATGGTGCATTTAAATAATAAAGTAATAGGAAAACAGTATTTGCACAATACTGATGTTCACATATAATGAACAAATATAATATATTATATGGTGCATCTAAAAAATAATGTCATAGAAATAGAGTATTTGCACACGTCACATTCACGATGTAGGCGTGCGTAGATAATCACAACTGTTGGCGTGTCATCGGCTGGCAGCGGAGATCGATTAAGGCACAGCGCCTTTATCTTTTCTTTGACCCTTGCAGAATTTAGCAATATTTTCAAATGATCTAACACTCTAAGAAAGCATATTCCAAAGAGCAGGTGAAACTACGGCAAAACTCTAGTTCCAATATTTGTGTGGACATTAGGGACACAAAATAAAACAGAATTAGATGATCGAAGCTGGACTGGGTTTCTAGAGAAGTAAGCAATGAATGTAAATACGACGGTTGCTTACAGGAAAGTGCCTGGTAAGTAAGAGTACAGGTCTTAAATATGATACGATATCGGACAGGAAGCCAATGCAGAGACCAGACCTAGTCACAACCATTGCTAAGCAATTTTAAACAGGTTGGAATTTTTTGATATTCTTAAAGGCAATATTTTGAGAAAGGGAATGGTACTGGTGGATCTAGGCTACTAGTGAGTAGCCCAGCTGCTAAATGACAACAACTTTAAGATAAAGAGGAGTTACATTCAAACGACGTTTGGGATACGACCCAAATAGTACATTCGCCCAAAAATAAAAGACAACATCAGCCTCAGTTGCGTTGCAGGATTCTATTCTGTGAATGAAGCCCATGTCATTTTGGAAATTTCACGGCAGTTCGTTTACATCTCATCATGTTCGTAAGCAACAACATGTATTATGTTAATATGTATACTGTGTATGCCTGAGTATTGTGAATTGTTAGACACACAACTTTGACATTCATGACAAACACATTTCGAGAAAATCGCATATCTACATTGGATTATTCTATTCCATATATTTAGGTGTCAGTTTACTAAATGAATTGAACTGGCAACACGGGCAATGCACCAGCGGATATTATGAGCTTCGGGTTTTGTGGATATGTTAAAATATACGTATGAATATTATGTTGACCCAAACCTCCAACACTGTACAACCTTCAAAATCGATGTTGCCGCCCGCCCGCATTTTTCTCATTCTGTTTTCTTCAGTTTGACGAATTTGTTCTTTTTCTTACAGTTGTCTGCAAAGAAGAGGTCGGGTGATTTTAATAGGATCATCCCACATGCGCTACAAGGCTGATGATTTATTTACGCGCTGCCATTCAATTACCTCACCGCTCCCAAACAAACACGAATCGATGACCATTGGCAATATCGTATTCATCTGGCGGCGATTTCTGCCAGATTACGAGAAACTATGGACGAAATATCTGTCCCCACTAAATATCAGTAGTGGCGATATTGTGTTCGTGCAAACGGGAGCCTGGGACTTAAGTCAGAAGAAACTCGAGTATATATTGGGACCTGGTCTAGCGCTGTTTAACAAGTGCCTAGCTGACATCAGGGACAGGTTGACTGGACGCGGTGCGAGCCTCGTTGTCGTCACACTTCCGCCGTATTCTTATCTGTCAACCAACGGCGATCGCGGCGAACGCAACAATTTTGCAATTGCCGCTCTTAATGCTCTAGTAACTGCTGCTGCCGTTAACTTGGGCCTGTCAGTTCACGACGAATTTGGCGTGATCCTCCCGCACTGTGAGAAGTTTGTTTGCCGTTCGCACTATCTGTGTCATAAACCACACTACAAAATGGTAAAGGGACCAATTGGACTCCTCTCTAGCAACATGATGTTGAAAAGTGTGTGTGTGTCGCATTCTGAGTGACGTGTGATCACCACAGACACACAGACATACAGACACACAGACACACCGACACACCGACACACAGACACACAGACACACAGACACACAGACACACAGACACAGACACACAGACACACAGACACACAGACACACAGACACACAGACACACAGACACACAGAAACTCTCTATCTCATTCTCTCTCACACACATACACACACAATATATATATATATATATATATATATATATATATATATATATATATATATATATATAATATGTACTTTATTCATACTTACGTTTTAATTGCACATTTCTTATTTATTTTATTTATTTATTACTATTATGATTTTATTAGTATTATTGTAAACTGTGTATTTTATCTAAAGTTTTATGTACGTATATAATGTATGCACGTAAGAGTGTTGGGTGATGATGGCCCATTGAAAATTATGATTTACCACGCGACATGGTTATCATCAGGAAATACAGATATTTTACTTACTTACTTACTTACTTACTTACTTACTTACACACATACACACATACACGCAAACACACGCACACGCACACGCACACACACATACCTCTTTTTAAAGAGGCACCTGGCTTTAACCAGTCAAGACCTTCGTGCATTACGTTTGTCTGTCGACAGATCTCTGTCGTGGGGGGCCCGATGTCTATCTCTGAAACTCCCAGGAATAGAATTACCACAGTCACGACTATGGTCTAGATGTCGACCTGGTCTTGGAAGTATAATTACACATTACCTGTGAAGACTATTACCTGCATGACTGGTGCGTGGTGGACCGATCATAAATCTCGTGACGCTCGTACAAAGAACTCTTAATTAGTTGGCGGTCGACCCCTGCTAAAATGTACTACAGTTTACTCTGATAAACTATGCTAAATCCATAGTAAATAATAGTAGACCATAGTACATTATATTTTACCATGCTTTCCCCATAGTAAATCCGAACGTGGACATAGTAAACTATAGTAATTTATAGTAAACTATAGTAATTTATAGTAAACTATAGCATTTATTTACTATGCATTTATCATAATAAAACAACGATTTAGTAAACTGTAGTAAATCCATAGTAACTTATAGTAAACCGTAGTATACTATATTTACCAGGCGTTCACCATAGTAAATAACTTATTAAGGGTATACTACAATTTACTATGGTTTACTACATCTTTATATTATATATATATATATATATATATATATATATATATATATATATATATATATATAAGATGTAGTAAACCATAGTAAACTGTAGTATACCCTTAATTAGTTTCAGTCAACCATAGTATATTACTTTTTTATAGTAAGCATGGTAAACCATGTTATAACTGTAATACATTAGTGTATTTAACTACATTTAGATAAATCACCATTAAACTATGTAGTAGGTCATGATACAACAAAAGTAAATTAATTAATTATGACAAGCTTTTTTTGTTTAATCCTTTCAAATTGTTGATGCAAAGCTGCTAGATGCATCTACCATGGATCTATTATTGTTTGCCACAGACAATTAAGAGAAAACATAGTAAACTATTAAAATTGCATAGTAAAATGCCATAGCTTATTTCAATTTTATCATGCTTCTAACATGACATTATACAGTGTATCGATACCAAACTACACTAAGCGATTATATGTTCACAGTTAATTTTAACCACCAGTCGTCCATAATAAACAATAGTATATAATAATAACACAAGTTTTATTAGCAACTCAACTGAGTTGGATTGACATTACAATAGGTTACAATTAACTCAACAAAACATCATACAAATACAATAGAAATACATTTGATACCGCAAATCATACCGTATTAATAACCTTTTTACTGACAGTTGTATAAAGCCCACGGTATAAAGGAGTGACGGAATCTATTCGTTCTAGTAACTGGTAACGGGTACACCTTTTGTGGTCTAATATTATATTCGATATGTCTTTTGTCAGGCAGCAGATAATTTAATCTGTGTGTGCCGACTCTAATTTTATCAAAATAGTTTTGACAAATGCTGTCCCGTCTTACATTCAACGTATCCAGGTTAACACGTCTAAGTATTTCCGCGTAACCCAATCCAGGAAAAATACATTTTAGTGCCCTTTTTGTATAACTTCAATATTGTCAGACAAATATTGGGGCAAGTTAGTGTGCCATACAGGAGATGCATATTCTAGAACTGGTCTCACCACACTAACATATACACTGACCAGATCTTTCTGTGTAATCCCTGCACGCTTTAACTGATATAACATGTACAAGCGTTTACCAGCCTTTTTCACAATATTATCCACGTGTTTGTTCCATGTCAGATCCTGAGAAATGGTCACACCTAATAGTTTGGCATGGCAAACTTGTGCTATATCCCTCCCATCAATCTTTATATTCGGGATAGTGCTACTGAAATTGCCATCTTGTGCAAAACTAATGATTATTTCTTTTGATTTTTCCGAATTAATTTTCATGTCATTCTGTTCTGTCCATCTAGCAGCAATATCAACCGACTCTTGTATAACAGATACATCATTTCTATCGCATATTTCAAATAACGTACTGTCGTCTACATACTTATATAATGGAACAGTCGTTCTTAAATAATTTATGTAAACAAGGAAACATTTAGGTCCAGACAATGTCCCTTGCGGTACTCCCCCATTGGGATGACCAGAATGGGAATATTCATTTCCTATTTTTACTCGTTGAGCTCTGTCTAATAAAAATGTTGCCATCCATCTTAAAATATGTGCGGGCAACCCATACGACTGTAGCTTATGTAGCAACAAATGATGATTAATAAGATCAAACGCTTTGCAAAAGTCTAGCATTACAACTCTGACATAAGAATTCAATTTATCTGTCGCCTTATACCACATATGAACCAGTTCGACAAGAACGTCTGTTGTGGACGTTCCGCTAATTCCCCCAAATTGCTTAGCATCAATTTCACCTTCAATTGTTTCATCCACATTTATGATGCCATCTGCAATCATAATATTATATATGTGAACGTATAGTATATTATACATGTGTGCGTATATGTATATATATATATATATATATATATATATATATATATATATGTATATATATATATGTATATATGTATATATAATTATATATACGTACACATGATTTTTTTATATATATATATATATATATAATAACTAAATAATATATATAATATATATATGTATGTACGTATATATATATATATATATATATATATATATATATACGCGCCCATACCTGCGCGCTATACCCCATCTACAATTATTGAAATAAACATAGCATTGTGAATAAACTCCAGATGGATTGAAGCCGACAAGTCCAGAAGCAACATAATGCCAATGTTCTGATTGTCCATTGCACGAAGGATGTCATTCTGTACACAGACAAGGGCCGACTCGACACTGTGATTTGGCTTGTACGCAGACTGGTTTGGCTCGCAGAGATTATACTCAGACATGTGAGCCGACAGTCTCGCAGCAACAACACGTTCTATAGTCTTAGACAAGTATGGCAGATTGGGCACAGGTCTGTAACCGTTCAATATGTCCCCATCTACACTTGGCTTCTTGATTACTGGCCTTACATGTGCTCCCTTCAAGTGAGACGGCATTATGCCTATTCTTAAAGACATGTTAACAATGGTCGTGAGAACAGGTATAATGTCACGCGCACAGTCTCTAAGCAACCATGTCGGTATGGCGTCAAGTTCACAGGATGATTTAACCGGCGATAACTTCAAAAGTACTCCAGTTTCAGTGGCTGGCTCAGATGCAGTCAGTAGACTTGTTTGGGGTTCACCGTCAGTGTAGGTGTCTATGATGTTGACATTTTGAATAAGTTCGAATCGGATATTCGATATTTTTCCGAGAACAAAATCTAAAAACTGCTCTGCAAGCGTGTTGAATGAATCACACGGCGGAAATGGTGTGTTATTTTCGGTGTGTAGGAGTTTGGCCTCAATGTTGAACAGCTTTTTCTGGTACCATATGCATCGGCGATTTGATTCATGTGGTATTCCAATGTTGCACGGTGTATGGATGACGTGACAAGCTAGCGCTGAAGGCAGTAAGCCAGCCTGTCACATTCCAGTCCGGTTGTTCTCCGTCTTCGTTCAAGCTGACGTCTAACACTTTTGTGATCGTATGCTGTCATTATACCAGTTACTGTGCGTGTAGTTAACGGTGCATGTTTGTCACTACTCGCTCCAATGGTTTCATTGATGCTTTGACAGTAGCAACGATCGGATATCTTCACATATCGCAGCGGTACTGTAGCTTTTGCATTGGAGGGAGCCATCCGACTCTGTTTATATATATATATATATATATATATATATATATATATATATATATATATATATATACTGTGTATACATATACAGTTGTATAACATAATTTAAACCCAACGCCTTCGCATAGAATGAATACTGACACGACAACCAAGTTCACCATCCAATGTATCTTGCAGTTCAGCAAAACCATTCACGTAATATAAGGCGTCAAACTTATAAAGTAAGAGAGAAACGACACATTATAAAAAGAGACACGAACTCATAATCCCTAAATAATAACCGCCTATGACCGGCCACCACATTCCTCATGCTACATCTCCCAAACCTACTTGCAAAGACGATAACAAATACCAACACGTAGTCACTTACTCTGATGAAACAATAATTAAACATTCCTACCTTAACATAGATGATGAATCTTTAGCTTTCCACCAATAACTTCACAACATGTAACGTTGCTGTTTATTACAATTTCTAAATTAACTAATTTCACAAAATCGACTAGATAATTAATTTTACTTTGGTTAAAATGAGGATTACAGCCGGGGCAAACGCTTAGAGGAAAGTCGAAGAGGTGATGGGAGATAGACGCATAACACGTAAACTTAAAGGAAATGTGCTTAGTTCGGCATAAACGAATATGCTAGAGATTATGGCACTAACAGAGAAACAACAAGAGAAGATCTAGGTTTGCAAACAATAGTCGGGTAAGAAGAATCGTGGGAGTTACGAGAGCTGAAAAGAGAATAATGGATGAACTGAGAGTGGAAGTTGGAGTGAAGGAGCTTTAAGAGGAAATTGGCGAGGAGTAGGTTGACATGGGCTCATTATGTGGGAAGAATTGGAGATGATCAACTGGCAAAGATACCAGATGCCCAGAAGGTGGAAGGAAGGCGAGGAAGACCGAAATTGCGATGTGATATGTTATTAAAAGAAACAAAGAAAGAAGGATGGAGAAAAAGAGCAACATATAGAAAGAATTGGAGACTGCTGATAGCGAACGTAGTGAAAGAAAAGTGAGAGAAAGACAAAAAAGGATAATGGAAACTGAAGTCATGGTCAACTCACCCTGGCGACAGTGATACCAAGAAATTGCCCTGTCACCTCTTGGGCTAATTCGCAACGACAGAAGTGGAGAATTCCTAAGTTAATCCTATATGCATGGTGACAAATTTCTTTGCGGAAGGGTAGGACTGGGAAGGACAGTCTTACGCATGCAGGCATCCTTATACGCTATGTACTTTGTGACTCTATGAATCAGACAACCAGGTATTGGTCCTCCGTTCAACATCCTAATTTTCCGGAATTGGGGATCCCCCCGCCACTGTTACTTGGATGTTATGTGGATTTTGCAAGCCGCAGTGTGCAGTGAATTGCCGAGTGGTCTGACATGTGCGGAATGTCTATTCTTACATTGTTCAGATATGCATCAGAAGATTGATGGTGTGCCCTGCAACATGTGTCGGGCCTTCTACGTGCTGTATAAGCTTTCAAAAGATCGGGAAAGCGCCTGGTGTTAGTATTATGCGGAGGGCGGTAGACGACGACAAGACGAGTAGAATGGGGGTCATTGCGGACATGTAGACACATCAATTTGAATGTCTTTGAATTTCGTGTATCAAGTTGTCGCGTCACGAAGGTAGACTGGTAGACGACAGCGACACCACCACGTGCGCTCTTGGGACATGTAGCAGTTGGTAGCCAGCAGGTGTAATATGACCAGTAGAGATTGCGTCAACGGTACTCAACCACGCCTCTGTTATGGTGAGTATGTCGAGGGTCCTCAATAAGGTCACATATCACGGTCGCATGTCCAGCTTGCTTCAACAAGCAGAGAGACACTTAGCGTACAGGTGGCATAGCATGCTCGCTGTTAAGTAGAATTTGAATGGGATTCTGTGTTATAATATTGCGTGTTGTGATGAACAATGGTGGGGGGGCGAGGGTTGGTGAACACAGCAACTG
This sequence comes from Ridgeia piscesae, assembly GCA_025642075.2. Lineage (NCBI taxonomy): Eukaryota > Metazoa > Annelida > Polychaeta > Sabellida > Siboglinidae > Ridgeia > Ridgeia piscesae. Next base: position 366,813 of record JAODUO010000465.1, read on the forward strand.
GTCTTTGTTTTGATCGCCCTGCCCAACAGCCCCAGCGATGGCATTCAGTGCATTACGTTTATCTGTCTGTGGATCTTTGTTGTGGTGGAGCGGATGCCTCTCTCTGACACACTTGGCTTTCAACTATCTCCCAGCAATACCACTACCATGGTAAATATCCCACTGCCTTATCTACGCTGGCGTGCGAGTTTAGTTGTTGGGGTGGGGCCGGAATTTGTAATTAGACTTCCAGATCCAGGTCATAGTCTGTCACGACTACGTCCTAGATCTCGACCTGGTTCTGGACATGCACATAGATGTCTTACCAGGTCATAGTCTGTCAAGACTATTGTCTGCATGAATGGTGCGTTGTTAACCGATCGTATATGTCGTGACGCTCGGCCAAAGAACGTTTGATTATGTAGCAGTTGATAGCCAGCAGGTGTAATACGACCAGTTGAGATAACGTCAACGGTACTCAGCCACGCCTCTGTTATGGCGAGTATGTCGAGGGTCCTCAATGAGGTCACATATTACGGTCGCTTTTCCAGCTTGCTTCAACAAGCAGAGAGACACTTAGCGTACAGGTGGCATAGCATGCATGCACAGTCTGTCAAGACTATAGTCTGCATGAATGGTGCGTTGTTAACCGATCGTATATGTCGTAACGCTCGGACAAAGAACGTTTAGTTATTTGGCGGTCGACTTCAGACGTTACATTTCTGTTGTCCTTGCAATATGAATATGTTCGTTTTGGTTAATTCTACATCATAACATGTATTTATTTTATAACTATCTCGTAGGCCTACACATGTCTATACTGGCGGGAAAATTGGCGGATGTAGAGGTTTGAAATTGGTGGTGTATAAAATTTGAAAAACAAGCGGAAATATTGATTGATAAGTATTATGTATTTTGTCCCTCTCTACTCTAGCCTTGTGCACGAGTACAAATGGGTTGAATTCGATGCGCTTTCTGACAGGCAGCCAGTGCAATTGCCGCAGTATTGTCGTCATGGACTGCTGGTCGCCCCGCCGGATTTGCATGACAATTCGAGCCGCAAACCGCTGTTCCATTTCAGAGACGGTGCAGTGACGATCGCTTATATAACGAAGCTGTCTGGTGTAACACAGTTACAGGAAACTCAACATTAACTGTTGGGTTAGTGTATCGGAGTCCAAACATAAGCATGGAAGAAAATGAAAAAATACATAACGCTATCAAAGAAGTGAGTAAACGGGACTGTATTATTATGGGGGATTTTAACCATGGGCATATACAGTGGACATCTCTACAGAGTACCGGGGAGAGAGGATCAAGAGTTTTTAAATTTAGTACAAGATAGTTTCCTTTCTCAACATGTGTTAGAAGCAACCAGGGGCGAGAACGTGTTAGACATAGTATTGAGCTCACAGAAGGAATTTGTTGATAATGTCAAGATATGTGAGCCATTGGGGTGTAGTGATCACAACCAGATACATTTTAACATCAAAGTAAAGGGAGAACGGAATAGAAAAAGTAGGTACAGGAAACATTTTCACAAAGGAAGATATAAGGACATGAGGGAATATTTAGCAAAGATAGACTGGAATAACACACTGAAGAATAAGACAGCAACAGAATGCTGGAATATTTTAAAGAGTGAAATTGACTGCGTCGTTGACAAATTTGTCCCCTTGAAAAACAAGGGAAACGGTCAAAGAAGAAACATTTATCGAAGGACGCCATTAGAAAAATCAAGTACAAGCAAATGATGTGGAAGACATATAGACATACCGGAAGTGAAGAAGATTATAGCATTTATAAAGAAGAACTTAATCAAGCTACAGCTGAAATTATAAATTCAAAGAGAAGCTACGAACAAAAAATTACTTTTAATATAAAACATGACAGCAAGAGTTTTTATGCGTATGTTCGAAGTAAACAGAAAGTTCAGGATAAGGTCGGTCCTCTAGAAGGTAGTGATGGAAACATAATAATAGAGGGATTCTTAATGGCAGAAAATCTAAATGAGTACTTTAGTTCGGTGTTTACCAGGGGAGATATTAGTATATTACCAGTACTTGAGACTAAGTTCGAAGGGAGAGAGTTTGACTATTTAGGACAACTAATTGTAACCCCAACAATGGTAGCTATGAAAATAAGAGATATGAAGGATAATAAATCACCTGGAGTGGATGGGATTCCTCCCAAATTACTATTGGAAATTGTTGAATAAATCAGCATACCGCTTGCAACAGTGTTCAATTTGTCATTAGAGGAGGGAATAGTTCCGTTAGAATGGAAAGAAGCAAACATTATACCATTATTTAAAAAGGTTCGAGAAACAAGTCAGAACTATAGACCAGTGAGTTTAACATCGGTGATTTGCAAACTATTAGAAAGACTAATTAAAGATCATCTGGTTGATTTTCTTGTTAAAAATAAATTGATAAACCCATCTCAACATGGGTTTTTAAAAGCGAGGTCATGCTTAACAAATATGTTATGTTTTTTGGAAGATGTCACAAAGTGGGTAGATGAGGGATCACCAGTAGATATAATCTACTTAGATTTTAAAAAAGCCTTTGACAAAGTGCCACACCAAAGACTACTACTTAAACTAAAGGCACATGGCATAGGAAATGGAATGATCAACTGGATAGAAAAATGGCTTATTGATAGAAGACAAAGAGTAGTAGTTGATGGGGAGGTTTCAAACTGGAAATCGGTTTTGAGTGGAGTACCGCAGGAATCAGTACTGGGACCTATTTTATTCTTAATATATATCAATGATTTGGATGATAACATAACAAGCAAGGTGTTGAAGTTTGCGGACGACACAAAAGTGTTTAGGAAAATTAAAAGAGATAGACAGCATTTACAAGGTGATCTTAATAAGTTGATAGAATGGTCTGAGAAGTGGCAAATGCTGTTTAATTTTGGAAAGTGTAAGTGCCTTCACACAGGACATGGGAATGAAGATGCACAATATACACTGGGTGGTACTGTACTAAACACTACCTTAAAGGAAAAGGACTTAGGGTTAACTATTAGTGCTGACATGAAGCAGTGTGAAATTGCAGCAGCGAAGGGAAACCAAATTCTTGGATTAATTAGGCGAAATATAGTGTACAAAGAAAAAGAACTAATAATACCGCTGTATAAAACAATAGTTAGGCCTCACTTAGAATATTGTATAAAGCATGGAGGCCATATCGCAAGAAGGATATTGATATGCTAGAAAGAGTACAAAGGAGAGCAACCAAAATGATACCAAAACTCAGGAATATTAGTTATGAAATGCGTCTAAAAGAATGTGGTTTAACAACACTAGAAACCAGAAGATTGAGAGGAGATCAGATTGAGGTGTTTAAAATATTGAATGGATATGAAAATATTGAGAAATATTTTTTTTCACAGTGAAGAAGAGAAGGACTAGAGGACATGGATTACATTAGCAAAGAAGCGTGTAGACTAGATATTAGAAAATTTTCATTTTCACAAAGAACAGTAAACGAATGGAACAGATTATCAGCTGATTGTGTAGGTGCTAGATAGATGTTAATATATATATATATATATAAATCGACTATACCTAAGACGGGCAGGTATACTTAGATAGATAGGTTGGACTCTCGATAAACCAAATGGCTTCCTAGTCCACCTGCCATCTAGAGTTTAATCTCTAGGTGCAATCTTGTTAAATCTTGTTAAATCCATATACATTTGTAAATCAATTATTATTTTATATATATTTAATAATATATTTATATATTATATATATATATATATATATATATATATATATAAATATATATATATATATATACAATAGAACAGAACAGAACAGAACAGAAGAACACGTGTACGACAACCCGGAGACACTTAAAATACACTTACATATTACTAATCATGTACAATTATGTAAAATTAAATAAATAATTTCAAATAGATAGCAACGTATTAAATTTAATATATATATATATATATATATATATATATATATATATATATATATATATATATATATATTATATATATATATATATATATATATATATATATATATATATATATATGTGCACGCTCCGTCCTTAGGTTGGATCGACCAGACACGAGTCATTATCATCCCGTCCATGTTCGGGGCCGAGTTCGGCGTCGCCGATGGGATGCGTAGCGCCACCAACGACGAGTGGACGGACTACATGAACATGTTCTCCCGCACGGTGCGCCACCTGATGCTCGGCGAGGCTCAAGGGTATCCAGGTCCGTGTAGCCTCGGTCACGTTCCTGTCATAATAGGGCTTGCAAGTGGGTAACGATGCATGGCGTGACTCCGCGCGACTGGAGCTTATTGGGGACTAAGCGAGACTAATTGGGGTCTGGACACAAGAATAATATTCTAACGATGGATGACAGTTGTAGCTTCCGACTGATGAATACTAGGAAAATCAGTTCATAAATATCTTGTGTTATACGTTTCTTATCTTAAATGTCCGATTTAATATTGAGTTTATCACACTATCATAGACTCATAGGCCATAGCGATTTACGTTATTGCAGATAATAGACACGATGTTAGACCGTATGTGTCTTTTACGGAATTTGCGTTTTACATTGCTGTACGTTGTGGTTTCGATAAGTACTTATATCTGACAAGTTGTCTAAATGCACATAATCATAACACATGTATACGTTTGGCCCAAACAGGTTGTACAGCGCGAAAACTGGCACTCTTCATTATTAGTCAAGATCGCCAAACACAAGTACTTGCCTCTATTGCCATGGCAACCACCATAATAATCGATTAAAATTCGTGATTTCCGTGATCATTGTAACCGGCAGTGTTCAGCTGTTTCTGCTTGTAATAATCCTTCGGACAATATAACTGAAATACGCTATTTCGGAACAATTCGATTATTACGACCAAAACAAAACAAAGTCCGATACGTTAACATGGAGTATATGGACCTCCTGCCCCCAACTGCCCCCAGCCTCGTTTTCGCGCGCGAGACTTGCACGCCCTATTGATTATTGTGTATAGCTTACTGCTCTTGCACATTAGTATTTTAAAATATTTCCAGTTGTGTGTCATTGATTTTACTTTGAATTATGGGGGTACATAAGAAGTATGCACGATTACGCACGCACGCACGCACACGCGCACGCGCACGCGCACGCGCACGCACACGCACACGCACACGCACACGCACACGCACACGCACACGCACACGCACACGCACACGCACACGCACACGCACACGCACACGCACACGCACACGCACACGCACACGCACACCACACGCACACACACACGCACACACACACGCACACCCGGGAATTACCCTTACCGTCCACACGCGTACAAAACACTTTTAATGTAAACCGTTAGACAGCACGATACATGAATTCAGTATTAAAGACTTTGACACAATATTCAAATATAACATATAACCACATTAAAGTACACTCAAAACAAACCAAAAAACGATTACATTTACGCACACCAACGGGGAACCCCAAAAAACAAAAGTTTTCTTATTTTTTAAACTAAGTTTTATGTTAATTTCCAAAGGCAAGCGGGAGACAGTTTGATGGACCTAGTTCCCCGAGTTAAGCAACGTCTTTTACCCTAAAATTTGGGTAAGGCCAATTATATCAGGGCCCCCCATTGGGCCAAAGGGTGTTCGCCAGCACGTCAAAATTATCCCCAGAAGGTTCCTTTTTTCACCCCGGGTTTTTTCCCTCGCTGTAACTTTATAGATCACCATTGTTATAGCGTAGGGTTTCTCCTTGCCGCTGCACAAACGCACAGGGATACTTTTGAAAACTGAGTTACAGTGTATATTAGGCCAGTCCATATTACGACTTGCAATTGCCCGCAAAAATGCCTCGTTACGAACATGATACCGCAACAGACAAGTACACTAAAAATAAGAATAATAACCGCCAAAACCACAACACACTGCGCCACGGCACGCAACGCACGCCACAAATTCATCTATCTCGTCTGTTAATTACCCGCAAGCGTAGACAGTTTGACGACTACTCTCGAGTTAAGCCCGTCTTGTGCCTATTGTTGTTGGCCAATTACTGTCAGCCGCCCATTGTGCCAGTGTCGTCAGACACGTCATTATCCCAGTGGTCTGTCCCTCGGTTCATCGAGTTCTCATTATCCTCACGACAAGCCTAGTTGTACAAGGGCACACAACAAACAAACAAACAAACAAACAAACAAACAAACAAACAAACAAACAAACAAACAAACAAACAAACAAACAAACACACACACACACACACACACACACACACACACACACACACACACACACACACACACACACACACACACACACACACACACACACACACACACACACACACACACACACACACACACGCTGTCTATTTAGCCTGTTGTTGTTGATTAATTACCGTTAGCCGTCCATTCTATTTCTGTCGGTAAACACGTAAATATCCCAGCAGTCAACCGCCCGTTTTACTAATGTTGGTAAACACGTAATTACCCCAGTGGTCAGCCGTCCATTCTACTAGTGTCGGCAGATCGTAATTTTCACAGTGGTCTGTTCTTTGGTCCTTCCAGTATATATTAATTTTCACAAGCGGCGTTGTACAAACGCACACACAATTAGGGTTCGAACACAGCCAAATACTTGATCCTGAAAAGTTAAACCCGAAGCCCCACCCTGGCGCTCCAATAAGTTGCTAGTCTCGCTTAACCGACTGTCGGTCGGCTGTGTAACTACGCCGAGAAGACAGTCTGGTGACTTAAAACACTTTTGAATGTAAACCGTTAGAGGCAGCACTGGTATACTCATGAATTCAGTATTAAAGATTCTTTGACATCTAATTATTTCTAAATAATTAATGGTGTCGATATAACCATCATTTAAAGTACACTCGAAAACAATATCGCTTTATACACAATTATTTGTATTTATTCTTTTTATTTTATGTTCGCGTGACAACCAATCGGCACGTTTAATTCCGGCGTCATAAACAATTGCATATACGTATTTCTGCTTTTTTTGTGAATGTAAGTTTAATGTTGAATACTTTTCATAGGATATCATTATCTTATAAAGGTATATCGTTATTTTAATGGTTATTCCATAGTTGGCCTGAGAGAATCAACGTCTCTACCCTAATATGGGGTAAGGCCGGTTATATCGGCACGCCATTAAAGGGAACCAAAAGGGAAATGTTACATGCCATGCACGTCAAATAGTTGATAGAAACCAACTATTTCGAAAGGTAATCACATTTTAGTGTCACTGGTTTAAGAATAATTTTTTTAACCCATCGTCTGTCGAACTTCATGAGATGCACCATTGTTGATAGTCTGTGACGGTTGCTCCTTGCCCAGCTGTCACTGAAAAGGGGGCTGCGTAGCTAGGAAAGGGAGTACTTTTGAAAACTGAGTTAGCGAGTGTATATTAGGCCAGTCCTATATTATCGATCTTGCGAATTGATCCCCGACATACATATGCCTCTGTTTATGCGAACATGATACCGTTCGAACTAGGATCAAGTACAACTAATAATAATGAATAATAACCGCCAAAACCACGGTGAATGCATTCACTGGTGCGGCCGTGGACGGCCCAACTCGCTTAGACCTCGCTGGCCGGCTCCCAGCTCGCTCTCAGTCCGTGCTTCAATGGTACAAGATTTAATTCATTTAGATACCAAAGCCTTAATAAAGCCTTTTCGCGCTCTGACTTGGCTGCGCACTCAACGGAAAATGTCCGGGGTTTTGACGACTGTGGTCGGTGACTCAATATTGTTTGCACAGCTCGATGTTTCAAAGCTCGACGTCGCCGACGTTTCTGCGGATCTTGACCCACTATACGATGAGAAATATCCTCTTCGAAACAACTTTCTTTGAAATGTCCCAAACAAAGTAAATTGTATTTCGAGGGCTTCCATCCATTATCTAGCCCGTCCACAGTTACGAAGCCATGCACTGCTTCAGTTCTGGTCTGTCCAGCGGGGAGTGAAACTATGACAGCTCTTTGTTTTATATATGTTATTGTTACAGCCATACGCCGAGCAGAATAGCATATTGCACCACGCAAAACAACACACAAAGACCGACTGCGCGTATGTCGTAACATGTTTACTACTGCTATAGTGAACTGGAAAGCACCGAATACTTCATTGGACATGTGACTTCTGCTCGCTGATTAGTCAGGCCGAAAGCATCAGCATGTTAATGGAAGCTTCCGTGCAGTGTCTGATTTCAGTAACATTTTCTACTTTGAAATTGTATTACCAGTAAGCCACTGGCGTTAAAAGATTGATTACCGTTCGAATTATTTGGTTTGTATTAACTATTTCACGAGCATAGCATGTCACTTTTCTATTTTGGTTCCGTGTAATATTCCAGGCGGGGTTGAGGGGATAAAAAGTTCTGCCACGTCACGGAGTCTGGTTAATCGAGGCTAATAAATTGCTGACGCAGAATTGTACCGCAACGCGTCATTTGTGTATAGATGAATTATGAGCGCAGACGAAAAAATACTACTACAGCATTTATATAGCGCCGTAAATCCAGGTTACACTGTTCGAAGGCGTTGTTACAAAACATATAAAAAATAACACTAAGTAAATGTGTTGTGCGATAGGAGTCGACATTACGTGTTGGGTTGTTGATACCGAGTCACGACACACGACAATGACATCCAACAACATCAGAGTTCGACGGAACACACCACAAAAATCCAAGCTAATAAACCTCTTTAAACCGCAGACGGTCATTGTTACTGGTTTGTTTTGCCTTCCTTTCTTCAGTGGCCTCTCTGTGCGAAACTAAGCGGCAGACCAAAGAGGTCATCACCATTCGCGCCGCTCCCACGACGAACACACAATGGTTCCTAAAAAATTCCGCGCAGGCGTAAGACATTCACGTCACCACTAAAAGATACACGCCCAAGCATCGAGTGAGGCACCACAAAAAAGGACTTCATACACACTGGACTCCTGTGAATGGAAGAAATATCTCGCTGGGGTCGTCGAGTGTCAGTCCTCATCATCCCACGTATCACGTTTCATGTGTTTAGAAACGTGAGACAGACAGATTGTCTCGTCACTTTGCTGTTGTTGTGGTGTAATTCCGTAAAATGGACGCCAAAATAGAGTTTGGGAAACAAACGTCTTCTTGAAAGTCTTATGACATTATTAATAACTACTTGTTTTGACACCGTTTTGTAGAGAGAAAAAAACTGCAAACTGAGTCATTGCGTTAATTTCATCAAAGAGTTAACTTGTAAATTGTTTATCGTCGGCGCTCCTACAACACAGCTGTATAGTTGTGGCGCCCTCTACCGAATCAACCACAAACGATTATGTACGTAGGGTGGATATTTCCCAAGCACCTTGCACTTTTCCTAGAATAACTAAATAAAACAAACAACAAACGAACGAAAATTTTACACATTTATTCACCATACAACACTTGTCTTTCAGCCGACGGTTCAGAAGCACTCTGGCGGGGAGCGTACGGACGCAGTCGTCAACCACAGCCACAGCGCGTTCGTCTCTGTCGTCACCGTCGACCCGCCGCCATTGCCGGCGTCACATGAACGCAAGATCATCTACGACGACCGCAGCTCAGCGTCGTTGAAGGCCGCCGGTCAGTCGGCCATACGGACGGTGGACGACGTGCCGGAGACGACCGACTCGCTCACGGTCGCCGACGGGTCCCAGTGTCTGCGCCTGCTCAACATGGAGGTGCACGTGACGACGTTCGAGAACCACCAGGTGGACGGCGGACTACTTTGTGGGCTCACGGAGAAGGTGCTCTGTGACAACTTCCGGTTGACGCCATTCAACGCCTCGAAACTACAGAAGCTGAGCTGAGGAGATCTCGCGTTGTCTCGCGGTCGCGAGAACGTGATTTACGAATGGGTGTCCCGGTGATGACGCCAAACGGGAGAACGGGTGCCTCGAATCTCGTCGAGATTGGGTGGCCAAGTCCAACGTGTGATTTTACGAAGCGACGACGGATTTTTATCGGGAAATCGACTTCGCACTGCGATTAAGTTAACTAACTACGCAATTACGCCGCGTTCAACAGCTTGTCCTACATAACAGAGCGGAGGAAGGCTCTAACTTCAAATGTGATATTTACTAGCGATGTCGACAATGTCGGACGACACAAAGACTCGACTTTTAGGTTCAGATTCGACAGCTGCGATTTTGCGTTGATGCTTGCAGCGCCACCTATTGACATGATGTATTTAAATTAGTTAAAGCAGAGCTAATGCATCCGAGCTAGTGTTCTTCAACACACAGCGCCCTCACACGGACGGAATCAACACTTAAAACATATACCATACTAAACTATGAGACGTCCGAGATTTAGCGAGATTTGCACGTTTGGTCCCGTCGAGGGGGAGTGCCACAGCTCCTATTTAATAGCTCTGGTTAAAGATTATGCGTGGCCGATTGCTGAGGGTAAATTCAGTTGGCGTTCAGGTCAATCACATTTGCTCATACACGCGTGCACCAGCGTGCACACAACATGCGTTTCAGTTTGCGTTTATATGGCGAAAAGGATTTTAGCCCATATAAGCATTTACTTGATTGTGAGAATAATAAAATTATTCGCATTTTCGATCATTTAACAGTGTCGGACCGAAGTATATAACATATTATGGTGCTCAATGCCAGACAAAACAACAATTTCGTCTGACATCTAAGAATAACTTCACAAACTCTTAAGCCCACGTTTTCACTTCAATTCTTTTTGGGTCCTAAACAGTGATCTTGAACACATGAAAGCTGTCAACATGCTGTCCACGACGCCCAACGGGACACTGTCACTGTTGTGTCTTTGAGGCAATGTCCTCTGTAATACGGCAATGAATGTTTGCGTTTTGAGAAAAAAACTCATATAATTTAACAACGGATTTTTTTTAATGGTGAATTATCCGTAAGAGCTCTTTATTTTAGTGACACTATGCTGAGACGTTCTGAGATGATCGTTTATTCGCCCTTTTTGAACGTCCTAGTTGCGAACAAAACGATGCCAATACAATGCTACTTAATAAAGTCTTTAAGAACCAATTATATATATATATATAATAATATATATATATATATATATATATATATATATATATATATATATATATATATATATATATATATATATATGATATATATATATATATACTGGATAAAGCTGCACACACGCACACACTGTATAAGTTGTGTTGTTGCATTTGTTGTTAAGTTTGTCAGCAAAGTGTATATAACTTACCATACCACCCGAGTCGAGGGACGCCACGCTCCATCCTACTCACTGGGAGCTGAGGTTGTATTAGGAACTTCACCTTCATCATCAATTCCGGTCCCATGCTTAAAGACAACTAATCGTTTCGGACGCTCTGCAACAGAAATGGCGACATTTACACGTTGTTACAATTATCACGTTCCGTGCATAAGACGCAGGCCTCGATTAGCCTCGATTACCCAGACTTCGTGACTGAAAATTTACCTTACCTCAGAATAAGATAGAGACTCTGATTGGCTCTCAGGCTGTATAGATATGGTTTGACTTAGTTTCGTTATCAAAGCAGCTATAAAAACATTAAATGTTATTATACCACCAGGATCGAGGGATACCACGCTCCACCTTACTCACCGGGAAATGAGGTTGTACTAGGATCTTCATCATTAAAATGGAATTCAAATCCGGGAATGGTATACATCTTTAAGACAGGCAATTCCGGAAAGAAAAGTGATCGTTTCGGATGCTCTGCTACAGAAATGATGATATACGTTATTACAATTATCACGATTACCCAGACTCCTTCAGGTGGCAGCCATCTTGATCCCCTCACTACTGCCTGGGAAATTACCTTACCGTAGAATAGACGTCGACGAGCACAAGTGAAACGACGTATTGTACGGGGCGGCAACTCCGCCGCCCCGTCTTTCGGTACGCGGAAGTGACGCAAATTATACCCCTCTGGAGTTAGGGCATTTATGACAGCAGTGTCATTTGACGAGAGCCATGCCTCAGTCATACACAAGATATCGATGTCGTGATCGACGATGTAATTATGAACAAAAATGTTGCCTTGTTGCGCATTGACCAACAGTTAATCAATGCCAATGAAGTTGGTTTCGTAGTCCGCTGGTGTCGCTGAATATATCAATACTGCCGCCGGTTGTGTTTCTGCGTTTCTGTTGCTGTCGCTGCTGACGCTGTCGTCGCCGCTGCTAACGGTATCGTTTTCGCTGCTGACGGTATCGTTGTCGCTGCTGACGCTTTCGTCACCTCTGCTGACGCTGTCGTCACCTCCGATGACGCTGTCGTCACCTCTGCTGACGATGTCATCACCTCTGCTGACGCTGTCGTCACCTCTGCTGACGCTGTCACCACCTCTAATGACGCTCTCGTCACCTCTGTTGACGCTGTCGTTAACTGTGCTGACGCTTCGTCACCTCTGCTGACGCTTTCGTCACCTCTGCTGACGCTGTCGTCACCTCTGATGACGCTGTCGTCACCTCTGCTGACGCTGTCGTCACCTCTGATGACGCTGTCGTCACTTCTGATGACGCTGTCGTCACCTCTGCTGACGCTGTCGTCACCTCTGCTGACGCTGTCGTCACCTCTGCTGACGCTGTCGTCACCTCTGATGACGCTGTCGTCACTTCTGTTGACGCTGTCCTCACCTCTGATGACGCTGTCCTCACCTCTGATGACGCTGTCGTCACCTCTGCTGACGCTGTCGTCACCTCTGATGACGCTGTCGTCACCTCTGATGACGCTGTCCTCACCTCTGATGACGCTGTCGTCACTTCTGTTGACGCTGTCGTCACCTCTGATGACGCTGTCCTCACCTCTGATGACGCTGTCGTCACCTCTGCTGACGCTGTCCTCACCTCTGATGACGCTGTCGTCACCTCTGCTGACGCTGTCCTCACCTCTGATGACGCTGTCGTCACTTCTGCTGACGCTGTCTTCACCTCTGCTGACGCTGTCGTCACCTCTGCTGACGCTGTCCTCACCTCTGTTGACGCTGTCGTCACTTCTGATGACGCTGTAGTCACCTCTGCTGACGCTGTCGTCACCGCTGATGACGCTGTCGTCACTTCTGCTGACGCTGTCGTCACCTCTGATGACGCTGTCGTCACCTCTGATGACGCTGTCGTCACCTCTGATGACGCTGTCGTCACCTCTGATGACGCTGTCGTCACCTCTGATGACGCTGCTTTCTCTGATGTCGCTATAGACGCTGTAAACTGTTGATCAATTATGTATTCCTTGACCGATGCTAGGTTTGCACCGGTCACTCCTCGTTGCCGCCACACGAGTGCAGTGTTTGGTGGATGTCCAGTTAGTTGGCGAATTGTGTGTTGCTTGCTACGAACAACACTGCACCCACGAGTGAAAGCCGAAATACCCGCGTTCTTAATTACCTTCAACCCTGCCTCCCTGCCTCCCTGCCTCCCTGCCTCCCCTCCTCCCTGCCTCCCTGCCTCCCTGCCTCCCTGCCTCCCTGCCTCCCTGCCTCCCTGCCTCCCTGCCTCCCTGCCTCCCTGCCTCCCTGCCTCCCTGCCTCCCTGCCTCCCTGCCTCCCTGCCTCCCTGCCTCCCTGCCTCCCTGCCTCCCTGCCTCCCTGCCTCCCTGCCTCCCTGCCTACCTGCCTACCTGCCTAGGGTAGCATAACCTTAGCTCAAGCAATGTCATGGGTGAGCGGTTCCAGACGAATGTAGGTTATTCCTGTTCTTGGAACAGGTGAAATTGCCGTATAAAAGTCACGAAAGGCGCTCAAATAACCCAAACTTGGCACCTCCTGAAAACACAGTCCAATTCTGCGCAGTATTATTAAACCGACTGTAAAACGGCAGGTGTATAATGAAAACATACCCCACATAAAATCACGATAAACACGAGCATTACAGAAGTCGCTGCCACTATCGGCGAGTTGCACTTTGCCAAGGCCTTGAGACGATTCAGGTTGAAAAGTGTCCCACGAAGCTGGTAGTCAATTTCTACTCCTGTGTCAAACGATGAAATATACCAGGTCCCGAGTTTAGCCTAAAAGGCAGGTTTATCATCAGCCATGTAAATACTGCGATCGCCTACTGCAAATGTCATCCCTGTAAGTCGATGGCTTTCACTTTTTACAGAACTATTAGCGAATTTCTAATTCAACCATTGCCCTGTAATAACCGGGTTGTACGAGGAAGGTGGCATCTTCAATAGTTTGGATTTTTGTGTCGATTCCAAAGGTGCATAATCTTTCAAGGAACTAGCGACTAGACGACGACCACCATGAATCAATCTCACACCCTCCTTCAGGTTTGGGGATGACCACTGTGCGTGTCATAACATTATAACTTGCAAATCAGCCTTCCATCTGTAAAATAAAGTACTGTTATTTATTTTTATCTTCTGTTCCACTAAGCAGACCCAAATTAAGTTTTAAAGGTATGGTCAAGATATACTTCAATGACCCACCATTGGCCCTCTACATTGATTTTTGTTGTTGAGGAAAATCATCTGCTGAACCAATCTTAGGCAAACGCAATTAAGGTCAGTCTAAGATAGTACCAAATGTGTTTAATACACAGTAAAGATGGGAAATTAGGCCCGCTTACACGTTCACGTTAATACGGTCTCATTTAGTCAAGTCCTAAAGGTGGCAGCAATAGCGATGTTCCACTGTATTTGATATGATGTAAGCCTACGAACATGCGAATGCGTTCTGCCTGTGGAAAATCGACAGATTTTGGCGGCGTCGGAACGAAATTAACACGGGAGGCTGCATCGGCCCCTTACCGCTATTTCCGGTCCCGTAGTCTCAGATTCGGCCGGGCCCAGATTCGGCCCGAATTTGCCGAACTGTGACCGCAACGGTATTGGCCAGGATTCTCTGTTGTTACTAACATAGCTTCCGTTAGTAAGACATCAAGTATTCCATCCAATGTGATTATTATTCGCAAATTTTAAATATAAATGCATGCGTGGTCTTGAGGAGAGCCGGCCCGGGCGTGACGTTTATGTCACGAACGCTTCGTCAGAGCACATACAAGAGGTACTGCGCTTGTGCCCGCATGCCAGGTGTACGTTTTGCCGAATCTGGACCCGGCTAAACCGGGCCCACGCCACCGGATCACGTATCGCGTTGTCTCGGATCACGATATAGGAAGACGGTGGTGAGGATTGACACAGTTTCGCCCCACACTTCAACATGCCGCTTCTCCTTTGCCAACTTAATCAGTCTGGGTGAACGAACGGGTGCAGTTTAAGATTGTCGCCGATGTTCGTTTATACAGAGTTACCTGCGACACGCGTTATGAAACGAAACCAAAAAAAAATATTTTGCAAGAAGCTTATTTTGGGTATTTGTATTCACGTATTCAGTCGCTGAGATAACACCGGCATAGTGTTCAAAACACCCGCAATTAAATCGGCATTTCCGTGCAGCCGTCACGATTCTATGGCTGTTGGCGGTTGCATTCATAGAGTCGAGATAACATCGCCCGGCTCACAAGTACGATATATCAGAGTAGACCAGCTAGGCCAATGGCGATCGAGCTTGCGTTGATAAACAGACCGGGGAAATACCCTTTCAACACCCTCGCCACCACCAGCCGCGTTTCATCTGCGAATGAATACGTCAACACTAACGTTGACAATGAAATACGGGATTATCCCCTACGCCACGCGCGAATAAAATGAAAGTATGAGGCAATACACATACATATTCTAACACGGGTGGACGTTAAATTCACGAGAACATTTGAAGCTAACACACGTGAAGTCGACACGAGTTCCAGTCTGCGAGCGAATTAATCGACCAAGAGTGACAATGGTGTTCAACGGTAGCGCAGGAGAAGAGGGGACAGACGCGAGCGCACAGCGAGGCGAGAAGTGCCGGCGTCGCCGCCCGCTCCCCTGCGATCAGCGAGGCGCCTCGGCCGGTTGCCGACGGCGGCTGCACAGACGGGCGGAGAACACGACACTGCGGGGGGACACGGGCGTGTGGTCCGTCCAACACTACAGGTAGGCCTCCCACGTCTAGCGTTGACGTCTCGTTCAACCGTAGCAGATAGTTCTACAGCCTTGATTACACAGACGTCGTACATACAATACAATACAATACAATACAATACAATACAATACAATACAATACAATACAATACAATACAATACAATACAATACAATGTAGAGCGCAATGACTTAGGGGTAGAGCTTCGGACTCTCGACTACGGGAACCCGGGTTTGAATCCTGTGCTGCGGTGTTAACACCTTGGGAAAGTTTGTTCACTCTACATTGCTCCTGTTCACTCAGCTGTATAAATGAGTACCTGGCTATAGACAGTGGGGATTTGTGTACGAGCAGCCTTCGCGCATTAATGGACCGATACGCATTGGGCACCGAACCGTAGCACAAGTTAATTGTTTTGTTCATTCGGGTTAGGCACGTAATGTACTGGTGGTATGTTGGCAGACAATTCTCGAGTTTACACTGATTGAAATCACCCAGTATGAACTTGGGTGCATCGGTAGACAAAGCGTCAAGTTTCTATGTTACGTTACAGATATGCTGGGCGGCGCGAACCACGTTGGCTTTGGGGTGTATGTAAACAACTGTCACAATTTTTTTGGAAATTCGCGGGGAGATACAGTGGCCGTAGTGACACTGACAACAGGTCAATGTCTTGCATCAATGCTCGTTGATATATAAACAAACACCCCCCTTCTCCTCTCCGGTCGTCTGCCGCGATCAAGCCGGGCGGGACATCCAAATCCCTCGATGAACCTTCCACGATCGTCAACATTTTAATCGAACCAAGTCTCGGTGAAGGCCATGAGGCAAGCATCTCTATATTCATTCAAAACGATTGCGTTGGCACATAATTCGTCCATCTTAAGGTCTTTCAGAGACCGGACATTGGCCAAGATCATGGATGGCAAAGGGGGGCTTGTGTTTCATTTTTCGTAGTCTTTGTCGCACACCACCCTTCCTTCACCAACGGTTTGGTGTTGTTTTTCGTCATGCCAGGCGGAAAGTCAATGTTAGATAAAATATCAGAGTCATGATGTACACGGTTGTTTAAAGCCAGTAAATTCTCACGGCTTAGACTTGGTCCGCCATGATGGGCATTTCCTTGCTGGGCGTAGCGCACTTGAATTAAAGTTGACAGCACAATAAAAAGTTCAAGAATCGGATACTTGCTGTCCTCCACTGCACTCATTCACAAACTCAAACTAAAATATACAGGCGGCAACCACAAAATAGGCAGAATAATACTAAAAATTTACCGACGAACGAACAGCTGCTGGTCGCCACAGAGTAGCGCCCTCTAACGATGAGATAGCAGCACAGACACATCTAAGGAAACCAATGGAATTCAATATTTCTGTAAACTTTCATTAACCGTTACATGGAATTTTACAGAATATTGCAGAGAATTCTACACAATTTATATAACTTCAGAATTAAGAAAGTGTTGGGAAACCATTGAGGGGGGTGATTAATGATTTACCTCTGTATGGGTAACACAGGTCGTGTTATCTATTGCTGTAGACATAGCTGTTAATAGAACACATTATAGGGAAATGCCTAAATAAATGGCTGGTATAGACATATACAGTGTCTAGTAATCATTAGTCACAAGACTACGGCAGGTCGATATGTCAAACATACGACATGTTACACAGTGAATGTAACAGCTTACATTCTGTTTACTTGCAGTGTGAAGAAACTAGATCAACTCCATTCAAGTCATTTTCCACTCATCGTCAAGGTGACACGCGCATGCCACGACAGGACACCAGCCGAACCAGCCGTCAACCAGGTACGTTTTTCTACCGCGATAATTTGGCGAGTAATTTTTGCGTACGGTATTCCGGTGGCATTTATACCAACATCTGGTTTATATTGGTTCATACTAGTGTAAATATGTTTATTCGTGATAGTAACAATGCCAGCCATGTCACCAACTAACTAATAAAGTACAGACAGGCATTTTATGGACTTGGCAGTGGCGTTATACCCAGGAGCCACTCCAGGTGTTCAGGCGTATCTTTATAAATGCATAAGTCAGCCCACATTTACATACGGTTTGGAATGCATGAGCAGCTCCGCCACCCAAATGCATCGACTTGAATCTGTACAGAGTAGATTAAGTATTGGATTAATTAAGTAAATATATTTGTTTACATAAAGCACTAAACATTGAACAAGTCAAATATATTGTAAATAGAAATGTGTTATCCCTGTACAATAGAATATTTAAAGTAGAAAGTCCAGCGCGTCGACTGATGCAGCATTTGTTGTCTCGTTTTATTCTTTGTAGGTTAACGGTACCCGGGACCCTGCTGGAAAGGATGGTACCCACTAAGCAAGCCTTTAATTTACAATTCATATCCAAAACTAGCGAGCCAAACAACGATAGTCATTTTGACTCAATTATACACCTTTTATTTACCGACAATTTTAACAAGCTATATTGTCACGTTTGTTGACTGGGAGATATTACAGTGAGTTGTCACGTTTATTGACTGGGCGATATTACAGCGAGTTGTCCTGTTTCGGCTGCAGGTGCTGCAGATCCACGACAGCGCGAGACAGACGCGAGTGGACGCCGTCGACTCTCTCGGCCGCAACCTCTCTCTCCCGACCGACTTGCCCGTCGAAGTCACCCCCATTGACGGACCCCGCGCCGGGGGTAAGTATGAAGAAGTAGTTGCGGATAGACTCTGCCTTCCATGTAGGTACAGCGTGAACCTACGAATCGAAAACCTTCGCAAGAATTACTGTAATGAAACACGTTATTGGAACGGCAGAAATGTTGTATTTTGTAAAGTAATTATACTTAATAAAGAAAAACATGTATTTCCGAACGGACGTCAAGGTCATGCCATTCATCAACCAGGTCAGTTTGTATAGCTAGATAAAACAGATGTACTTCGGAAAGAAAAGCCACACCTGAAACTCTATTTTATGCTTTTGCTGTGACGACTGCTGCAACACTTATAATTGCGACTGCTGTTGCTGCTGTTGCTGTTGCTGCTGATGCTGCTGCTGGTGATGATGGTGATATTGATAATGACTAAAATGTCACTTTTGGCGTTATGATAGTATAGCTTATTGCTTGTGGTAAACCGTTACTATGACGTATGCTGCAAGACGAATACAATATAGATATCAACAGAAAGCCGTAGTGTACGACGTGGAGCGCAGTGGGGCAGTGATTAGAGTAACGGACGCCAGTGATTGGACCCGCTTTAAAGTAGAACGTGCCGTTTCCTTTTGCATCCAGTGTAACATTGGCGGTATGTTTAACCTGTAGATTGCCTGACTTTGGCGGAAGCTACGGCCATCCTACCGGTCAACGTCGTCGTTCTCCGGACGGTGTCGGACGACGCTGAAACAACCAGACGCGTTCGGACAGGACAGACACTGTTACTGCGCAACGTCGAAGAGGACGTGTTCCTACGCGCCAACGCCATCAACAGTGGTAAGGACTATAGGCCTACGTTGTGTAGACGTAATTTCGAATCAAGTTCAGCTTCCTTGTATTTCGAAAAACGATGTACTGGTTTGGGTATTGATATAATCCGCAAGCCTATTAATTCATATAATGATTTTATTTTATAATATTTCGTAATTAAAAATGCAGAAAATTAAGAACAACAGAGTGTGTTCCAGCGTCCGCCTGGAAATGAACCAAATAAATAAATAAAACTAATCAATAAATAATAAGCATGTATGCGTGCGTGCGTGCGTGCGTGCGTACGTGTGTGTGTGTGTGTGTGTGTGTGCGTGCGTGCTTGCGTGCGTACATGCTAGTGTGCGTGCGTGCTTGCGAGTGTGCGTGCGTGCGTGCGTGCGAGTGTGCGTGCGTGCGTGCGTGTGTGTAACTGCACAACGCATGGTCACTGTGTTAACACTCGCTGTTGACGCTGCCAGGTTGGATCAACCAGTCTGAAGTGCTAACTATCCCGTCATGCCTCGGGACTGAGTTCGCCGTGGCCGAGGGCATGCGAGGCGCCACGAGGGACGAGTGGGCGGACTACAAGAACATGTTCTCGCGTTCCGTGCGACACATCGACTTTCACCTCGTCCATGCACCCAAACGTTAGTACAGACCCGATTATTTTACCTCACTGAATCCTGCATTCCTATCAAAACAGTCGCACACTTCTGCGTGTATAAGCGCACGAATGTCCATGTTTCCGCGTGAGAACATATATGTCAAAACGATTATGAAAAGTATCGTGTTTTTGTCAATTCGTAAGAATCTCGCGTAAAGAAGTGCATTCGTTTAAATAAGTTACAACAAATGATGTATCTATAGATGTACGCCGCGTGACCTCCGTCAAGCTTGACCTTGGGAGGTGTTGAACTAGTGTCACATGAATAATATTGTAACAACGATGGTGCACGCGAGTCTCTTCTGCCGTCTATCGGTTTATGCTATTTTGCCATTTCCATTCATGATCCGGTCGCAACGATTCGAACGAGCTGTGCATTCTTTC
This sequence comes from Ridgeia piscesae, assembly GCA_025642075.2. Lineage (NCBI taxonomy): Eukaryota > Metazoa > Annelida > Polychaeta > Sabellida > Siboglinidae > Ridgeia > Ridgeia piscesae. Next base: position 387,308 of record JAODUO010000465.1, read on the forward strand.
GCACATGGGCGCAACTGCCACCGCAGAAACCACCATTTTATGTTGTATTCGTCCACGCTACAGCGCCGTCGTTTCGCAGGCTCTTTTCAGAGTAGGGGGCTAATTTATTTATGTGTATGTATTTGTAGAAATCTTCATTCTGGGCGAGCCACGAAGCGTGGACGACTTAAGTACACTGCCGTACGACAACCCACCGAGACAAATACATCAAACGACAGCGGCACACGAGGCTGATGATGAGGACGATCAACAACTGAGGGAAACAGTGACGCATATAAACCCAAAGACGGTCGGACGAGCGAGTTGGTGTGGATACAACGTGACGTTGGCGCGTCATGCAGCAGAGCATGACGACAGATGCGGTTCAGTGCACACACACATTCACAATTCAAAGTGCATGTCATCGTGACTTCAGCGTCGAACTCTTGTGTAATGCCAGTTGCCTGAGTACTCTGCACTACATACAACCATTAACTGTGTATGGTGGGATTTTGTTACCACAGGTATTTAAATAAAAATAAACACGTATGACTATGATCGAGTTAATGTTTTATTATAAACGGTATGCATAGCAGACATAAAACCTTCAATAAAAAAGATGGAAAAGTAACGCCACTATATCTAAAAAAAATTACGTTATTGATTATGTTTTAGTGTTCGTAACAACAGTACGTGGATGTAAATTCGTTACTCGCGAAAGAATGATTTCTCACAAGGAACAATAAAGTATTGTCATTTGCACATATTTTATAAGTTAGTTCCCAGAGTGTGACGACAGCCGATCAGTTTGTGACGCGTTGTACTCAAATTTACGTCATAACAAACGCTATTTACGATTGAACCCTGGAAACCATCTTGTGCACCTGTTTGTATTACTAGAGCCTCTTGAGCCTATTAAAAGCCCCCAACTGCAGCCCCCTGAGACTCACAAAGATCAACGTGCATATTCGTTGTGTGAGGATGAAAACACAGAATAACTCATTGACACAAATCAACTCATTGACACTACATCGAAAAGCAAGACACGAATGCAGAGGTCGCGTCGGCTGCAAGCGACGAACAAAGATGTGATTGGTTGTTTGTAAAGATACGCTCTAGAATATTATGTATCCTCAAATGGCGTAGTAGACTCCCCAGAGATTAGATATGATTTATTTTAAAACAAATGTGCTTTTAATAACAATAATTACCTAAGTGGGTTTCACACTTTAGTTTTCTAAGTTAATACCTGGTCAATTAAGATATCCACCTAACCATAAGTGTGAATTAACTGGTAAATTAAGATATCCACCTAAACGTAAGTGTGAATTAACTGGTCAATTAAGATATCCACCTAAAGTAAGTGTGAACTGTGAATTAATTGGTCAATTAAGATATCCACCTAAACATACGTGAAATTAACTGGCCAATTAAGATATCCACCTAAACATAAGTCTGAATTAACTGGTCAATTAAGATATCCACCTAAACAGTAAGTGCTGAATTAACTGGTCAATTAAGATATCCACTAAACGTAAGTGTGAATTAACTGGTCATTAAGATATCCACCTAACGTAAGTGTGAATTAACTTGTCAATTAAGAAATCCACCTAAACATAAGTGTGAATTTATTGGGATACGTGGCATGCGTGTTTGTAATTCGCGCCTGTATTCTGGGTCAGTTTCGTCTGGGGTGCGACGGAATAAGCCTGCATACAGATTATCCCCAATACATTTAATCCGAGTCAATGTAGACGCTCACGCAAAAATATAACTATACATCACCATGATAGTCACTCGGTCTGATTGTCCTATGAACTTAGTAATGTGTTTGATAAACTTCAGCTGAAGTAATACTGCTATCTGACCAGAACTCGTTACCATTTTAAAATGTGGTTTTAAACTCTCAGACCACACGGGAACGTATAATTTAACCTCACAGTATTCGCCAGGTGGCACTTCAGTCAGTCGTCGAGCTGAGTGCCCGCTCAATGAGGTGCCACAATAACTAATCCGACCGAGGGCGCTCTAACGCAACTAGGGTCTGTGTGCCGTCTTTTACGTATTCTTGACGTGTGTAAAATGCGGCATCGTTTTGCAGAACATTTTGCGGAACGCTTGTTTAAATCATCTTACAATCAGCTGTTTAACTCGCATGACTCCGAAGCCTCACACATAGCTAAATATGGATACAGTCTGACAAGTCCGTCAACGTGAAGGCATAATGTGTAGCCTACATTAACGTACATTTACAGCCGATGCGATGGAACGTCGACTGGTGGCCCTACGACAGGTGTGCTGGCTCGATGCCGGAAAGGATGTTTAAAATCATCTACAGCTCGCCGTAGGCATCACATGAGACTGCTACGTCTTCACACATAGTTAAATATTGATATCGTATAACAATTTGAAAGCACAATGTCTACATTAATGTACATTTACTGTGATGAAACGTCGCGGGACGTCCGATCAAATTTAGTGCCAGTATGGCGTTGTTTTAGCTGTTCTGTCTATTGACCACACATACGGCATGTCCACACATACAAACTACCGCTGGCTACGCGCCTGCACGGTCAATAGCTTACCATTCAATATATACGAAAATGATGGTTTAAACAACTGTTCCGCAAAACATGCAAAGAAATCCACGTTACTCGCTAGAGGCGCTGATACGCAACTAGGATCTAGTTGCGTATCAGCGCCTCTAGCGACTAACGTGGATTTGTGGAACCCCATTACATCAATGTTATGTTGTGTTTTAAAAATAATATCCCATATTGAACAACTGTCAATGAATACTAGGCTTCAGCCGGCTATGTTTTATTCCGCCTACAGCCGTTTCCAAAGTTTATGCCGCTTTCTATAGCTTTTGCCACATACAGACGAAAGCCACTGTAAGTACGCGCGTGACTGGCTGTGGACTTAGCCTCGATTACCCACACTCCGCGAGGTGGCAGTACTTTTAGCCACTCAATTTGTGCTCTGCCGATGTTACCACCAGGGCGGCCTTACCCCCTAGAGACGCTGACTGGCTTCTTGCTAACCATTCACGTCAAACGTTAAAATGTAAAACACCAAATGTCAATCTTGTCAAAAGTATCTTCAACCTAACACTAACACTAACCCCAACCCTAAACCTTATTACACATAAGAGCTACCAAAATGGGCACTTGTGCGTAAGTGATTAGCAAGAAGCCACTATACCGATTGGCTCTGAAGCCATGCAACAAAATATATAAAAACTAAAATAACGATACACTTTTATAAGTCTAGATAATACCATGCTATTAAAATAGTCAACATTAAACTTATATTAACATATTATATATATATATATATATATATATATATATATATATATATATATATATATATATATATATATAACATGTTCCAATCGTATTGTTGCATTAACACGGTAACTTGTCTTAGCTAATTAATGTTTTTACACTATATAAATTTTTTATTTGTAAGAAATTTTCGTTAATGATAACTTATGCATCTTGGCGCCAGTTTGTGTCATTTTGTAGAACAACTACATGGAGATATCGCGTTTTGAAATAAAATGGCATGGATGTATTGCATTTTGATAACAAATGTCATATTGATGTGATTTTTCATTTAAAAAATAGTGTGATTTGTCATTACAAAATGCAAAACAAGATTTTTTTAACCAATCTCTTTGATTTCATGTTATTAAGATATTTGAATATGACGTCACATATGTTTACGACTAACCTTTGCACTGAGGGTGAAACACAAACATGCGTTATCTCGAAACGTCAACATTTTATTATCGCGTTTTGCCCCCAAACCCTTCATATAGTATTGTTTGATAAAAAAGTATCCTTATATAATTGTTTACTTCAAATTCGACCGGCGTCTCGACGAGATCTGTTCGTCTTCAGATGCCATGATCCGAGACAGCCGTAGCGGAGTGTGTGATGCTGAAGCTCCGGTCTTTTTCCCCTTAAAAAATGTCAATTTCGTTCCAACGCCATTGCTCGTGTAATCCGGGTGTCTGGTTTTTATTCTGCACATCTTCATATATAGGAAACAGGTCCGGAGCTTCCGGGTGATGTCTTGGCCACACATGAAAGGCGCTGTATCGAAAAATCTGGTCTTGAAAAATCATGTTAGTTTTCAATTGTGCGCATGACAATTTGCACGTGACCACATATGGGTCATATGTGGTCACGTGCAAATTACCCGGCAAACTTCGCTGAAATATTCGGTCGTCGAATGTAACTTGTGGTCACGTGCAAACATAAACCACGTGACCATATTTTAACTTAGCTGAAATATTCGGTCGTCGAATGTAACTTGTGGTCACGTGCAAACATAAACCACGTGACCATATTTTAACTTAGCTGAAATATTCGGTCGTTGAATGTAATTTGAGCAAGTGACGGTAAGTTCAGGGTGATATTGGGATTACCATGTGCACTGGACTAACGTAGTTTTTACATGTACTCCTTCAACACTAGAGCTATGGCTCGACGTTGTCGTTATACCCATCAGATTTGTCATTCTGTGGTCCACACACGGATAGCCAGTGCAGACGCTCTAGTCTAAAGACTAAACGACGTGCGCTGATGGCAATGCGGTGCCAATGCATGGTTATACATAAATTATTAAGATGTAAGTCTTTAAAGTTTAGCATATACACTACATAAAATGTAAGGTAAGTTCTTATAATTATAGCTCAGTGTCCAGTGCTCAGGACTGCTCAAGGCACTTGCCAATCGGTGCGCTGTTATCTGTGTAATCAACGTTGCCATCCAGAGCCAAGGCCGGGCCAAGTTCCAGATGGAATGTAAACAAGTTCACTAAAAAAAATGTATTCTAAAAGTGTACATAAATTAGTATTAAACTTAAAATTATAAATATACAAAATTATAAAATGCCACTAAAATGCTACTAATTAAAATACGTTGTCTCTAAAAATACATAAGTAAAATAAAAAAATGGTAAGTTGTCTCTAAAATACATAAGTAAAAATTTAAATTATAAGTTGTCTCTAAAAATACATAGGTATCATAATAAATACCAAAACAATTCCTACAATAATAACAATTTGTTATAATAATTAATTAAAATAAATATATGAATAAATAATTTAATCAGTATTAATTAAAATAATTTCTAAAAAATAATATCAAGTGTTCAACCTTGGTATATCCCGCCCTTGCCAGACAATTGTCAATTTTATTTTTAAACATATTTACACTGCTGGCATTTATACAATCATGACTTAATTAATACTGGTCAATCATTTATTGTTCTCTATCCTACTTGCAGTATGGCTTGATTAACACTGCCTTGCCCCTTGTCATAATATCTTCATATCCTTTCAATATCCTAAAAACTACTATTAGGTCTCCTCTTAATCTTCTAGTGTCTAATGTTGTCAATCCACATTCTAACAGGCGTCTTTCATAGCCTAAATGTTTAAGTTCTGGAATAAGTTTAGTTGCCCTCCATTGAACTCTTTCTAGTCTATTGATGTCTTTTTTATGATATGGCTTCTATGCCTGAATGCAATATTTCAAGTGTGGCCTAACTATTGCCTTGTACAATGGTATGATTAATGTCTTCTCCATATATGTAATGTTCCTTCTAATTAGCCCTAATATTTGGTTGCCCTTTGCAGCAGCAAGTCCACATTGCTCCAAACTGTCATGTCAGCACTAATTGTAACTCCCAGGTCCTTTTTTACACTTGTGCCTAAAATAGTATTGCCCATCAAGTATTCTCTGCTCACATTACCATGTCCAATTTGGATGCATTAACATTTACCAAAATTAAATAACGTCTGCCATTTTTCAGAGCATTTGACTAACTTGGTTAGATCATCTTGTACAGTTTCTTTATCTGCAGCAGTTTTTTGCATTTCTGAACACTTTTGTGTTGTCTGCAAATTTAAATACTTTACTTGATAAGTTATCATCCAAATCATTTATAAATATCAAAAATAATATTGGTCCCAACACCGACCCCTATGGAACTCCACTCAAAACTAGTTTCCAGTTTGATATCTCCCCCTCTACTATTACTCACTCTCTTCTGTCTGTCATCCATGCTTGTATCCAACTGATCATACTTTCCCCTATACCATAGGCTTTTAATTTAATTAATAATCTTTGATGTGGCACTTTATTTAATGCTTTCTGAAAATCTAAATATACTACATCCACCGGTGAACCATCATCTGCCCACTTAGTAATATCTTCTAAAAAACATAAGAGATTGGTTAGACATGACCTAGCTTTTAGGAACCCATGTTGCGATTCAGTTATTCATTTATTTTTTACAAGAAAATCTACTAGGTGGTCTCTAATAAATGTTTCTAATGATTTGCATAATACTGATGTTAAGCTCACTGGTCTATAATTTTCTGTCTTACTCCTCGATCCCTTTTTAAATAATGGTGCAACATTTGCTTCCTTCCATTCTGATGGAACAATTCTCTCTTTAAGTGACAAAAAAAAAAATTGCAAGTGGTATACTGATATCATCTATAATTCCCTTAAGCAGTTTTGGTGGTATTCCGTCAACTCCAGGTGATTTGTTTTCTTTCATCACCTTAATTTTTTTGGATATCATTTCAGGAGTTACAAACAACTGTCCTAAATGATTTGATTCATCACCCTCAAATTTCCTAGCAGATAACGGCTGTGAACTTACATTTCTTTAGTTATTCCACATATAACAGTGAAGTTCATAGCTGGTGGCCATGCCTAAGTCTAAGAAAATGTCATAATTTATCAGTAGTTCCCTAATATATGAAGCTGTCACTGATGCAGCCTGTGTTTCCTAGCAGCGATTTGTCAATATTTTAATGACTTGGAATTTAGTGTTTATCTACATGTTGGTTGTACATAAATTATGCAATTAAGATCTAAGTTTATAACGTTTATTACATGTACGTTGCATAAAAGTGTAGGTAAGTTCTTATAAGCCTCTGTCCAGTATTCAGGATTGGTCAAGGCACCTTTTTTCCCTGGCTGACCTGATCAATTTGAACAGTCTCCTCAGTTCCGTAGGAAATGTCAGGCAAATAAGCTGCAATTGGTGCTCTGATACCTAGAGCTGTATATCACTGTGTATTCCATAGTTGTCTGGGCCCCTTTTTTAATTCCACTCCATTAGCTATGGCAGAGGGCTGTATCAATAACACATTCTTCTGGCCCCAAAAAACAAACAAAAGACACATTAAGCCTAAACACTTCCCCGACCATGTATCCTCAAATTTTGTCCAACAACTAACAACCAACAACACCAGATGTTTTATAGTACCCACAGCCCACACTGAACAATTTAAGAATTCATTTTTTGTAAAAACAATAGCCGACTGGAACCAACTAAACGAGTCGCAGGTCCAGGCTGAAACCATAACTGATTTCAGTCGCCTGATCTGCGGCTCAAACACTCAATAACATGCGCACACACCCCCGTCGTATATAATAGCCACTATTGGCTTCTTTACGACGTATCCCATTCAGATTCAGTAGACCACAGTAGATCCCTGTTAAACTGGGCACTTCCCTGCATGCATGTTTTAAATATATATCTTCAATATAACTTATTTTCTATAAATGCAAGTTGTGTTTTTTATGTTTGTTTAATTATCTTTAAATAATGTCACTGGTGACTACCAGTAATTATATATATATATATATATATATATATATATATATATATATATATATATAATATATATTTATTTATTTATTTATTTATTTATATATATATATATTGGTTTTATCTAAATTATGCAATTAAGATCTAAGTCTATAAAGTTTAACATGTACACTACATAAAAATGAAGGTAAGTTCTAATTTAGCCCAGTGTCCAGTATTCATACTGATCAGGACACTTTAATCTTTTTACTTCAGGACTTTATACAGGATTACATTTTTGCCGGTCACACTTTTTGGTGGACACATACATGTTATATTATATACATACAAACCAGTTGATGTGTGTTTGTGTTTTTTGACCTGAAGTAAAGTTGTATGAACACGTGTAACGTCCAATTTCAAGGCATACTTTACAATATACATTATATTATTTTGGATTACCTTTTTATTTTTACCTGTTCAACACCCGTCCACTGTTATTTCAACCCATCCACTACATTGCGTTTTACCTGTCCAAATGACAGATGACGGCTCTCTGCATAAACGTAGATGCTTTTCTCCCCTGGCTGACCTGTTCAGTTGAACACCATCTCCACTTCTGCAGGAAGCCAAGCTTCATTTCCTGATCTGTTACCAGTGCATTCCACTGTGTATTCCATAGTTGGCTGGGCTCTCTGGCAGCAGGGGCAGACATTGTATCAATACCACAGTAGATCCTTCTTAAACTGGACAGTTGCCTGCCTGCATGTCTTAACATTTATCCAATTATGACTTTGGTGTCTAGAAATAGGTAACATGTGATGACTATGGAAAACGACTTGAGATGATGGAAAAAGGGTTTAACAAATATTTAAATCATATTTCAATTTATTATAAAAAAAAATTAAGTCCTTTATGCATGTGTAAATCATGTAAGGCTGCTATGGGTAAATTATTGGACGATAATATGTATATTTTATAGTTACATAATATATGTATCATTTATTGAATCATGTTTCTTAATCAATTCTGTCATTTTTTCAGTTTTGACGATGACTGCCCTGGTGCGTCTCACTGCAGAGTCGCCACGCTTCGAGCACATTTTTTATTTCTTGGCTAATGGATTCTGTCAGCTTATACTTCGGGCCAGTGTACTACAATCAGCAAAGAAGCTTTGCTTGAAAGGTATGTGTAGTCATTTAGCTGACCTATGCAGAGTATTTTCAAGTTGAGCATCTAAAATGTCAATGGTTGAAATTGGTGGTGTATAAAAGTTGAAAAAAGAGGAAATATTGATTGATAAGTATTATTCTTATGTGAAGATTATTCATAAAGTAGTAGTAGACATACCCTAGTATATTGGGTGTGGTAGTAAAAGTTTGTTAGTTAACAGTATTTTTAGCAGATGTTTATTTTTAAATGTTTAAAAGAATGCAAACATATTTAATTTTCTGTAATTTTATAAGTCATTTTTTATGACAAATTACATTTTATGTGTTTACAGGTTAGGAAAGTTGTGCTCAACGACCTCCATGATATGCTGACATTCAAAGAACCAATGTAAGTTACCTATTATAATAATATTACAGTTAGTTATTGTATCATATTGTCTTTATTACATACATATCCAGAGACTCTACCCTCAGACTAAGATTCTCAACAAGCAGGCATCTTTAGTTCCATCTATTATTATAGCAGATCTAAGAAAAAACTTGTTTTGGTATAAACAAACATGATGTTATTAAATCGCAGTTATGTACAAGTACTTGTGTTTGGCGATCTTGACTAATAATGAAGAGTACCATATTTCGCGCAGTACAACCTGTTTGGGGCAAACGTATACGTGTGTTATGATTATGTGTATTTAGACAACTTGTCAGATATAAGTGCTTAGCGAAACCACAACATACAGCAATGTAAAATGGAAATCCTGTAAAAGTCACATACGGCCTAAAATCGTGGTTATTATCTGCACTAGATAAATCGCTATATGTCTATGATAGTGTGGTAAACTAAAAATTAAATCGGACATTTCAGATATATTTAAGACCTGATTTTCATAGTATTCATCAGTCGGAAGCTACAACTGTCATCCATCATTAGAATATTATTCTTGTGTCCAGACCCCAGTCAGCTCCAGTCACGCAGAGTCTCGCCATGTATCGTGACCCACTTACAGGCCCTATTGCTGGGCCATTCCATGTCATATCAATCACTTTTTGGCCATTTTTGCATCACCCGACTCCAAATCTAATTAAATTTAGTACAGTTGTTGGATCACATGAGTATATCAAAATAAAACATAAAATAAAAAAATCTAGGTCAAGTATCATCGAAGATATAGGTCACTGAACTTTGACCCGATTCGCATACTGATCGCTACAGGAATGCCCATAATTCTGCCATTAATAAAGCTAGATAAGCAGACAATATATCATTGGAAAGCCAATAAACATTTGCATATAACTGTCATAAAATTCAAACAATAGTGTAAATAAGAATGTTGTAATGTTTGAAATTTGACCTCAGATACCCATAAAATGTATCCTGACTTTGCTTTGTACACAGTATCCTATACTATTCCCTGAAAATATTAGAGTGGCCAAATAATAATGTTCAGAGATACATTAAATTAAGTACACCCGATGTCACCCGTGGATGAAAAATTGCACCAGGATAACACTGTTTAACCCAATACAAACATACAGCACAATCTCTGATTTTGCTAATATTGTGTACACAGGATCCAATACTATTGCTGAAGAGTCCCTGAAATATATTAGAGTGGGCAAATAATAAGTTTCAGAGACACATTAAATTAAGTACACCCATTGATGAATAATTGCACCAGGATAGCACTGTTTAACACAATACAAACATATAGCACAATCTCTGATTTTGCTAATATTGTGTACACAGGATCCAATACTATTGCAGAAGAGTCCCTGAAAAACATTAGAGTGGGTAAATAATAAGTTTCAGAGATACATTAAATTAAGTACACCTTAAAAAGTGTACCAGGATAGCACTGTATAACCTGTGCAATACAAACTTACAGCACAATCTCTGATGTATAAATCCATATGTATATATGCTCATTAATTATATAATTGCTATTCAATATATCAGGGGTTATTGTTATGCAATTATCCATCAGAGGGACAAGATCATGCACATGTACATTTTGTCGGTAATGCTATGTGATTTGTGGCATACATAGCAATGTTGAAGCGTACAAATGAACAAATTGTATTGCATAATACATATGGTAAGTATTGCAGATTGAATTGTATTGACAGTTGATCAGCTTCATGTGTGATGATTGCAGTTTCATTCGACTGAGTGATAATATGTGAAGTGATCTAATAAAGGTGAAGTAATGCAATGTATAATTACTGAGCACATTATATACATATATGGATTTACACATCAGAGACTGTGCTGTATGTTCGTATTGGGTGGTATCCTGGTGCTGTTTTTCATCCATGGGTGTACTTAATTTAATGTATATCTGAACATTATTATTTGCCCACTCTAATATGTTCAGGGACTCTTCTGCAATATAGGATATTGTGTAAAAAAATATTAGGAAAATCAGAGGATAAATGTTTTGGGTATCTGAGGTGAAAGGTCAAATTACAAAAATTACAACATTCTTATTTACACTAATGTTTTAATTTTATAATAGTTATGTGTGCATGTTTATTGGCTTTCCAATTATATATTGATTGTTTCTCTAGCTCCATTAATAGCAGAGATACAGGCATTAATGTAGTGGTCAGTATGCGATTTGGGTCAAAGTTCAGTGACATATATCTTCAATGATACTTGACCTAGATTTTATTTTTATTTTAATATTCTCGCATGAACCAACAACTGTACTAAATTTCATCAAAATTGGAGTCAGATGATGTTTTGAGTGATTGATTTGACATGGAATGACCCAGGTTCCTTTCTTTTAAAATCACTTTTGTTTTTTATGCATGGCTCATAGAAAAGGGTATATATTTATTAATTTATTGCAGACACATTTCACATTTCAGGTTGCGGCAACACTGCTCATCCAAACAAAGCAGGCATGCGAGACCACAAGGTAATTAGCCTTGTACACAACTGAAACATTGTATCTGCTACCTGACAATTTAAGGAAATTGTTATCTTTGTAGGTACAATAATTAGGATAACTTATCTAATTATACATGGATATGTGTATTTACAATATATGTCAATTGTTGATTAGTTTAAATCAGTGCAGTATGTATTACTAGCACCAGGAGTGTGGTGCTTTTAAGGTGAAAGGATAAATGTATGCCTACTAAATGTCCTATCGCTACAATCTTAAAAGTGCTATCTATATACATGGCTTGTCTAATCTAACATTCATTTGCACTGAACTCTACTATTTTAGTAGCTTACTTAAATTGCATAAGCAGACTAATGAAGGTGCACGAGCAAATTCATTAAGCAACACACTTCTATGGGAGGTATTATTCTAACAATGATTCCTTGGAAACTACTGGATCGATGAAAATAGTTTTTATGTGTTAATTGTATGTATTATCTGTATCAGGATGTAAATGACTTCTCTTTAGATATGTTATACATTCCATTACAGAGCATCGTACAAGAGGCTTGTCATTGAGCCGTTTCTGTTTGCACAGACTCTGGAGGCCCTCGGCCTGATCGAAGAAGAGGCAAATGTAATTTGTTAAATTTTGTTGAATAAACTGTGTGACAATTGATTTGATGTTCACTTCTACTCAATTAATGCACTCACAATATAAGCAAAATTGGAGGAAAGCTGTATCATTGAGCATAATAATATTATTATTACAGGTAGATTATATTTATGAAAGCCATTTTTACGAATTGTACACTTTCATTAATGACAGTTACATTGGAAACATTATCTCACAATTCATTTGTACATTTGTCAATACAAAACAAGCACCAGGATAGTGCTTATAATATCCTAATAACAAAATCCTTAGAAAATTATTATTATTACAATTAGAGGTCTAGTTGCTATTCCAAAAATAAACCAAGACTTGCACTGTATCACACATCTCCAACAAAATGGACAAACCCTATTTTGAACCATACAATGGTCCTATCTCCAGGGATACAAATCACATAACTTAGAAACTTTACAGATGTATTCAATAAATGTACATTAGAACACAGGAAAAAATCTGATGTTTTAGCCTGAATCATCTGCATTTTGGAATATGCTGCATATATAAGATAGCACACTTTTATTGATGCCCTCTATGGGAAATGAATCCCTGTTGTATAGGACTGTATAAACAACGTACATAACTGTATCCTACATTTCCTAACTTATTGTAATAATGTTTTAGTGTAATACCTCTGGAAATGCAACTATTTATATTCCCTACAGTACTATTGGCATGGCCATTGCGATATTTCCAGTCTTTTTATTTATACTCATTATGAACATGTTTTTGTCTTCAAATGTAACCACACATATCCCAGGTAATACATTTTTATGTACTCATTTTGCATGTTTTAGGTAATACTCTGGGAACAGGACAGCTAATATTTTGAGGAAAGAGATTCAGGAATTGGAAGATTTATTGAAAGGTAGGAAATACTTAGTGATGTCAAACTATCACAATATTTTACAGAATCAGTGTGGGCTGCTCCTGTACAACTTAACTTTATCCTTAATGTGAGAAGCTTTGCAAATATTTGACTGCATAATAATTATATCAGTATGTTTTTCTTAAATTTATTCAACATTAAAGACAGACAAACTACAACTATCCATGAAAACAAACTACAACGATCCATGCCCATATGCATGGAATAGGTAAGACTTTATTGTGGGTAACTGCAACAGGGTTACAAATATGTATCAGGTGTTTTGGCAACTTCTTGGTGGTACATCTGAATGGGGCGAGAAAGTCTTGGGGAGTGTATCTGCTTATCGCACTCATAGATGATGACCCAGTTAAGTCTCTTCCCTGATGCACAACAAGAAAGGATAGAGTAAGCATGAGTTACGTCTTGCAGCAAAGGGTGAGTGATGTTAACTAAGATGCTGCACTTGTGGTATATTTTAATGTGACACCTTTGGAGTGTTGTAAGTGTATCTCATCCAAGGTGCCAATGTCCTCTTGCCCTTTTATCTGGTCACTTCCTTCCTCTGATCTACCTTTGTTTTTCCAGATTCGTTCTTCAATGTGACATACTTGACTGCTGACCTCCAGTAACTAATGCCCTAGAATTGTTAGATAATCAGTGCATATGTGGACTGCCTTACTGCTGTGTTGTCTGCAGGTGTTGGTTCTTGTGATTGTTGCTCCGTTGTCATATAATATCAAGCCGAGATCAGTCACCTGCAAACCATGCTCAACTGCACAAAAGGAAGAGTGGAAGAAATTGAAAGGTAAAAGTTTTATTTATTTAGAATACATGCTATGGTGAATTCAACGCATGAATTATAAAATGTCACAAAATACCTTGACGTGAGCGTGCTTTTAGAAACCTACGCTAACGTGCATGGTGTGTGTGTGTGTGTGCGTGCGTGCGTGCGTGCATGCATGCGTGCGTGCGTGCGTGAGTGAGTGAGAGTGTGGGTGGGTGGGTGGGTGGGTGGTTGTGAGCATACAAGTGTCAATATGAGTATGTTACATTTGACTGGTGGGACCCAAACCGTTACAGTACTTTGTGTTAATAACATTACAAACAGACTACTCAAAAACTGGTTAATTATCAGTGAAATAATATTATAGAGTAAAATAAAATTATATCTGGTACACTTTATTTATCTAATGAAGTTCTTTGTTATTTTTAGAAGAGTTCATGAGAAACGTCTACTGAAAGCACCACCACAAGATGAGGTTGAGCCTCAGGATTCTGTGAGTAAATTAGAATAGTAATATCTAGTGTATTTATGAGAATCATTATTGCAATTAGGAACATAATAACAGAGTCAAGTTCTTCTATCACGAGGACTGTTGAACTTCTCTGCATGGTTGCCATGACTACCTGAGCCATGTTGATCTTCTGTGGACCCAGGTAATCTTCTGTATGTACCAAATTGATGGTCAGTGTGGACCAAGTTTCCTTTCTAATGGACCATGGTGATCTTATGTGTGAGGCATGTTGATATTCTTAATGGACCTTGTTTGTGGGTTATATTACAGGTGTTCTCTGTGGATAAGGTTGTTCATTTTGTTCTTTGTGTTCTTTGTGTTCTTATCCAAAAATGTCTGTTTTTTTATAAGATCACTGTACATGTGTACAGTATAATAATCCCATTTTGTCCATGAAACGATAAAATAATAAAACTTGTGTATGTTTGTGCTTGCAAAAATTGACTTCGTTGACCTTCTGTGAGGACCAAGTTGATTATTTCCTTCTGTTATGATACATTGTTGTCATTTGTGTGGAGCATCTTGACCTTTCACGTGTACAGTATAACTAAAGAGACAGGTGTGAAAATTGCTTATCATATGCAAGTATACATAATGCAAGAGCATGTAATGTAACTGTAAAAGGTTAATCAACCAACCAGTCTGGTGTTTTGGCAACTGTTTTATGGTACAGCTGAGTGAGTCAGCCAGGTCTTTGTGCCTGTGTCAGCTTGCTACAGTTGTATATGTGAATCCATACAACATATGTGTATTATTTCGTCTACTCCATTACAGTTTGGCCTGAAGGCATTCTGCAGACGCCATGAGGAGGTGATAGCAGAGTACATTCTCCAGCGAGACGTGTGTGAAGGAACTGGCTGCGATTGAAGAGAGTCTGGACCTCGACACAGACAGGAAGCACTTCAAGAAGAGGATGCAGATGGAGGGACAGTCAGAAGATAAAGTTAAAGAACATGTGAACAGTGATTACTGGAATGACACAGAGTAACACCGTGGGTGTAGATGTGTGATAGAGAACTGAAGTGGTGTGGACTGGATTAAGTAACTATATTAGCAGTGACATGATGATAACCTACAACCATTTAAAGAACAATATGAAAATGTTTACATCTGTTAAAATACTGTAATGTGCGTATTCATGACATCTAAAAATAACTACATTGTCAACTGTCAAAAGGTAGGGGAAAATAGTTAACAGAGATCCCAGTCTGGATATTTACGAGCATGATCCTGTACACAAACTATTTAATCTTGTACATTTAAAGGGCATCTGAATATACACAGTGTCGGTACACTGTACTCTAAATACATAGAATCTTTACAGTAGTAGATACCAATGTTTAAAGTTGCGCTAAGAAAGTGAATGAAATTACTAGTATTTAAGTTCTCTATTTTGTTGTATTAACAATGCTCATGTAGTGTGTCAAAATATGTTTGATGACAAATGTATATTAGAGCATTCCTGTTACTCATCGCACATGTTCATAGTAGCACAGTGGCGGAATAGCTGGAGCTTCGGACTTGAATAAGAGAAACATGGTTCAGATACTGTGCTACTCTATTAAACCTTTGGCAAACTTGTTTTTCACTCTTCATTGCTCCAGTTCGTTTCGCTATGAATTAGTACTTGGCTATAGACAGCGGTGGATATTTGTGTGCGAATAACCCTTGAGCATTCCAGATAAGTCAGTATGGTGTTCTGTAGAATAGATCTGCCAGCAAGTAAGGTGTAAGGCACCTTAGGCAATCTTGACGATTGGATACTGCACTGTATATGAACTTACATTTAGCTTTTGTTCCTTTTGAACTTTCTTTTGGTGTTACAGGCATTGACACGTACAAGTCTAGAATATTAATGTTGTGGAAGGCTTATTGTATTTATCTATGTAGAATGGCTAGGAGTATGAGATTTCTGAAAATATGCTACTTTCATGAAGGCTGTATATTTACTTGTGAAAATATGCCATTCACACCCCACGGGGGAATGGCACTGCTCTAAGTCTAACTGGCCTACCCTGGGTATTTTTGTATGACATTTTATACAACTTTTAACAAACGATGTAAATATTTTGATTTAATAAATACGTTTGTTTTTGCATGTTTAAGGAGAGTGAATACTTTTAAATATATGTTGAGTTAGATGGGAAAACATGCCATTTGAAGGGACACAAAGTCTTTTGTTGTTTTGTATTGCAAAATCATGTTATACAGTAGAAATTATACCTATTATAGCATACTGACTGTCCAAAGATGCTTTCATGTCCCATTTTGGTTTTGAAATAAAAGTGGTAAGTGCACTTATGCATCGTTTACATCAACCATGAGGAATTTTCAAAATGTGAGACGGAAATGCATGATCACGTGATGCGTAATCACGTGAACACAACTTGCCGGCTTGCATATTTGTTGTCATTCAATCTAATGGTGGGTAAGAGAAAGTTTCACCCGGTAGTACTATTGTCTGCGTCAAAGAAAGTGAAAAAGGACTGACAAATTCACATGGTTGTTTTAGAAGAACAGAAAGCATGATGGGTTCACCTGAAAGTTGTCCTGAAAACGAAATCCGACCATAATGTGGCAGAAGTTCTGCTTGACACGTACTTTTTTCAACTTACATCTTGTGCCTATACACTATAGTGACTGACATCACATCATTAATGATGGTGCCTCGTGACAGTCATGTCAACTGTTGTTTATGCGACAGTGGATAAGGCATTTTAAAATGTTGCCTTATTGCATTTACCTGCAGAGTTAAAACAAATTATCCCTAATATTACTTATGACGTACATTGTGAGAAAAACTGCTGAACTTATTAATTAAATAGAATCAATGCGTGTGCACACAACATGTAATGTTTGCATAAGGAACACCAGCAGGGTGTGAACCTGCCACACACAACACTGAATCGATATTACCATAAGCTGTCCAAGTGAATAAAATGGTTAGACAAACAACTGACAGAGTTGTTGCAACGCGGTATTCTAAATGCAATCAGTCACAACTGTATTTTATATTATTAGACAATTTTAATTTATCTGACAGGAATACATAATTATTAGTATACAATCTAAAAAAAGTATGCACAAATTCATTTTTCTGGATAACACTGCTAACTTTGTTTTGAACTTTTCTTTTGTGGAAACGCATCCTTCATCACCGTTGATGTCAAACACCCTATTTGGACGATT
>JAODUO010000465.1:410000-567500 GCA_025642075.2 Ridgeia piscesae
TAGTCGCGGGCCCAGGACATACATGTGCTTAACAGGTTGTCCCCTTTGTCCAGCAGGGCGTGATTTTACACACTAGTGCCAACTACATGACAACGAGATAGATGACTAGTTCTGAGGTGCAGATTATAAGACTAGCAAAACAATTAAGAAACACCCTAGTATTATTAACCCAATTCACTATTTATAGAATTAGTATATAAAGTATAAAATTACGTAATTAATAAACAAAAACTTCGTTTGCGTGTTTTCTGTGAAATTAAAATTATTTATCCAATGTTCGTGCGAATTACAAATTAACCACAATTCATCTACAATGAATCGGAATGCAATCGCACAATATAATACGCGGCTAAAATAATAAGTTCTTTTTATCAATTCATGCGAATTAACATTGAACAAAATACTATTACAATTACATCAAGCTGTCGGCATTCAAAAATTCCTGCCGAGAACGATAATTTCTATAGTTCAATTAGTTCATCGGATAGTTTTGCTGCAACGACTTCAGAAAAATTGGTTGCATTGACCTTATCGACGATGTTTTTGTTATGCTGGATACCCTGCATGACACTGCAAAAATGATTGGTACTTCGGTCTGCCGACTTCGCTGCTTCCTTGCAAGTTTGTTTACCGCCCACTCCTATTTTGTCACAATCATTTAGAAATGGCAATGCTGCTTTGCATGGGAATCTCTAAACGTTCAAACAATGTAATAGTTGAATTCAAGAATTTAAAAATGGTTCGTTATGAAAGAGACCTCAGATTTTAAGACAAATAAGTGACGTGCATTTTTTTAGTTTCTTGGCATAGCGCAAAAATCATTGGCAAGTTTCTGTTTTCGGAATTCCCAACGACAAATCACATTCAGAACACCTTCGCATATTCACTTTCAAGAAGATTTCTATGCGACTTAATTGCGATCGTTCTGCTCTCTCCAGGAAGGCAATAGTAATCATTGTTTGTAGAAAAAAGGCAACGACACCAGACGCCTAATTAAACGGTTTGTCACGCAGAAAAAATACTGGGAAAAAATAGCCCCTGTCGATAAAACATAGTTTGCAGAACACTATAGGGCCTACTCGCTATACAATAATTTATATCGAAATTGCGGCTCGCAAAACGCGTAATTTTTTTAAATAATATACTCACTGCTTTGCTCGATGTACGTATGCATTTATTTTCACGAATTGACATAATATTGGATTTTTGAAATAAAATATTGTCATTACACGTGTATTATTATTAAAATATATTTATTATTATTATTATAAAACTATTATGATCTCTCGAGATCTATCTATCCATCTAAACGAGCATTGAAGTACTGTTTAAAAATAAAATTAACATATACCTAAGAAGGGCGGGGTACATTTAGATAGATAGGTTGGACTCTCGATAAGCCAAAGCAAAGGGCTTCCTTGTCCACCTGCCATCTAGAGTTGATTCTCTAGGCGGCAATAATTGTAAAATCTTGACATGCAGCCACCTAGCGATTAAATGGCAAACTAAATGTTACTCGTGACAATATGCTGGTGTCGGACAATACCCTTTTGGGGCATTACACGGTATTGCTGGCTCACTGAGCCGTAGACAATGGATTAAAAAACTATTACCACTTAGAATTACATTTTCTTTATCACGTATTTTGCATGAAATTGATTTAGTAATTTCTTACATAAACATCCGTTGAATGGCATTGTGGGCAATGTAGGACCGCGCAGGCGCATGGCTCCTATGAATTTTTGTAATTTGTTAGTGACATCTGGGTAACTATTAATGAAACTCTGCCTTGATTTCGTTTCGGATTTGCGTTTCGCCAACGGAATCGCATTGGGTAAAGATCGACATTACTGTCGACATAGCACAGCTACAATAGTCATATAAAATGCACCGAAATATGTATTTAGGAGCTTATCTTGTTGGTCATCCGCCATTTTCGTCTTGACTCATTTCATGCAAAATACACTCTCAACGAAATGGCTAAAATTATTATCTTTTGCTGACATAATACCCGTGTGAAAAATGGAGATACCTGAACTGGTTCCTGCGGGAGACTACAAATCGAAAGAGGTGAGTTTTGACAGCTGACATGACGTTGGTAGTTCTGTGACATATTCTTGAGTGATGTATTATGAAGCCGGCGACACTTCGAGTCCGAGAATGAAGACGCTGACACAGACTTAGCGATACACGACCGAATAGCCGAGTTGTATTTGTAAGAGGTTAACATTTAGTTCGGCTACTACATCACACTAATCCCATAAACATTTTCTTGAGCACGTCATATCAAAAACAATCCACAACCATCTTGAATGCCACAATATCCTCACTGACGACAATGTGGATTTAGACGTAGGCGTTCCTGTGAGACTTCACTGCTCATGACTATATATGACCTGACAAGCACCCTAGAAAAATTCACCAGTTCCTATCCAAATGATGGCTGGATGGGTCGTTAGATGAAGCTATGTTGTAAACGGATATGGTCAGAATGCACTTGTTTCTTTGTCACTCTCGTGTATTCCTGGGTTCAACTTTATTTTTCTTAAATGTTATATATATATATATATATATATATATATATATATATATATATATATATATATATATATATATATATATATATATATATGAAAACAAAAAACAAGGCACTTTCAAGAACGTACAGAAAGTCAATGAAATGTCATTAATTATGCATTTTATGTTTTAATATCTACAATTGTATTATCTGTTATATACATAGGTTTGATGACAGTAAAATCACTGGGGCATTCTGACCATAAGCAGTGCATTGTGACTAGAAGAATTAAATTTGCCAAATTTATGGACATTTTATGTCACGTGTCTACATTTCCAAATCCTGCAAGATAAGGATGTCGCATCCAATCTGATATTCACAATAGAGAATCAAAAAAAATCTTAGGTCTGATACATGTTTATAAAATTAAACATTGTCGCATGTAGGTTACCTCCATGGATCTAAGTATAAGATATGGGCAGACTGGTCTACTACTAAAATGTCTGAGCCATCTGTATATCGAAGAAGTAACATAATATTCTGCACCCTGAAATCATCCAGTGTTCATATTATTATACACACTTTGGGCCCTGAACATTCAAGGATTAATTTATGACTGCTCAGAAGAAAAGTAACACCTTTGATTACTGTATTCCCAATGTAATTTACATACACCTACAAATATTAAAAACTACTCTAATAACCCATGACCTGTGTCACTGTATATAACTGCAGTAGAATACATGCAGCCTCATTCAACGGATAGGGGATCTAGTGGATAGATTTAATGAAACAAGTAAAATAGCTGGCACTGCCTATGTGTCACTGGGTCACCGCCATCTGAGCTTCATATGTTTTCCTAATTGAAATACTGAATCTGTGGGTGTGTCTTCGTAAAGTCATATGTTGAATCATCTAGATGTGGTTACATTTTGAACATGTAAACTTGCTCCATGTTGCAGCCATAACTGTCTGGCCAGTTGCCCAGTTGTTCCACTGGCTGTGCTAAGCTCCAGCTTATTGCATGTAATATCTAATCTGTGTCAAAATATGTTTGCAACTTTGCATTCATAAACACGGATTCAACCAGGTCACTTAATATTACTCACATAATCTGATTACTGATTGGTTAACACAAGTGTCTTAAAACAGCTGTGTAATATTATTCTAGTAATTTCTACTGTTGTGATATCCTGAGGACACTGGTGTATACATGGTTGGCCAAAACAGAAGAGCAGTGTGTAAATGCAGTGTAATATGTGTAGTTAGGTAATAGGTGGCAAAACAATTTGATCTCGGTGTGTTGCTAAGTAATTGTATTGCCAATTAAGTAATAATTATATTTGTGAGTTGTTAGTTGTTCATGATTTGTATCGCTTTATTATTGGTTTGAGTCGCACCCTGACCCTACTGCCCCTTCAAGTTCTCATACTGATAGTTTTGTACCTGTGCTAATGCACACTTCATATACAATGACGGCCATAGCTTTATCTAGAGACCCGTCCACCCGTCATTTGGACGGGCAATTTCAAATGTGGACGGGGGAAATTTTTCGAGGACGGGCTACAACCCGTCACAGTGTGATAAGGCCCCGTCCTGGCAGTTTATATGATGGGTGTCACCGTGTCATCACTGGAATATAACGTGTTCTGTATCCCCCAGAAACAAATATTTCCAGTACTGTGAATTCCTAGCACCCCGTGCAAAGATGCCTACCACCACACTATTCACGCGTACACTGCAGGCGTAGCAGTAGCTCATTTTACGCATGCGTGTAGGGCGCCTACTCACAGCGGCAGTCGTACATGTGGTTTCATTTGCTGCTAGAGGGGTCAAAGCAATGTGTTAATGCCCCAACAACCATTTCGCAAATAGCATACGTGATTGGTTAATTCCGTTGGGGTGTCATACGTCAATAATAATGGGCATGAATTAACTAGTAACACAAACTTCATAATACAGATTATGCGCACTTTTCAAAGCGTTAAAAATACATATAAATTACATATACGTATATGCCTGTATATTATTAACATTTCGACTTTATGGCGTTTATGTCTGGAGTGACTCCCGGGAATGATCAACTTTAAAACGAGGCCTCATTAGCGACTCACGTGGCTACAAATAAACATTACATATTATCGTCCACGCGATGCATCCACCTCCGAAGCCGAAGGTTCGCAAACTAACCACAATAACAAAGTTTTTCACGGCAAAACCGACGCCAACTGTTACGGCAACACCTTCACCGCCGACGACATCGACTTATTATTTTATTGATGTTTTGTAGTAATTACGAAGGTAAAATGGTACTTCGTTTATGATGATTTTACAGAATGTGTTATTTTGTTATGAAGAGTACGGCAATGAGGTTGTTTTTGAAGATTTATTTATAATTTGTTGTAGACATGTAACATTGCTTGAGAGTACTGACTATTGTATATAATGACTGCATAATTTACATAATTTTGTTATTTACACTGCGACATAATGTAACTTGTTTTTTTTTTATTAGGCATGGTTGTAATAATTGAAAAATTTCATTAAATAAGACATTATTATATTATTGTTGTTGTGTTACTGCATATAAAAAAAATAAGATAGCATAGCATAGCAAAAAAAGGTCTTCCAAAGTTGTAGACATGTATCATTAGGTTTTTACCCAAAGTTGTGACTGGCAAAAATGTGATCCTGCATAAAGCCCTGATGACAGCGGCATTTGGACAGAAAGCCACCAATATATATGTTGATGAACTGTGTGTAGTTTGGACATGGCCAACTCCTAGGAATGCTTCTTTGTGAATTGTGACATTGTAAGTCATCCAGTTTTACTGAATTTTGAGCAGTGACCTACAAATAAGCAATAAAATACAAATATGTACCTGTATGTATTTACAGTATTATTTACTGTTTGCAGAATCAATGCGTCAGTACAGCAAGTAATTTGTAGCATTCATAGGACTGTACGCTCTATTTACATGATGGAGTGATTTGTCACCCTGTTATTTCCCCATTCTGAGCATGTTGGCATTAGGCGCACTGGCCTAGCCAAACTGAATGAGAATGACCTCTTTGGTCAAAGGTGATGTCCACCTGGATATTCACACTTTCTGTGAATGGTACAAGAATGCCTTCTGAGTACGTGTATGTGACTGGTTAATTTACGACACTTGTGGTATTGACCATCACTGATTTAATTTGAAGATACATTGATCACTTTTATGTATGTCAAGGTACTGGTCAAAGACTAGGTGTCATCTATTAGTGTTACGATGACATGCAACTAGACAGCTGACTGTGGAATCTGCTGGTTAAATACTCCTTCAGTGAGCATGTTTTAGTCATGCTTCGTCACACTCCAGTGCACACGCAACACACATGTAGTCCAGTTGCATTGTGAAGTGCTGCATCTGTTACATTAAAACACCTGTTAATTTACAATCAACAGAACTGTATATGGGGTAGCAGTTGAATGTCTAGAAGAAGTAGACTATGAACCAAATGACAAAACTGACACCCAATTATTTAAAAAAAATTGTCACGGTTAGAAAACTACACCCAATTTGTTTTGGCTAAAGCAGGCTGCAGTTATGTGGTAAAGTAAATAAATTGAGAGCAGTGATGATTATGTTGGTGAGTTTATAACGGTGAACAAACAACATCTGACGAGTGGTTTTGATGCTATTGGCTGTTGTCACTTGTTAGTAACTAACATTTGTCACCCTCAAGTCTGTGGTTGACTTGCTGTGACCCCACACTGAACACCCCAGCTGTGTGTATGACTTCGGTGTTGGCACGGCACGTAGAGAGTGCCATGTTTTATGTGTAGACAGGTGCGGGCAGTGCTACACTCATAGCTCACTGAGACCAGTGTTAGCAGATGACATGTTTCACTCAGGATGTGTGAAGCAACTCACGCCTCACAGATGCACACTCGTTCCCCGGGCAGTTTCCACACCGTAAAAATTAGGATTATGAGTCTGCTGAAATTAGTCTTATGAGGAAAATTACATCATCATCGTCATGTTTATTATGAGACATTTGATACTTACAAACTGAACTTAATGTGCGTTTTGAAATAGGTCGGAAAATAATCATGAGATGAAGGATTGTTTCTGATTTTGTTTCCCAGTCACATGCCTCACACAGCTGTCCAAGTTGTTACACTAAAAGCGATGTCTAGAATCTCTAGATCAAGTCATCGTGAGACATTAATGGCTGTACATGTGTCCATTAAAATCATGCTGTCATGCACATCATATTTGTGAGCACTGTATGCGCTGTTGTATGTCACATTGAACCAGTCCTGTATATGATGTACAACATATTGAACTTGTCGTGTATGTGATTTATATCACGTTGGACCTGTGCTGTATGTGATGTACATCACACTGAGACTATGCTGTATATGATGTTGTACATCACATTGAACATGTCCTGTATGTGATGTTGTACATCACACTGAAACTGTGCTGTATATGATGTACATCACATTAAACCTGTGCTGTATGTGGTGTACATCACATTAAACCTGTGCTGTATGTGGTGTACATCACATTAAACCTGTGCTGTATGTGGTGTTGTACATCACATTAAACCTGTGCTGTATGTGGTGTTGTACATCACATTAAACCTGTGCTGTATGTGTTGTTGTACATCACATTGAACCTGTGCTGTATGTGTTGTTGTACATCACATTGAACTTGTGCTGTATGTGTTGTTGTACATCACATTAAACCTGTGCTGTATGTGTGTTGTACATCACATTGAACCTGTGCTGTATGTGTTGTTGTACATCACATTGAACCTGTGCTGTATGTGTTGTTGTACATCACATTGAACCTGTGCTGTATGTGTTGTTGTACATCACATTGAACCTGTGCTGTATGTGTTGTTGTACATCACATTGAACTTGTCCTGTATGTGTTGTTGTACATCACATTGAACCTTTTCCTGTATGTGTTGTTATACATCACATTAAACTTGTCTGTATGTGTTGTTTACATCACATTGAACTTGTCTGTATGTGTTGTTTACATCACATTGAACTTGTCCTGTATGTGTTGTTATACATCACATTGAACTTGTCCTGTATGTGTTGTTATACATCACATTGAACTTGTCCTGTATGTGTTGTTATACATCACATTGAACTTGTCCTGTATGTGTTGTTATACATCACATTGAACTTGTCCTGTATGTGTTGTTATACATCACATTGAACTTGTCCTGTATGTGTTGTTGTACATCACATTAAACCTGTCCTGTATGTGGTTGTACATCACATTGAACTTGTCCTGTATGTGTTGTTGTACATCACATTGAACTTGTCCTGTATGTGTGTTTACATCACATTGAACTTGTCCTGTATGTTGTACATCACATTGAACTTGTCCTGTATGTTGTACATCACATTGAACTTGTCCTGTATGTTGTACATCACATTGAACTTGTGCTGTATGGGGTTGTTGTACATCACATTGAACCTTGTGCTGTATGTGTTGTTCTACATCACATTAACCTTGTGCTGTATGTGTTGTTCTACATCACACTGAGATCTAATGCGTGTGGTGTTTTAGGCAGAGTTGAAGGCCAGCATCAGCTGGCTACTGACCAAAGCCTATGGCCAGGACATTCCCCCCGACTACAGACAGATGTTCTATGAGGATGACAAGGTAGGCAGAGGAGGAGTCAGTGGACAGTGGTGGACACCATGTCTGGCAGGAAGAGCTGGGTTGAAGGACCACTCTCAGGATTAATGAATTTAGTTTTTCATTTATCAAAATATAAACTAAGTTATCTTGAAAATTTGAGCGTCGGTTTTTTGATATTCTGAAATAAATCAGGACTCTTGTGTTGCATTCTTGCTCTCGTACTTGTCATTGGTACTTAGTCGTTCTGCTGCCTCCCAATGATGTTCTTCAGTTACCATATGTCCCCTGTATCTGTGTCACCGGCTCACCTCAGTGACTGTTGCAGGGTGTGGAGTACATTGCCCCTCTCATTGTGCGAGGCCTCACCCGGGCTGACATCTACTGCAAGGCCTACAGCAGCATCTTCCAAGAGAAGGTCACCGCTCATGGGCAGGGTAAGGACAGTCTTGTGAGGGTCCACTTGTTTCATCAAAAATGATGTTATTCCTTGATATAATTTCATATAGCTGAGCTCATTAATTATTGATGTAACTTGATAAAGCAGAATACTGTTCAGAATTCAGGCCACATTTCCAGTTTAGCATGTGAGGAACCCTTTCCATGGAAGCGCCCCAAAACAGACATGTTAAACTACGATTTATACTTGCACATACAATTCTTGATAGCTTACAAAACAACTGGCATTTTAATGGTGGTTAAAATGAATAAACAATATTTTCCATATTTGAAAATTCATAGAAATTATGGTCGTGAGTCATGACATTCAATTTACAAACTATACAACAATTGCTCAACTCGAATATACAAAAGAAACCCTAAAACTGGTCAAAACCCTGAACCAAGTGGGAATTCATCCCTTGGTGATGATTGTAACACTCTAGACAAATGTGACGACAACTGTGATGTGTGTCACAGGTCACCAAGTTGTGATGCAGCTGTTGTCGAGACGAGGTATCTATGTGACAGAGAGCAGTGACGTGGCCGTCACCGACACCATGCTCAAACAGCACAAGCCTGTCCACCTGGTGAGTTGACATGTCACCACTGACCGCATCAGAGCTTGAAACAGTTGCAAGCATGGTACCGTAGAGTTATTACAGATGCTCTGATTCCTTCCTGTCCTCTACAGTTACTTCAAATGTACGAGTGTGTCAGCGTAGAGTTTGAAACAATAACACATGCATGTGGTACCATCTCTCTTGTCTAGAATCACATTGAGTGTGCACAAATACCTGTGGCCTGGAGTGTCGTGTCGTGTCGTGTTGTGTTTGTTCATGAACTCTAAATGAAGAAGTCAGTGTTGGATGCCAGAGATTCTAGGTCCTGTCACAGTGCGGGTGCTGTCTCAATTGTAGACGTTACTCATAGGTTTCATCGTACCACAACATACCCAAACAATCTCACTTCCTCGATATCAGGCTTACCTTTTCTATGACGAATTTCAGATTCAAATTAAGTTCATTTAGTGTAGTGTATATGTTAAAATAAATTATATATATATAGGACAGACCTTTAAGGAGGATCACATTTTTTTGACAGTCCAGAAATATCTCATTAAACACTTGTGTTTGAACACGCGCGTATATAGCAGCCAATTCAGACATGTTTATTACGTCTAGAAGTACACAATAATCCATGCGTGTGACACTTATTGTGAAAGCATAATTGACAACGTGATGAAATAAGCTGTTTATTGATCCTGAAATATTTACCCGTCCAGTCCGGCATTTTACCCGTCCAAAAGCAGAATTGATCCATTCGGGTGGGTGACGGGTGGACTTGTCTGTAGGCCAAGCTGTGGTGTTGAGAGATGTAAGGGTTGTTGAGGTTGTCTGACTGGGTGAATCTGTGGAGTTTTTACAAGTGCATCTGGTATTGGTGAGTTGTGTCGTAAATCTAACCTGGATGTTACTAACAAAAAACACACGTGACGTGTTGTGTTGAATGTCATCCGCTGTGTTGACAGAACGCACACGTGGCCCTCATTCGAGCACTCATTAAAGCGTACACCCAAGACGTGGTCACAGTGGAGAGGGTTGTCAAAGCAGTCAAGTAAGTGCTAAAACATAGAAGTGTAGACGAAACGAGACGTGTCTGTAATGATTAGTGTGTGTGAGGCATGTTTGTTTAGGATCAAGAGAGTAGTTTGTTTATAGCTGTATGAATGTTTTAGCTTATGGCATTGTGAAATCCAAAGCTATCCACCACAGCAGCCTTTGATGATTCCAGCGTGAGGAAAACATCTCCAACACGCTGTCACCCTTCTTCTGGCTAATATGACTCCTTATATCTACTATGACCACAACATGCCCTTATGTCTACTATGACCACAACATGCCCTTATGCCTACTATGACCACAACATGCCCTTATGTCTACTATGACCACAACATGCCCTTATGCCTACTATGACCACAACATGCCCTTATGTCTACTATGACCACAACATGCCCTTATGTCTACTATGACCACAACATGCCCTTATGTCTACTATGACCACAACATGCCCTTATATCTACTATGACCACAACATGCCCTTATGTCTACTAAAATTCATAATGTGAAACTTCTTTCGCTGCAACCAGTATTCATGATGACAAAATCAATACTTGTGGTGCGAACTCTCAAAGTGGGCCGTCTACTGCAGTCGGGTTGATGTTTCAAGTGATAGATGGAGCCACTAGCTCCAGGTACACCCAGGCCGTGCTACAGCTCAGAGATGGAGTAATCGTACTCGTGTACTTGTACTCGTACTCGAGTACGAGTACTTTTTGAGTACTTGTACTCTAGTACGAAGGAAAGTAATCGTACTCGTACTCGAGTACATTACCAAAGTAATCGTACTCACGATTACTTCTCACGATTACATTTTTTTCATATGTACAGTTGCAAGCAAATATATTAGACAGATAAAAATGGCAATATTAGAAGTAATCTAATAAATGTAATAATAATCAAGGTATTCATTTTCTATTACTGTTGAGCATTTCAGTTAAATAAATATTCAGTCAGATTTCTCTATTAATTCCTTCTCTTCCCAGAGAAGCAACATCTCACCCTCCTGCTTAGTACAAAGTACAAGTTATATTGTGACAGTCCCTGGGAAGCACTGCAGGAGATAAGCATCCACTAACATCTTGCTTTGTAATTTTAGAAGCCAGGCCTCAGCCCCACCAGTACTGTTTGCTCTGTCAGTATGGTGTGAATGACTGGTCATATTTCCAACATCCAGAATCCTGACTGGGTCTGGGTGGTTAGCTGCTAAATCCCTGTCTATTATGTTTAATTAAGTGCAAACTGTAAACTTGTCTAAATCCACAAACATTCTGTGTTTGTCCCATCCAGACATGGGGTCAAATACATTGAAATGTATTTAAATACAAATATTCTTGAGGGATTACAAATACCTTTTAAATATAAATGTATTTAAATATGAATACTTGTTCATGTATTTTTCAAATACTTTTCATTTTGTATTACTATGTAGGTAAAAGAAAAGCAACACATATATTGAGACATCTAGTTTATAGGCATAATTAGTGTTTTGCTCATATGATGAGACCAGTGCTAGGGAGTATTGTTATTGCTAACTGCATCACAGTGACAACTGACTGAAAGAGGGAAAGGCCAAAATATATTGTTTGTATGTTAAGCCAGGAGGTCCATAATAATATGACGCCTATGTTGCCCTCAGAAGAGACACTGCTGATCATTGCTAGGATGTTGTGAGGAAGGCTCAACTTCAAAGTCAGCCAGGAAACCAGAATAACCTGGTGCCAAATTGAACCATGACTAAAGAACAAAAGGGGATATTGACCTATGGTCACTGTTAGGTCCATCCTCTGGCTCTGAGCAAACACAAGTTGTGGTCACTGCAGGGCCAGGGGGAAGCCTGCTGTTAAGTGTCTTCATCAGTAATTAGCACTGTTGGGTGAAGTTGCAGTGCATTAAGGTAATCCGTTTGGCAGGCATTACATGTGACAGTGAAAGAGAAATGTTGATACTGACAATGTATTTCAAAAAAATATTTGAACAAGTCAAATACTTTAGGAAAGTATTTAAATACAAATACTTTTAATTCCTAAACATCAAATACAAATATTTTAAAAAGTATTTAAATACTTTAAAATACAAATGTATTTGACCCCATGTCTGGACCCATCTGATATACTACTTTTTTGAATATGCCCCATCTGGTTTTGAAGTGTTGTTATTGTAATGTATTTGATCATGTGTATTTGAAAATTTTAAATGCCTCCTATTTGTAATTGATTCAGAAACTATAAATTAAATTATTAATCTAGCATTAAATTATTCATCCAATACCTGAGAAAGTCGTCTAATTATTAATAACAATAACACCTGGATAGTGGATAGCAGTAATCAGTTAGAACATTAGTGACACAACAACAGAACAACAATGACACCTAGGGATTCCATGAAAGTCGCCTTTATGTTAGAAACAGGATATTCATTAAAGTAATCATGAAAGTAATCATGCTTATATTCTAAAGTATTCGTACTCGTACTCGAGTATATTGTAAAGTAATCGTACTCGTACTCGAGTACATTTGTATTGTACTCACTCCATCTCTGCTACAGCTACATGGAGTGCATCATTTGTAGGAGTTTCACAACGTTCAGTGCGTCCAGTGAACTGCCGTGTGACACGGAAGCGACGGTTGTACTGTGGATCAACAAGGCCTGCTCCGTGATGAGGGAACGACTCGAACTCTCCGAGCAGCAGAACTCAGCACGTGTACGTGAGGCTGCACTACTTGCTGTTGTCATCTTGATGCTGTGCACGGATATAACATCTCCTCAACTCACTGCAACCATTGCAATGTGTATCGCATACATCAAATCAAGTGCTTAGACATAAACTATATCAAAAAATTGAACCAAGGTGTTTGAAATAATAAATGCATGCACGTGCACACACACACACGCACACGCGCACACACACACACAGACACACACATATTTAAATTTTTATCCAGCTGCGAAAAAATGTTATTGTAACTGTCAAGCAGTGAGTACTTGTAGTAGAATTCTGTAGAAATTGTGACGTGGCG
Source organism: Ridgeia piscesae (assembly GCA_025642075.2). NCBI lineage: Eukaryota > Metazoa > Annelida > Polychaeta > Sabellida > Siboglinidae > Ridgeia > Ridgeia piscesae. The sequence continues at coordinate 423,247 of JAODUO010000465.1, forward strand.
TGACTTGCTACCTGTTACCTGTAGGCGCGAACCCCAAGGAAGCCGGTGTCGGCACTAGACAAGTCTGGGATCCCTGTCATAGAGAACTTGATGAAGGACATCTGTGACGGCTGCTGTCTCGCAGCTCTCATCAGTTTCTACTGTCCCGATGCTCTCCGGTCTCAAGGTCAGCTTCGTGTGTTGGATGTTGTGTTTGTGGCTTTGTCTCAACGTTTGTAAGGACGTTCTCACGCAGGAGGTAGTCACTGTCTGAGGGAGACGGGTGGGTCCCGAGTCACAGTATTTATGATTCACATATTCACGTTCTCTGATTCGCATCGTCGGATTCATATTCTTGCAAATTTAAATTTACCGTCTCTCTGGTTCATACTGTTGCTAATTTACATTTTCTCTGATTCACAGTGTTGCTAATTCACATTCTGTCTGGTTCATAGTCAGGCTAATTCACTTTCTCTCTGATTCATAGTCATGCTGATACACTTTCTCTCTGATTCATAGTGTTGCTAATTCACTTTCTCTCTGGTTCATAGTCATGCTGATACACTTTCTCTCTGATTAATAGCCTCGCTAATTCACTTTCTCTCTGATTCATAGTGTTGCTAATTCACTTTCTCTCTGATTCATAGTCATGCTAATTCACTTTCTCTCTGATTCATAATCTTGTTAATTCACATTCTCTCTGATTCATAGTCATGCTAATACACTTTCTCTCTGATTAATAATCATGCTAATTCACATTCTCTCTGATTCATAGTCATGCTAATTCACTTTCTCTCTGATTCATAGTCATGCTAATTCACATTCTCTCTGATTCATAGTCATGCTAATTCACTTTCTCTCTGATTCATAGTCATGCTAATTCACATTTCTCTGATTCATAGTCATGCTAATTCACTTTCTCTCTGATTCATAGTCATGCTAATTCACTTTCTCTCTGATTCATAGTCATGTAATTCACTTTCTCTTCTTTGATTCTTGATCATGCTAATTCACTTCTCTCTGATTCATATCTGTAATTCACTTCTCTCTGATTCATAGTCTTGCTAATCACTTTCTCTCTGATTCATAGTCTTGCTAATTCACATTCTCTCTGATTCATAGTCTTGCTAATTCACTTCTCTCTGATTCATAGTCATGCTAATTCACTTTCTCTCTGATTCATAGTGTTGCTAATTCACTTTCTCTCTGATTCATGTCATGCTGATACACTTTCTCTCTGATTCATAGTGTTGCTAATTCACTTTCTCTCTGATTCATAGTGTTGCTAATTCACATTCTCTCTGGTTCATAGTCTTGCTAATTCACTTTCTCTCTGATTCATAGTCATGCTGATATACTTTCTCTCTGATTCATAGTGTTGCTAATTCACTTTCTCTCTGATTCATAGTCTTGCTAATTCACATTCTCTCTGGTTCATAGTCTTGCTAATTCACTTTCTCTCTGATTCATAGTCATGCTAATTCACTTTCTCTCTGATTCATAGTGTTTTTTTCTAATTCACTTCTCTCTGATTCATAGTCTTGCTAATTCACATTCACTCTGGTTCATAGTCTTGCTAATTTGCTTTCTCTCTGATTCATAGTCATGCTATTACTTTCTCTCTGATTCATAGTCATGCTGATACTTTCTCTCTGATTCATAGTGTTGCTAATTCACATTCTCTCTGTTCATAGTCTTGCTAATTCACTTTCTCTCTGTTCATAGTCTTGCTAATTTGCTTTCTCTCTGATTCATAGTCATGCTGATATACTTTCTCTCTGATTCATAGTGTTGCTAATTCACTTTCTCTCTGATTCATAGTGTTGCTAATTCACATTCACTCTGGTTCATAGTCAGGCTAATTCACTTTCTCTCTGATTCATAGTCATGCTGATATACTTTCTCTCTGATTCATAGTGTTGCTAATCACTTTCTCTCTGATTCATAGTTGCTATCACTTCCTCTGTTCATAGTGCTAATTCTTCTCTCTGTTCATAGTCAGCTATTACTTTCTCTCTGATTCATAGTTGCTATTCACTTTCTCTCTGATTCATAGTTTGCTAAATCACTTTCTCTCTGATTCATAGTTGCTATCACTTTCTCTCTGATTCATAGTCTGCTAATTCTTTCTCTCTGATTCATAGTCATGCTATACTTTCTCTCTGATTCATAGTGTTGCTAATCACTTTCCTCTGTTCATAGTCTGCTATCTTTCTCTCTGATTCATAGTCTTGCTATTCACTTTCTCTCTGATTCATAGTTGCTAATTCACTTTCTCTCTGTTCATAGTCTTGCTAATTCTTTCTCTGATTCATAGTCATGCTGATATACTTTCTCTCTGATTCATAGTCATGCTGATACACTTTCTCTCTGATTCATAGTGTTGCTAATTCACATTCCTCTGGTTCATAGTCATGCTAATTACTTTCTCTGATTCATAGTTGCTATCACTTCTCTCTGATTCATGTTTGCTAATTACTTTCTCTCTGATTCATAGTCATGCTAATTCCTTTCTCTCTGATTCATAGTTGCTAATTCACTTTCTCTCTGATTCATAGTCATGCTAATTCACTTTCTCTCTGATTCATAGTCATGCTAATTCACTTTCTCTCTGATTCATAGTCATGCTAATTCACTTTCTCTCTGATTCATAGTCATGCTAATTCACTTTCTCTCTGGTTCATAGTCATGCTAATTCACTTTCTCTCTGATTCATAGTCATGCTAATTCACTTTCTCTCTGATTCATAGTGTTGCTAATTCACTTTCTCTCTGATTCATAGTCATGCTAATTCACTTTCTCTCTGATTCATAGTCATGCTAATTCACTTTCTCTCTGATTCATAGTCATGCTAATTCACTTTCTCTCTGATTCATAGTCATGCTAATTCACATTCTCTCTGATTCATAGTCATGCTAATTCACTTTCTCTCTGATTCATAGTCATGCTAATTCACTTTCTCTCTGATTCATAGTCATGCTAATTCACTTTCTCTCTGATTCATAGTCATGCTAATTCACTTTCTCTCTGATTCATAGTCATGCTAATTCACTTTCTCTCTGATTCATAGTCATGCTAATTCACTTTCTCTCTGATTCATAGTCTTGCTAATTCACTTTCTCTCTGATTCATAGTCATGCTAATTCACTTTCTCTCTGATTCATAGTCTTGCTAATTCACATTCTCTGTGATTCAGTCATGCGAGTCCACATGTTCACTGACTACTATTTATGCGAGTTCACTGATTCACATTCTGATTCACATTATTACTGATTCACATTTTGTTTGATTCATATTCTCGACAATTCACATAATCACTTATTTACAGTCTCGCTGATTCACATTCTCTCATTTTAACCATCCTTCATTTTGCCTGTCACTAGTTTATACCCTTGAATGACTCAGACGGACCAGTTGATGTGTTCACTGACTCACTCTCAGATCCTGTTGTCCGTCGTGTTGCAGACATAGTGATGAAGGAATCACTCAACATCGCTGACTCACTATACAACCTCCAGTTGGTGCTGTTGTTTGTTGATCAACACCTCGCCCTGCCCTGCCTGCACATGACCCTCAACGACCTCTTCTATGCCCCAGCCAACCTGAAACCACACATGCTCGCATTCGTCGCAGAACTCTTCTACGCGTTCGAGATTGACTCGGCAAAGTGCACCCACCACAGTCCCCTGGCGGGAGACCGAACGACAGTCCCTGCTGAGGGTAGTCCATCGGCGCTGCGCAAGTTTCGACCACCAGGTGGCGTGAGTTCAGCGACAAGGCGTAGCTTTAACAATAACAGTCCTGCAGGGGGCAGCACCAGTGGCGAACGGGTAGCCTCACCGCCCAAGACTGTCCCAGACAGACCCAGGTGAGTTTGCTCTCTCCGAAAGCATTGTTTCATTATGCAGTGCATTGTGGGAAACGGCGTTGTTCAAATGAAATTTAGCGTAGACCATTTAGTCCAGTTGTTATCCGCCACAGTGAGCTGGGCGATAAGAGATCAAGGCCTATTCTGCATAGAAGCTAAAAAAATAAGCTGTCCAAGTCATGTTATGTAAGTTTTATGATTTTGGCAGAAATGCATACCTTGGAATCCCATCCAGTTTAGTTCCCTTGACAAACAATCCTAAAGTAACCAAATACGTGTATTTACAAACACAAATTAAAAACTACCAGATTTTTTCAAATATTGCCTTTGGAGGTTTGGTTTTAGCTTTAGCAAGTAAAAAGTTACCAGAGTATTTAAACGAATCAGGAATCATTTTAAAACTAATGATGTCAGTACTAAGTAGGAGAACTAATGTGTGAATCCTGTGCTGTGTCACTTGTAGTGGGAGTGGCCCAGATGCGAGACTGTTGCCACGACGACTAAACCAAACCAAGACGGCTCTGCAGAACGGCGAACTGACTAGTAGTAGTAAGTTAGCACCATCTGGTGTGAGAAATTTGTACCAAATAATTTCAGCATTTATTCAACCTAAGGGAGACCTTATACTTTTGTAAATGCTCTGATTTATGTGAGAAATCTGTCCTTCGGATGGTGTGATGTACACATAGCTGCAGAAAAGACAGTTTCCTGGTGTTTTTGTAAATAATGTTTGCTATAGTGTAAATTTGAAACTGGTAAAAGCCCTTAACCAACAGGGTTTTAAAACACTTTTTCTAAATGGTGATAGATTAGTCTCTGAAAGTTTCGCACCTGAGATGCACACCACTTTAACCTTAACGGAAAACATAAACAAACCACCCACAAATACATGCATACAGTGGCTCAGTCATAGTTGTGCACATTTCTCTCGGATGTCATTATTGCTGACCTTGTAGTCTGCATGTTGCCAGGCTCGCCATCTATAGGAGCAGCTGGGAAGCTGTCCCATTCTATTCGGGCGTGGGGCGAATCAGACCAGTCGGTTCACCCGCGGGAAGGCAGGTGAGCGTGCTGTTCTTAGGTCCTTGGGAAACCGACTTCCTGCCCACATGTCTCTTCTACTGCGTCTCCATCTGGCTCAAGGTTTTCTTCTCGAGTTTCATGTGAAAAAGTTGATAAACGGAGAGTGTTTAATTGAGATTGTACATGGCTGCGGTGGCATCTTCCTTGAATATGTTGAACTATTACTAAATAATTTGTTGATAAATTGTTTTAACATCCGCTAATAACATTCTGAGTATTAACAGTATCACAAAAGCATGAGAATGCTGGAAAATAAAAATGTATTTAAATCTTGACAGGAAGTATCAGGTGTCATAAATCTTGACAGGGAGTATTGAGTGTCATCAATCTTTACACGAGTATCGAGTGTCATCAATCTTGACACGGAGTATCGAGTGTCATCAATCTTGACACAGAGTATCAAGTGTCATCAATCTTGACACGGAGTATCGAGTGTCATAAGACATTAAAACATCTTATCTGTGGTTAATTGACTAAACACATTAGAAAATAATTTAAGATAAATATCAATTAATGAGTGCCAACAAATTAAATTTAACGCATTACAATACATTTCGTGTTTACGTACATGATTTATGCACATATATGTGTTTGTCATCACAGATAAGTCACTATTCATCACATTTGTCACATGTTCTTGACATGTCTGTTTCCGTGTTGTCAGTGCGGATGGAGTGTCACCCATGCGAGGACGAGTGTCCCAGCAGTCAAGGGGTGGTATGACGTCATCTCAGCAGAGTCATGACAGTAATTCGACACTGCTTGCGAACGTGAGCATCGACACGAGTTTTGACCTGTCGTCAGATGTCAGTATCGACCTGAGTGGCGACGAGTCGACCCCAACACCGTTCCGACATACCGCGTTTGTGAATAGTGCCAGTAAACCGGGCACCACGCCACGGGTGCTGTCAGACATGGAGCTCGAGAGCTTGTCATCGCAGGCCAGTGCAGTGTCGCCCCCTGGTGGAGTTGGTCGACGCGACTCCCAGAAAGAGGCGTTGACCCCGGCAAAGTTGAAGCCCGCGAAGGAGAAGAGTAACACGCACACAAAGGAGGTCGAGTCCGGCGGTGTCGACTCGAAAGACGATAGTGCCGGTTCAACACCCGAGGAATACTCGACGCCATCGGCTGAAACTGTAGCCTTTGTTGACAGCCTCAGGAAAAGGACTGAGAAACCAGAGGCAAGTGTTGTGCGACCAACACCAGTGGCTGCCGTAACAGCTACACCGCCAGCTACATCGCAGCTGCATCGTTCTCACGGCAGTGGCATTGAGCCGAGCCCACGCCTGAGGGCGAACGCGCAGAGTTTCACCATCCACACCCACCGGCACACACCGGACTCGGCACGTGCCGCCGGCATACCGGTGGTGACACGACGACGTACCAGCGTTGGCGAGCGCAGTTCGAGCGACGGCTCCGACCAGGAACTACACAAGATACACGCTGACCACCGCGACCACGAGACAAAGGACTCGTTCTTTCTACACGCTGGCTCTGACGGCGCAGCCCGGTTGGGTGGTGACAACCTCCGGCCCACGACGCTGAACATGCGAGGTAGTCCGTGCACCAGCGCCCGAGGTAGTGCCCGAACGGTGGGGGAGGGGGATGACACTGGGGACCAGACCCAGCTGTCCCTCGTCGAACAGTTCCAGCGCGGGAAAGGGACCCCCACATCCCCGACGGTCAAGAGGACGACGTTTGCGGCACTGCCCAATCAGACGACGTGGCAGGAGTGTGCGCTCAAGAACCAACAGGGCAGTGGGAGTCAGGGCGCGGCCACCAGTGAGGACGGCGACGTGCAGCCGCTCGCGTCGGAGCTGCTCGGCGTCAGAATGAGGCTCGTCGAGCAGCGGCGCCAGATCGAGCTCGGGAAGCGACGTGCGGAGATACAGTGGTCGAAACAGCGGGAGCAGCTTGGGAAGCAGGCTTTCATACAGGTCATCTCAAAGGGGAAGACCACCACGGACGATCTCGTTCAACAGGAGGCCGATGGGGTGCTCGCGTCGAAGCCTCCCGTCCCCCAGGGCGTGGTGGGTAAAAGGAGGGAGGACAGGATGTTTGGTGGGGAGCCAGACGAGGCTGTCGTCAAGGAGACGCAGACGCCGGCAGTCGTCGAAGTGTCAGCACGTCATAAAAAGACCAGCACCATCGAAGAGAAACCCGGCAGGACGCCCGGTGATATCACTCGGGTGACACATCGACGCCGCGCGAACTACGCCGAAGAACAACGTGTGGAATCGTCATCGCAGTGCCAGGGGCCTATTGACAGTGGCACGGAGAAGGTGACGCCACGGTCGTCACCGGAGAGACCAAAATCTTGTCACGTGGCAGAGCCTGACGAGGCGTCACGTCATGACCCGGACTATCCCCCGCTGTCGATGCAGAGCTCGGCGTTGCTGCACTCGAGTGAGGAGAACCTGCAGGAGTACGGCACGTCCCTCAACAAACTCAACTGCAGTCTGACGGAGCTGCAGGGTGAGATCATGCGACTGTCGCTGCAACAGGACCGCATCAAGTCGTCACAAGTGTCCCCTCCGATGCCACCGCAGCTCACCAGCGTCGTGACATCGCCGGAGGTGACGGAAGCAGTATCGTCGTCGTCATCGTCGCTGACGTCGAGCCAGAGCTACATTCACCGCCAGGGTGTCGCTGGTGGGGAGCCAGACGTCGGTGGTGCCGTGCCATCGCACCAGGTGGCGCCAAGCTTCAGCCAAACAGGCTCAGTCGCCTGCGCGACGACCGTCTACAGTCAGGTGCCGATGCCCTACTCACACAGCTACGGTACCCCACCCCAGTACCCCCACACACAGTTCCCACCCCAGTATGTGCAGGGACAGATGGCCATGCCTGCCTACCCGTATCCCGGCATGCCAGGGGGCCCACCCCCTTCAGTATACAACCAGCCCCCTGTCTACCAGCCTCCCCCCGGCGCCTACCAGGCCATGCCAGGTCAGTTAGCCTGGCACGTGGCCCCGCAGCCCGCCGGCCACATGCAGGCCCCCGTCTCCATGGTAACCACCAGTCCAATGTCCAGCTACCAGTCGGACCGTCACATCGCACAGACCTACACGGTGGCAGCCCAGACCCACCAAGGGCTGTCCCCACAGCAGTCGGAACAACCACCGCCGCTCAACTTTGCCGCGACCTACGTCACACGACGCAACAGTACACCAGGTACGCCACCAGGGGTGCTAGGAATGCCCCCTGGTGGGCGATGCCCAAGCTCCTCGGCTGCCACCCTTGTGGGACACGGGGACAGCCCATGTGTGACGGAGGACAGTGCAGGGGTGTGGTCAAGAAGGAGTCCTGACCGCCCTACCCCTGCCCCAGCGAACGGCGGTGGTCAGTCCCCGAAACTGAAAGACGGCGGTTTCTTCATCACACTTGAACCCGGGTCGCCGCAGAAACAGAAACCTAGGCTCGGTTCGATGAAACGGAAGGAGTCGACGACGGTGACACCGCGTACGTCAACGTCGTCAGAGCCGACTTCATCAGCGGTCAAGGTTGCATCGCCTGTCAAGGTCACGTCGCCTGTCAAGGTCACATCGCCTGTCAAAGTTGCGTCACCTGTCAGGGAGCAAGCGTCGTCATCCAGTGCGTCAGCACGGGTGAAGTCACCGAAGCATGAACCCACGCCAGTAGCTGTGAATGCGTCACCAAGCGTGGGTTTTGTGATCGGACAAGACGACACATCTGCTGTAAGTGCTTCTTTGGTACCATCTCTGTCTCTCTCCCGTGTCAAACATTGCACGTTCAGTTTATCTCACGCCTGGCAAGGTAGTGCTTGATACAGTACAGATACAGTAGTGGATATATAGCCTTTGTGCATTAATTGCAGTGTGGCTTAATGCTTCCCACCCAAAGAAGTCGAGGTGGTGTTTGATTGAGTAGGTCTGCCATGGGATGAAGGATGAAGCATGGGGCACTGCATCATCTACAAAAACTTTACTTTTATACATATTACTCGGAATTTCACGTGTCTTTGTAAAATGCATCTTTTCTCTCCTGTTTCCCCCATCCTAAAGTGTAATGTGTGGTCTGTCGTGTTTGCCAGCCTGATCCGAATGACCTTGAGAAGCGGAGGGAGAAATTCATCGAGCAGCAGATGCGGAGGAGAGAGGAGCAGGATCGACGACGACTTCAGCTCGAGTCAGACGCCGCCAAGAAGAGGGAGTTGAACAGGTCAGTGAGGTCAACAGGTCAGAAGGGTCAGCGTAGAGTGTCTACTCATCTGTTTTGATGTGTTGAGCTTGTTTTTATGGGTGGATTTGAGAGAAAACAATTATATACATGACTAACGAAAGGAGTCGTATGTCAGAACAAATTGAATTAGTCACACCATTGGAAAGAGCCTTCCAACGGTGTAAAAATCATGGACCTAGCTCACACACAGCCAAAGTTATTGGACATTGAACATGCCGGGGGTAGAAAGGTTCAAACTGAGAAAACCGTTTGAAGTATGTGGTCACGTAAACACATAATTGTTTTTCCAAAATCGTCCGTTTTGTTTATATTTTCCCATTTGATGGTTTCAAAATAAACTACCAAGTCATGTTCGTTGTTGAAGATATGTTATGCTGACTGTTTACCGAGATTATTGCAACATAATGCGAGTATTTAGCAGTGTTTTGTAGCAGCAGCCGGATCAACTACACTTGTTTACAGAGAGCTTTAAAGCCAATCAGGACACTATGCTCAGCCCCCCCCCGGATTGCATGACATTTGTAAAAAAAAAAAATTATATATAGGCTTCTTTGATAAGCGCTGTTATTCGCTAAGTTGATGTCAGTGATGAATTCCTCAACCAGATTCACACAGTGGACATTCTGGGGTTTCCCGCAGTACCAAATATGTCCACCATGCATCGCGTGCGTGCGTGCGTGCGTGCGTGCGTGCGTGCGTGTGTGTGACAAGTTAAAGATCTGTGTCTGGGTGACAGGTTAAAGATATGTGTCTATGTGTGACAGGTTTAAGATTTGTGTCTGTCTGTGTGTGACAGGTTAAAGATCTGTCTGTGTGTGTGACAGGTTAAAGATCTGTCTGTGTGTGTGTGACAGGTTAAAGATCTGTCTGTGTTTGTGACAGGTTAAAGATCTGTCTGTGTTTGTGACAGGTTAAAGATCTGTCTGTGTTTGTGACAGGTTAAAGATCTGTCTGTGTTTGTGACAGGTTAAAGATCTGTCTGTGTGTGTGTGACAGGTTAAAGATCTGTCTGTGTTTGTGACAGGTTAAAGATCTGTCTGTGTGTGTGTGACAGGTTAAAGATCTGTCTGTGTTTGTGACAGGTTAAAGATCTGTCTGTGTTTGTGACAGGTTAAAGATCTGTCTGTGTGTGTGACAGGTTAAAGATCTGTCTGTGTGTGTGACAGGTTAAAGATCTTTTGTGTGTGCAGGTTAAAGTCTGTCTGTGTGTGTGACAGGTTAAAGATCTGTCTGTGTGTGTGACAGGTTAAAGATCTGTCTGTGTGTGACAGGTTAAAGATCTGTCTGTGTGTGTGACAGGTTAAAGATCTGTCTGTGTGTGTGACAGGTTAAAGATCTGTCTGTGTGTGACAGGTTAAAGATCTGTCTGTGTGTGTGACAGGTTAAAGATCTGTCGTGTGTGTGACAGGTTAAAGATCTGTCTGTGTGTGTGACAGGTTAAAGATCTGTCTGTGTGTGTGACAGGTTTAAGATTTGTGTCTGTCTGTGTGTGTGGCAGGTTAAAGATCTGTCTGTGTGTGTGACAGGTTAAAGATCTGTCTTGTGTGTGTGACAGGTTAAAGATCTGTCTGTGTGTGTGACAGGTTAAAGATCTGTCTGTGTGTGTGACAGGTTAAAGATCTGTCTGTGTGTGTGTGACAGGTTAAAACAGGAGCAGTCAGAGCAGAAGAAGGCAGAGGAGAAGACGCGGAGAGAAGCCATCTTCCAGCAGTACCTGCAGAAGAAGGCGGAGCAGGATTCAGCGGAGGAGGGTGTGGCCCCCCGCCGTCACCCCACCCCGGGCAACAGGACGGCAAGGCTAGCGGCTCGCCCCAAGAGCCAACCCCCCGTCTCACACCACGACGACAGGGTGTCCCACTCATCCTCACACAGCTCCCAGGAGGAGATCTTCCCCCCGGGCCACAGTCCCGTACTCGATCTCAAGCGTACGTCTTTTATTGTCTGTGTCTGTGCATTTAAAGACGTCTCTCGTTGTCTGTGTCTACATTTAAAGACATCTCTCGTTGTCTATGTCTACATTTAAAGACATCTCGTTGTCTGTGTCTACATTTAAAAACATCTCGTTGTCTGTGTCTACATTTAAAGACGTCTCTCGTTGTCTGTGTCTACATTTAAAGATGTCTCTCGTTGTCTATGTCTACATTTAAAGACGTCTCTCGTTGTCTGTGTCTACATTTAAAGACATCTCTCGTTGTCTATGTCTACATTTAAAGACATCTCGTTGTCTGTGTCTACATTTAAAGACGTCTCTCGTTGTCTGTGTCTACATTTAAAGACGTCTCTCGTTGTCTATGTCTACATTTAAAGACATCTCGTTGTCTGTGTCTACATTTAAAGAGTCTCTCGTTGTCTGTGTCTACATTTAAAGACATCTCGTTGTCTGTGTCTACATTTAAAGACGTCTCTCGTTGTCTGTGTCTACATTTAAAGACGTCTCTCGTTGTCTGTGTCTACATTTAAAGACGTCTCTCGTTGTCTGTGTCTACATTTAAAGACGTCTCTCGTTGTCTGTGTCTACATTTAAAGACGTCTCTCGTTGTCTGTGTCTACATTTAAATACGTCTCTCGTTGTCTGTGTCTACATTTAAAGACGTCTCTCGTTGTCTGTGTCTACATTTAAAGACATCTCTCTGTCTGTGTCTACATTTAAAGACATTTTCGTTGTCTGTGTCTACATTTAAAGACATCTCTCGTTGTCTGTGTCTACATTTAAAGACATCTCTCATTGTCTGTGTCTACATTTAAAGACATCTCTCGTTGTCTGTGTCTACATTTAAAGACGTCTCTCATTGTCTGTGTCTACATTTAAAGACATCTCTCGTTGTCTGTGTCTACATTTAAAGACGTCTCTCGTTGTCTGTGTCTACATTTAAAGACATCTCTCGTTGTCTGTGTCAAAATTTAAAGATGTCTAGGCCTAGTACAAAGAAAATCATTTGGAAGTGGATTTGTTTCAAAACATTACAACAGAATGTCCTTCAAATGTGTGGCAGCCATTTTGTGAGCTGACTAACCAGGTTGCCATGCAACCAGTCACGTGATAGGTCCAGCTGTTGCTGCGAATATAGTTAAATGTAACATTGATTCTTGCCTGCAGGTAGAGAATCGGAGCATTCAGGTTAATCTACACTGCAAAAGCGACATGAATGGCGAAGTGTCCTCATTACATAGATAATATAGGGCTATCCCAAGTTGACCGTAACTGCAAGGTGGCTATAATCCCAGGGTACTGTAGAGCAAGGTTCGACTGTCATTGAGATTCCACTGTCTGTTTCACTTTTCATTGCATTAATCGTGCAATTTTGTTGCAGCGGTGACAGCGGTGTCACCTAGTGGCCCGAGAAACAGCGGGTACACGCCCCCCTTTGGTGGCTTCACGCAGCGCTGGCCAGGGACATCCGGTACGTACAGAACTATAACACCCACAGTTATCTGTCTCCTCTGAAGGTGTAGTAGACCTGGTGTATACCCACTGACACCTGGCCGAGTGGCCGCTACACAGATGCCATAGGGACCTGGGACCATTTCATTAAGAGCTCTTAAAACCGATTTTGTGCACTAAAATCACTTTTGATCCTTATTAAAGGTGTTCTGGAATACCTGAAAATTGTCAACACCGTGATGTGCCAACGGGACATTTCACTGTGTCATGGTCATATGGCAATGGAGAATTGCTTTTTGAAGAAAAAAATCTTTTTTATTTAATAACGGATTTTGTTTAAAGATGAATTTTCCTTAAGAGCTCCTTGTCTTAGTGAAGTGGTCACCTGGTCGGGCTGGACAAAACAACAGGTGTCTGGCTTCAGGGCCTACAGCGAGGCACCTGATTGACTTTGAATCACATGCATGGGTTGATCAATTCATATTCCAGTCCAATCAGAACAGTTTGACAAATAGTAACTTGTTATTCCGTGTCTATTTGCAGAAATTTAACTTAGCTTGTTATTCCATGTCGGCAGCTGCTTCTATGGGTTGTTATTCCATGTCAGCAGCTGCTTTTATGGGTTGTTATTCCATGTCAGCAGCTGCTTTCATGGGTTGTTATTCCATGTCAGCAGCTGCTTTTATGGGTTGTTATTCCATGTCAGCAGCTGCTTCTATGGGTTGTTATTCCATGTCAGCAGCTGCTTCCATGGGTTGTTATTCCATGTCAGCAGCTGCTTCTATGGGTTGTTATTCCATGTCAGCAGCTGCTTTTATGGGTTGTTATTCCATGTCAGCAGCTGCTTCCATGGGGTTGTTGTGACCAAGCGACTACAGCATGTGACATGTCAAATGTGACACAGTACTGCCATCAGCCATTGGTCCAAAGTCGAGTGATTGTATGTTATTGAAGTTATTGAATTCTAGATGCCCCAAAAACAGCTGCAACTCTGTATTGCAATTAACCCATTTTATCCGGAATACGATTCTAGTCGTAGTTACCCTTTTTATCCAGAATACGATTCTAGTCGTAGTTTGCACTTGACACGGCTTCCCTGCACTCTGACGTTTTGGAATCCCATTGGCTGGTTAACACCGAATGACGTCAGTATATCGGGATCACTAGGAAACTCATATTTTTCAACCAATCAGCGCCGTTCTGTGGGTATTTGCAGTTCAAAGCGGGTACCCCCAAGCTAAAGTGAAATCAAAGATGGCGTCGAGTCGCAAAGATCGTTAAATGTTGACGTATTTTGAAGGATAACTCCGCTAATTTACTTCATACTGGTGATGACAAGAAGGCAGACAAGTGGATAGACGATATAAGATGGACGGTTATGGTATTTGATGCGACATTTGTCCGTGAAGACATACTTTGAAGCCATCGAAGTGGGTCAACCGACAACGGCATCCATTTCCCCCCACCTCGCTCCACGCCGTATTTTTGGCGCCAAACAAAGTTAAGAATATTTCCAACGACGGTAACTACTTCATAAATAAAGTGATGTTGAAATGTTGAACAAAGTTGTTACTTTATAGTACTTCTTTATTAGTTATAATAAATGAGCCACAGAATTATATATCGTTGACAGAAAATATTTCAAAAATTTGCATAATTCCGCTCAGCGGCACCACACGTTGGCGATTCAGTCGACTGACGTGGGGGTATTACAAACAATTTTACATTATGAGATTATTATCCAAGATATGTGGACAAGTTGTATACCTTTATTTTCAGCAGAGATTAATGCATAAAATAAACTCAACTTGCTCATTGACATGTTGCTTCCTTCATGGCGAAAATGTCGGGTGAAAAGTAATGTGACAAACCTCAACATAGGTTTGAATTTATTAGACATGTTTTGCCATATGCCACATATAATATATATGATAAAACTACGAGTTTATCGATGCGACTGTATAGTTTATTTTATCTACTTTCTAAAGGTATATCACATTTAAAAATTGATTGAGAAATAATAAAGTTATGTCCATTTTAAATGAAGGCCTGTCATTTTTTAATGCTGGCAGATTGGTTTGAGGAAATGATCAGGAACTGGCTGCAACTCGTCTGCACTAGCTTCAGGATAAAATGGGTTAAACCTTCTGAAACTATAGCCACCTTTCATGATAACAAATTCAAAACATATTTGTTTGAAATTGCTTTTCCTGAGCTTGAATTATAGAAGCATGCACATTGTTGTTGTTGCTGACATGTTTGTGTACTTTCACTCTGACTGCTCCACAGACAAGACAAGTCGACCAGCCACTGACAATCACAACAGCGACATGGGAACAAGTGCACCTTCACAATACAGCGGTAAGACAGTTTGCTCCCATGTGTCGTCTCATAGTCAGAGGATGCCTTTTCACCTGATCTGGTTCACGAATTTACCTGGCCTGATTCAGTTTGGATCATTCGTCCCTGCAATGCAATGCAATGCAATGCAATGCAATGCAATGCAATGCAATGCAATGCAATGCAATGCAATGCAATGCAATGCAATGCAATGCAATGCAATGCAATGCAATGTATGACTTAGTTTGATGTTGTGCAGCTTTTTCTGCCCTAATCCTATGTTGTACCATTTAACCTGTCCTGATTCATATGGTGGTAAATGACTGCCATAAAATATAATTAGGACAGGTCAAACTGAACAACACTGAAATAGGACAGATCAAAGTGAACACCTGTCCTGATTCACAGTTGTGTACTGTGATCTGTCCTCTTTCTGGAATGGCAGTCTTGACCACATTAGCAACAAAGAAACTGTGAAGGCCTTGCAACAAGAGGCAACGAGAGCCATTGCGTCATGTGACCCGCTGATCTTTGAGTCAGTGACACGATTGTTAATTGTTAAGTCTACTGTCAGCAGTACACCGTTGTCACATAGGCTATTATGACACAATACCTGTAATTGTCACCTGATGCCACTGACATTGTGCTCACAGGACCAAAACTGTTTGTGACACCGAGCCAGAAGTCTAATCGTCACATCATCGTCAACGCCATCAGTCACCGGTGTCTTGCAGGCACCGTCAACCAGGAAGTGAAGAACCGTGTCTTGGAGGTGGGTACTGCTTTAGTCGTGCTAAGTTGCCCTTGTTCAGTCCCTTCTCTTCCTTTCTTGTAGGGCGTTAAAAGTCAAACGAAGCTTATGTGCTGGGGGGGGGGTATGCTCTCTTAAAACAACTGAGTTTGGGTTTGTTTTTCAAGGTAGGCAAACTGGAAGTTGAACGATCAGATTGTAAGGTATGCATGTGTGTCAAAGTTACACAACTGTCGGTGTGTTGGCAGGTATGTTTCAGTTTGGTTCGTGCACAGTTTAGACTTGATACGTGGTTCACTGGTTTGGATCACATATGCATCTTTACACACCAGTTGCTGAACGCAGTAATGTTTGAAATGTGTGATAGTTTGACACAGTTGTTTCTATGAACATAACTTGCACAGAACATCTCAACTGTCTGGTGCTCTTTGTGTAACGTCATCAGTGGTCAGTGTGACACATTGAGGTGCAAGCCACTTTGGAGGAAGTCATAAGGCGTGCAAATTTCGCGCGCGAAAACGAGGCTGGGGGCAGGAGGTCCATATACTCCATGTTAACATATAGGACTTTGTTTTGTTTTGGTCGTAATAATCGAACTGTCCAGAAATAGCATATTTCAGTTATATTGTCCGAAGGATTATTACAAGCAGAAGCAGTGGAAAATTTTGCCGGTGACAATGATCACGGAAATCATGAATTTTGATCGATTATTATGGTGGTTGCCATGGCAATAGCAGCAAGTACTTGTGTTTGGCGATCTTGACTAATAATGAAGAGTGCCAGTTTTCGCGCAGTACAACCTGTTTGGGCCAAACGTGTGCATTTAGACATATATATGTCAGATATAAGTGCTTATCGAAACCACAACGTACAGCAATGTAAAACGCAAATACCATAAAAGACACATACAGCCTAGCATCGTGTCGATTATCTGCACTACATAAATCGCTATGTGTCTATGATAGTGTGATAAACTCAATATTAAATCGGACATTTAAGATAAGAAACGTATAACACAAGATATTTATTAACTAATTTTCCTAGTATTCATCAGTCCGAAGCTACAACTGTCATCCATCGTTAGAATATTATTCTTGTGTCCAGTCCCCAATTAGTCTCGCATAGTCCCCAATAAGCTCTAGTCGCGCGGAGTCACGCCATGTATCGTGACCCACTTGCAGGCCCTATTAGTCACACGCATGCATGTGATCCAAGCGCGACATGTTTGTTGTACAGGTGATCTCACAGAGTGAGGCAAAACACTTTATCATCTTGTTCCGAGACGCGGGGCTACAGTACCGGGGTGTGTACACCTACTACCCTGAGCGCGAGGAAGTCTTCAAGATTCAGGGTGTCGGACCAAAGCAGCTCACTAACAAGACAATTGAACGTTTCTACAAGTGAGTCATCTTCAAAACTACTGATTTTCTATAAACGCAAGTTGTGTTTATTTTGATGTTTGTTTGATTATCTCTAAAATGATGTGACTGTGGTTAAAGACATGTATTGTCACCTTAAGTGACAACCATAGACAATTTATATTCGGGACAACTATGGAGGAACAAACATACATTTTCATATTGTCTGCTGCATTCACACAATGTGGCTGTGTTTCTGGTCATCTCATCTGAATGACCAGAGAAAATGCCAGTTTGGTGACTACTGTAGTGACCATGATTCACCAAAACACATTTCATTACCAGTTCGCTATAATTGTAGCCCAAAGGACTCCAGGGCCTCTTGGCACATGTTTGATTAATCCTGTTAACATAATTATTTCATATGTATATACCTACATTTCATTACAAGTGTGTATTATTAATCATGTATAACCTTGACAACGTATTGAGAAAATAATTCCATGTACGAGGAGTTTCTTGTTTGTGCTCCATCTGTACTAGACGTATTAGACATGGTCATGAATATTCGGTTCGGTCTGCCAGACTCCTATTTTATCCGACAAATACACTGTGTTTAAAGTCAACGGTCATTACATAGGTCACTGCACATGCATGAATATTCATTATAACCAGGCTGCAAAATTAATCACCCACGTGGCAGTGAGTTCAACGTGATTCACGTCTACATGTGTATGTATCAGTTTGGTGTGCAGATAACACCCAAGTTATGCATTGATTTGCAAGACAGAAGTAGCAGAGAAAGTACTTTGCGAAATTACCATGTTTTGATGCCTTGAAAGCACATAAGCATAAAAATAAACCATTTAATATGATATTTCTAATTATTCCACTCTTTGTCACAATCGCAGGTACAACTCGGGCACGAAAGCGTTCACGGAGGTAGTATCAACTAAACACCTGTCGGCAACAATAGACGCGGTCGTGCTGCAGAATTCCTTGTGGCAGAAGAAGCAAGTCGCCAGGAAGCCCCCTGCTGGCCAATACTGACCTCACACGTCACCATGGTAACGGTCATCATGCACTGATGAGCACACAGTGAATTCTGTGCGGCCTTTCAGTGGTGTGTAGTTGTCAAAAGAACTGTGTTAACAATGTACAACCAGCAGGAGATGGTGCCATTATCGTTGTTGTTATTGCTTAAGTGGAGGTCATGGGACGTTTTAGTGCCAGTACTAGTGCCAGCGCATAGGCTAACTTGTTGTCTCAAGCATCGAAGTGCAGTGTGTGACGTAGCGTGACCTTACTGAAGTATGTGTCTTTCCGGTGTCCACCAAGCTGCCTGTTGATGGCCGGTCGCCAATGTGATAGTAGTTTGTAGCAGGCAGGTCAGGTGTATGCCGCACTGCACAGTGCTGGGTAGGCAGGCTTGTCAGTAAGTCTTTCGTCGAAGGTGGTTCCTTTCTCATAGAAAATAGGTGAACATCTGCCATGAAATGTGGTCAGTTGTCGTGTATGATATATTGTGGAACATCACCAAATGTGTGACAGTTTCTGTCAAGTAATTTTTCCCTAGGACATCTTGAAACCTTACATTGATGTATGTGTGCCTCTGTTACACATTGTGTTGTTACATTCCACAGTAATTGCTGGCAGGTCATTGCTGGCAGGTCGTTGCTGGCAGGTCATTGCTGGCAGGTCATTGCTGGCAGGTCGCTGCTGGCAGGTCGTTGTTGGCAGGTCATTGCTGGCAGGTCGTTGCTGGCAGGTCATTGCTGGCAGGTCATTGCTGGCAGGTCGTTGCTGGCAGGTCATTGCTGGCAGGTCGTTGCTGGCAGGTCATTGCTGGCAGGTCATTGCTGGCAGGTCGTTGCTGGCAGGTCATTGCTGGCAGGTCATTGCTGGCAGGTCGTTGCTGGCATAAAACAGATGCTGGTCGATGACAGATTGCCTAATGATATCAAGTGGCCACCGTTCATACCAGACATTTCACGAGGTATTTACTCACTGCTGAGTTGGTTGTCTGTTGGAGTATTCATGTCACCAGTCAGCACATGTCACCAGTCAGCACATGTCACCAGTCAGCACATGTCACTGTTGTCATCATCATCATCACCTTCCTAGTCAATATCGCCTCAGCCCGCTAACTCCTTAATCATGGTGACACTGCCTCCACTACTGTGTCATCATTCTTGTCCGAGTCACTGCCATCACACTTCCGCGTCATCACGGTCAGTTTGCATGACTGTCACTTTGCGTCGGTGTGTCACTCACTGCTGTAGGACTATGTCGGTGTCATCAATATTGCTCTGTTTGCGGTGTCATCGTCACTACTGTTGTTCTGTGTTTAGTATTGAAACTGTCGCTGTGTCTATGTTGTGTCGACGTGTCACCTTGATGTTGACACACCATGTGAGTGTCATCAATGTGACACTATCCCTGTAACCATAGTACTACTAGTGGCAGATGTGGTCGTGTTGACACTTGTGCAATATCCTACCACAAATCTAACACTAATAAAGAAGCTCGACTACGCAATCTGGCACACAGTGTAACGTGTGTTGTTGGTGAGAAACATGAACACTGGCCACTTGTGTTGGCGGTCACTTAGTGGTCACTTGCTAAGTAAACAACGCCGAACGGTTGTACCTGGCATGAGTATGTGTGACTGTACATGGCCTACCTGAAAGAAATGTGACAACGCCAGAGCCAGAACCACATTGACACACCTGGGGTGAATGGACACGCATGAAAGAACCCTCCCTCCACACACGTCTGTTCTCAGACTTGAGGAGAGCGACGCCTTGGAGTGGGTACTGTGGGACTATACTGCTGATTATAGAAACTGACAGAATCGCACATACACTATTACACGAACGCACGTGCACAGTTAACTTATTACTGCAATTTCAATTGTAACATATTAACTTTGCTATTTATACCTGTGTTGCTGGTGAGTTGTCGTGTGTGTGATTTGTCGTAGAGCTAGAGCTTTATTTAATGCAATGCTGTAACGACAACAGGTTCAGAGGTCAGCGGAGAGAACGTGACTATTGACAATGGCCGAGTAGAGATCGTTGTGTGATAACAGTCTGAACGTACTGTCGGATATCGATTGGGTGTAACGTTTCCAATCTTTGATAAATGTCAACCCTTGCCATGCGTCCTATACATGCCGCGCTTCGTGCATTTTGGAGTGTTTGTACACTGTATGTAAATATGTATGATCTATAATTTGCAAACTTTGTGTTGTTGTCAGCTGTGTAAATTACTAAGAAAGCTAACTGTCAATACTGTACAATCATGATGTCTAGGTGTTTATCAGTTACTATGCTTTTTTATTAACAAATAAAATTTACCAACAAGATGGTGCTGATGTTCATCTTTGGCTAAAGCGGCCGGTTCCAGTGATTTTGATGTGGCTTCCTCAAGTAGGTTATCTCATCATGAATTTGATTCTTTCATACAGTATGTAATATGAATATTTTGGGTAATATCTGCATTATGTTTAATAAAAAGTGCACATATTTGTTTTAACTCAAAAGAATTGCTTGTAACCACAACGTTTTGTGACTTACTCTTCCCTGTGATTAAACCATGGGGCAGAAACAAAGTCTCTCCATCGCACTGTCTTTAACAGTCATCTATTCTCTGACACTGGCCAGTCTGCACCATCACTGCCTCAGTAGTAATTGTTTATGCCTCGAGGGAAGGCTGGTTTTGTGAGACAATCTTCCCACTGGATGCAAAGAATCTTCCTGAGTTAACATTGGTGAAATTTCTCCAGTGTCTTCAGATGACATTGATAGGTAACCAGGGCAACATCAGCCACACTCCACAAGTACATTAGGAGGAATGCTGTAAGCTGCGTCAATTACTTCAATAAACTGAACATTGTTCTGCTTTGCCAATGTCTAATAACTGAAGCTGACAATTTATTATACAACTCTTTAAAAATTATACTACACGGTGAATGCATGCATGCACACACACAAATATTGAATAAATCAGGTATTATACACGAGATGGGGATCTAGGTAAACATGTAGTATATTTACCCATCGGGGTTACAAAATATATCAAAATATATACAAGTGTACTTGGCATGATAAAACACTACTGAGTAATGTATGATTATATCCTTTTAGTCACAATATTCACAAGTAATAACCATTTACCCACCGTGTGGCTTTGTATCTACAATTTTTATATACAGTAATCATTTATTATTGTACATATGAGGTAAAAGTTCTCATACGCAGTATACATTCATGAGGATTGCTCAAAGGTTTTTATACTTTACTCCCTGACAGAACTAGCTGTTCAATCAAACACCATCTCGGCTTCTCTGGGAAGCATCCAGACATGCTGCAATTCATGCGCATACACTTCATGCACACATATCCTCCCCTGTCTATAGCCAGATACTGATTCATATAGCTGAGTGAACTGGAGCAATGTAGATTGAAAAAAAATTGCCCAATTTTTAGATTTTACAGGATTTGAACTCTGGTTTTCTTGGTTAATTGACACACACGCACATACATACATACACACACGCACACACGCTTCGAGGTGGTGCAATTGTGTCTTTTTTGTGAGCTTCAAACGTGTTTAATGTCGCAGTGAAAATTGTTTAACTGCTTTCCGTCATGATCTAGCAGTAGCGTGATACTGAAGCCGACGTCAAGCAAAAATCGTAAAACAGAAACCCCCGTCCCTGTACTACCCCTGTAGATAGGCTTTACCATTTGAAAACCCTGTACACAGTACAGTGGGTGCAGCCTATCCCTAGACTGTTTTAGTATTAAATTTGATTTATGCTAGATTAGGAGAGACAAGCATAATTATCAAAGGGGGTCATGGAGGCCTAATAATAATGATAAAATATATAATAGTCCAGTGCTGCCAGAACCCTTCCTCCCTACTCCCCGCCCATTATACCGCGCCCTCCGTCATTCGCAGGGCTCGCAACCTCCCGCGGCAACCCAGTCGTGGTTTTGGGTTGAACAAGTCTTATGCGAAAGACTATTGACTATTCCGATGGAGGTCAAGCGACCGGACCCCCCTGGCGATAAACTTCCGGCGGCGCTGCGCACGCTCTGTTTACTCTGAAGGTAAAATACAGGTATGACAAGTCGTCCAAAAACGCCGTTACTGGTGTCTTGTTAATCGGAATAGTCAATACGGATTTACAGAGAGGTGAGTTGGGAACGTATCTACGCGAAGTGCTGCTGTCGTTTTGTCAGAGTTACTTGTTGTCGTGTCGTGGCTTTGCCGATTGATAGATAGGAAAGGCGGGACCGCTGTCAGTGAAGTCTCGATTTACCACGTCCACGAGGACAGTTGAACGCGCTAGACGCCAATACTAGCGTACTTCGCGGCTGTCCGTGCCCCAAATGGTCTAATGTCACGATTTTTGGTATATACAAACGTGTCGAACAGTGATTGTCAAGCTGTGTTTCGGTGTTCTTTGTAACCAATAACTGCCAATCTTCGCGTCACGGTTGACTAGTTCTGAACTTCTGGCTGTCACTTCCGCGTGTTTGGAACGTAGGTGTAGTCTTAGCGGGCCAGACGTAGTGTGCGTAACTTGTGCGGAATCGATTAGGTCTGTCACGCATACTTGTATATATAACTAATTTTAGTATATTCAAATATAATAAATACATACTCAGTCAAATTATATACGGAGGCCTATTATATAATACATTGGCCGCCTATTTCAAAAGAATCCAGTGAATTGGAAACAGATGGTATTCCTGCCTGTACATTATGTACACGCCAGCACACGTCTAACCTTACCCTGTGAGTCATTCCCAGACAGTATGTGTGCAGATCTGTATATCTGAGGCACTGTTGGAGACAGTATCGATCATATACTTGTGCCACAAGCAATAGCTGCAGCCTGCACCATACCTGCACCTTGGTGTACTGGCCAACACTCCTGATGGAGTCAAACAGTCACCTACACCAGTTGCTGCTATGCACTTATACTGCATCTATGACTCTTCCTATTTACATAAAAGGGTAAAAAGTAAAGTGCTTAGTTCTACTCATAACACGATAAAAGGCACTCTTGTTTAAATTGGCTAAAACTGTTTTCAGGCTAAGGAAGGACATGATGGTGGAATATTCCTGTACTATTGGATATGTTACTCTATGGGAAGTCACAACAATAATTTGAAGACAAAGAGTGCTACTGAAAGGGAAACAAAAGAAACGGTTTATTTATATCAGTCAATCTTTATTTAAGACAAAACAGTGAACATGTGCATTATTATATGTCTGTAGTGAAAAGTAAAAAAAAGGTTTATTACAATATATATATATATATATATATATATATATTTATTGTAATAAACCTTTTTAATTTTTACCTTTCACTACAGACATAATAATGCATATATATATATATATATATATATATATATATTGCACTAATTCACATATAATCCAGGGGTGTTGTATAAACATCGCTGTGCATACTACTCTCAACAATATTGTTGGTTGACACATTCATGCAGGTAGTCTGCACATTAGACTGCGCATACATTTTCTAAATGTAGTGTAGCAACAGTCCACGCCAGACCACATGCTAATGCTACAACTCAGATAGGCTATGTATAATCCTAAATCAATTATTAGACGGAATTATAACATGTTGCGTAGTGACTGTTCTATAATTCACCCACAAAGTAATTTTTTCCTGAGTAGTATATTCTGGCATACAGAGTCCATGCTATGGATTATAAAATAGGTACTAAGTAGGCAGTACCCGGTACTTAGCCCAACTGAGTGAGACATGGCCCATCCCGGCCCACTGGATAAATATGGCATTACCATATCCAATTTATTTTATACGTTACACATACATCAACATAAGACAGTGAATATGAGAATGTATTTCATCAATCATTAATATTATAGTGGCTATAAATAATAATACAAATCGTCTTAGTGTTCCAGTTATAATGATGATACCTCCAGCTGTAGCTGAATATTAATCATTTGAAAAGGATTTAAATTTTGTGCAGGTGGAGTCATTATCTAGTTTCCTGCATGAAAATGTATATATCACTTAAACTTTCTGCCTTGGAGCTGTTCTGTTCTGATTGATAGATTGTTTACGTAAGGGGTAAGATAGACCAAATGTGTGTGCACTGAACTTGTGGTTTGGTGTAGTTTTACCTGCAGGCGACACGCTTCTGTAAACACTGCCAACTGTAACAGTTTCAAAAGTGGGGAAACTGAAACTGGATGTGACTCAGAGAACAGTTCTACCCCACCCTAAACCTAAACAGTTCTACCCCACCCTAAACCCAGACGTTGGAGCCAAGTTATATATAACTTCCTTTTGTAAATGACCAACATGTCGTGACCATTCATTCATTCAGTCAAGGCGCGATTCACAGGCCAGTTCTAAACACACTGAATGTATTCCCAACTCCAGCGTGTGTGTGATTCTGTTACACACTTATCATCTTGGGCATATCTTTGTGCAGAGACCTGTCCAATTGTCATTTGGACAGGTAGAAATATCGATGGATATGTGGTGAACAGGTAAAAAATGAAGGAGCAAATAAAGTCTAAATTAATATATATTTTCAGTTATGCTTATGAAAATGGGTGTCACACGTGTGTTTGTTGTTAATTTCAGGTCATAAGGCAAATCTCAACTGGCTCGTAAAAAGCCTTGTATATATATATATATATATATATATATATATATACATATATATATACACACATATATATATATATATATATATATATATATATATATATATATATATATATATTATATAGAGTTAACATCCACCAAGAATGTGACTGACAAAAAATGCATAAAGCCCTGATCTTGGGAAAACAGTAAAATTATCAGAACGAAATATTTGTAATGTTAGCCTGCTATTGCTGTTAATAACTGTTGACAGAGACAGACTTGTAGACATTGCTTTTTTCAATATCATAAGTGTTGCACTTGTAGGCATGTAGATCTACACACCTGTACTTACTAGAGTTGATATCGCGGTGTCTGCATTTGCTTGTTGTTCATTGGCTGACTATATGTCACATGTTTCCAGCAAAATACATGTAATATAGTAAGTCCAGATCCAGTTTTTATTTATAGTCACTGAGCTGTGCAGTATCATAACAAGTCAACTAGTTTCTGCAAGTCAATTTCAGCCAGATTCAGATGTTTGCTAAGCCATGTACTAACATGGTTGCTAAGCCATGTACTAACATGGTTGCTAAGTCATATACTAACATGGTTGCTAAGTCATGTACTAACATGGTTGCTAAGCCATGTACTAACATGGTTGCTAAGTCATATACTAACATGGTTGCTAAGCCATTTACTAACATGGTTGCTAAGTCATGTACTAACATGGTTGCTAAGTCATATACTAACATGGTTGCTAAGTCATATACTAACATGGTTGCTAAGCCATGTACTAACATGGTTGCTAAGTCATGTACTAACATGGTTGCTAAGCCATGTACTAACATGGTTGCTAAGTCATGTACTAACATGGTTGCTAAGCCATTTACTAACATGGTTGCTAAGCCATGTACTAACATGGTTGCTAAGCCATGTACTAACATGTTTGCTAAGCCATGTACTAACATGGTTGCTAAGTCATATACTAACATGGTTGCTAAGTCATGTACTAACATGGTTGCTAAGCCATGTACTAACATGGTTGCTAAGTCATATACTAACATGGTTGCTAAGCCATGTACTAACATGGTTGCTAAGCCATGTACTAACATGGTTGCTAAGTCATGTACTAACATGGTTGCTAAGCCATGTACTAACATGGTTGCTAAGCCATGTACTAACATGGTTGCTAAGCCATGTACTAACATGGTTGCTAAGTCATGTACTAACATGCTTGCTAAGCCATGTACTAACATGGTTGCTAAGTCATGTACTAACATGGTTGCTAAGTCATGTACTAACATGGTTGCTATGTCGTGTACTAACATGGTTGCTAAGCCATGTACTAACATGGTTGCTAAGCCATGTACTAACATGGTTGCTAAGTCATGTACTAACATGGTTGCTAAGTCATGTACTAACATGGTTGCTAAGCCATGTACTAACATGGTTGCTAAGTCATGTACTAACATGGTTGCTATGTCATGTACTAACATGATTGCTAAGTAACCTATCTAAACCTCCATGGTGCCTTCTTCAGCATTGAACTGTGCAACTCCAGTCATGTGATATTGTTGGTGGTAGGGCCAAGGGCTGCCATATCACAGCCAAAGAAAGAGAGCTCTCGCAACTTCTGGCAACCACAACAAGTGATGCAGTGGCTAGGCTACTGGTTTTTTAATCGCTAGAGCCCAGGTTCGAATCCTGTTTTGCTGTGTCGAATTGTGGGCAAATTTGTTCACTCTACATTGCTCTAGTTCACTCAGGTCAATCAGCTGTAAGAATGAATACCTAGCTGGAGGCAGTAGTCACTAGTGGGTGTTTATGTGTGGGTAGCAGCTGCAGCATGGCTGAATGCTTCCCAGAGAAGTTGAGATGTTGTTCAGTTGACCAGGTCAGCCAGGCACTGAAGTGTCAACCCATGGAGTAGTCAGAAGTACTCGGTACTGCGCTGTATAAAAACTTCTCTTTAAATCATCCCAGTGAACTGAGTGAAGTATAAAGGACGTGCCAATGATAAACAAAACACTGGATGCAATATTTCTATAATATTCTTAGAACTGCTGTGATCACTGATCACCAATAATGTTACATTTACGCTAAGTGTAGCCATTTTTGGCAGTTTATAATATATTTCAGTGATAAACTGATGTTACTTGAGCAATACATTCTATTAATTTGCCAGTCTTGAAGACAAGCAGACAGTCTCGAAGACAGGCAGACAGTCTCGAAGACAGGCAGACAGTCTCGAAGACAGGCAGACAGTCTCGAAGACAGGCAGACAGTCTCGAAGACAGGCAGACAGTCTCGAAGACAGGCAGACAGTCTCGAAGACAAGCAGATAGTCTCGAAGACAAGCAGACAGTCTTGAAGACATGCACACAGCTGTCTGGCAAAGACCCTGAATACAATATTGACCAGGGCATGGAAAAGATGACAGATGCTCTACTGAGCCAATGAAAGATTGACACTTGTAACATAGCAACTTCTCATCTCAATTACTATTGTAGTATATAATTTGTTTACTACTTGTAAAAAATTACACCATTTAAATTTAATATAAATTAAAGTTATATGATTTGAACAGTCAATCTCGCAGATCCTGTACAATCTGGGGTCGATTGGAAATATATAATAAATTTTTGTGTATTCGTCAGGGTAAATACAACTACTGTACATGTGTTTTATAGGATAATTATAAATCATTTAGTAATGCTTATTTAGACTGGGTTTTATTTATTTGAATTGAATACATTCTTGCTGTCATGATCAATGATTTTACACAACCTCGTAACCAAACCAATTTGTGGCCGCCACATCAGTGTGAAAATGACAACTGACCAGACAACAGATCATTTAATTGATTCCACACCTGTGTACCTGGCTTCATTGATCAGTGACACAGGTGGAAATGCACCTGTATACTCAACTGTATTGTGTGTCTCTATTTCATTAATCACTAACAGAGGTAGAGACCTACCTGTGAATTGTCTCTCTCTATTTTAGTGATCAATGTCACAGGTAAGGGTCTACCTGTATATTGTGTGTCTCTGGTGCATTGGTCAGGGATATATACCTTTGCATTGTCTGTTTGATTGTTCACTGATTGTTCAGGTTCATACCTGTACACGTATATTATATATCTCCAAGGGCTACAATGCAGTGCATGTTAGTTAGACTTATAAATAATATTTGAATGTTTTATTAAGTTGGTTTAACTTGTTAAAGTGAGAATCTAATACCAAAATATAAAATAACGCATTGTTGTTTTATTGATGTGTAAGTATAAATCATAACAAAATATCACTGCTTCAATGTTGACTTTGTTAGTTTTTCTATATATTTAAAACAAATTGAATCCATAAACATACATACGAGATACAATGATTTTCTCATCTGGGCAGATTATTCAAACTACGTACATTATAAAACATCATGATGTCAGACTTCTATTGCACTAGCGAAAAAAATTAAATGTTATTCTCTTGCAAGCCGTGGTATTGCTAAATAGCAAATAAAAAAGTAAAAAAACTATCACATATTTCAAGCACTGGTTGTTGTACAAATTACAGTGCCTTATTATTTAATAGTTTATAAAATCAGGGAATTACATGAAAATTGAATTGTTTATGGTCTGAATTCTCAGTACTTAGTAACCTTTATGTGGTACGTTACTCCCGATTTTGCATCTATAAAAAGACAGTATTAAAATGGACATCTATAGAAATGTCTTCAGAGCAAGAACCATTAAACCGCAATGAAATGTGACCTCTAGGTTATGACTGGATCATAACCTGAGCGTTTATGTAGATAGAAATCAATATCGTGTGTGCGTCAAATTTTATAGACCTATTCTTAACCATTTACACACCGACATTACTACGGGACAAAGTCACCATCCGGCCCATGTTGTATGCTCAACACTTGATTGTGTGGGGCGTGCAGGGACATAAAGACTGTCGACTCTAATGGTTGGTCACAGCTGTTGTGATATGCCACTAGAGTCAGGTCTGTCCGTCCGTCACACAGCAAGTGGTTGATCGCATTTGTCTGTATTTTATTACCAGTTTCAATTACAGTGAAAGTGAAAGGACAGAGCCTCATTTGCACAGTGACCTTCAGCTGGTGACAGGGCCAGGGGACTCAAGTACACGACAGACGCCCAGTGGACATGTGCCTAGTGGTTAAATGAAAAATGGTGACACTTGCTCAGTGGCATAAAAATTCCCCAGTCATAAAAGTGTTTGTATTATTTGAAAACTTTTTTATCCGGGTTAAAAATCTGCCCCAAATGGGCTAGTAATATAAAATATAAGTTAATTAGATAGGTGAAATAAATATTTAAAAATAAGTTAAATAAATAAATTCAGTAAAAATATAAGTTAAATACAATATTAAATTGACTTTGTAAAATTACAAATGCACAAAGATTAACAAGAAAGAAATAAACAGTTGGTAGTTAAATAACGTGTAAAACATGTTTAATAGCATAATAGTTAACCGCAGCCATGTTATATACATGTGTATGTTCCTAAGATTCTCATCTCTTTAATCAAACGATTTCAAACTAGTATATAAACCAACAGGCAACTGTCGACACCCCAGGACACTCTGTGGTATCTTTAACAACCCACTTGTTTGCCATCCTGACAAATGTCATCCGGTCCTGACACCCCTTGATATCTCACCCTGTGAAACTGTGACATAAAACTGACGGAAACACACAGTGTGTATAGAGTTACCAGAGTCGAAGAGGTCTGGCCACAAGTCTAATTCTATGGGGTGTCAGGTCATGGTTTACAGGTGACACCAGTGTTCACCACACATCAAGGTGTCCCGTGTGAATCAGCCCTTGAGCTGGGCTGGCGTCAATTCAAAAAGATTGATCAATTAATTGCAGCGGGAACTGGAATTGATTAAATGGAATTGACCCTAGTCCTGCCCTTCAGTGTGCACAAATCCACCTGTGTCGGTATATCAGTTTGTTACATTTTTTCTACATTTCACAGTGCTTTTTTGGTTTTTCTTTGTTTTTGTTGATATTTTATATAAATATTATATATTTAGTAAATTATTTACCTCTTAAGAAAATATCATATACTTTTATATTCTGATATCTCTTTAATGCACTTTTCAATAATTATGCATGAATAGTTATACAAGAATGAAGATCCATGGATGTGTGTTGCGTTGCGTTGCGTTGCGTTGCGTTGCGTTGCGTTGCGTTGCGTTGCGTTGCGTTGCGTTGCGTTGCGTTGCGTTGCGTTGTAATTTGTGTAATTTCAGTTTACCCGCCATGTTTTTAGTAAGAAAATTATGTTTGTCTAATATTCGTTTTATAACAACTAAGATTTGTATATTCTGAAAAGAATCACATTTTAAAACGGACCCACCAACAGAATATAATTATATGCATAGTTTTTATTGCATACATGTATACACATATATACATGTTACATGTAATGTATATAATATACAACTCAGTCAACTCTTCAACTTCCAAGTCTTCACTTGCATTGAAACTATTTAAACCTCTCATAATAAGTGGGTGTCGCCAGAAGTAGAAAGTTCTTCTGAAAAAATGTGGGGGCTGACATAAAAACATGGGCTGAAAGAGATGGTAGGTGATGAGGGTAACACCTCAAGGTGGCCCCAGCCACCCCCTCCAAATTGAGGTTATGTATTGTGTATAATTTTTATATGAGTTGTTTATCAGTCCTATTATATATAAAGAAAATTTCACTTATTGGTCGGTGTATCAGAGGAACAAGATGGATGTATATGGAAATAGTGTCATAGAGGACTGGTTTTCTTACCCATAAGTTATAAATGATGGGTCGCCACGGTTGACTGAACACAGTATGCTATTATACATCACTGTGTGGCAGTGTGTACAACACCGAGAGACATATGAGGACCGCAATAAATAATCCTTCCTTACTACTACTTATAATATCATAACTTCTATTGTGCCTAACATTCACCCTAAATCCCTGGAAACCAAGCTTTGGGGTGCATCAATACAACAGGGTTTTTTGATATCAAATTCAACAAACATTCCATTTGTCAACAGCTGGGTTGACTTGCCAGGGAACTATGGTAGATAGGCAAGTTTATATAGGTACAGTTTATATTGGCAATATTTTTAATTGATCTTCGAAACTACCAGTGCCACTAGAAGGAGCCTGTCCAAAAATATACGGGCAGCAACAGAAAAAGCCCTTGTCCCAATATTAGTATTTAGGGATAAAAATTAAATGGGAACTAGATGACCGAAACTAGATAGGTTGCTGATGGCAGCTTCCGGAAGATTATTGTGTGACATCCATGAGATAGTGAGACAGACCAATACACGTGTTACACTGTGTTACACTGTGTTACACCTTATAAACACGATACACATGTTACACTGTGTTATACCTTATAAACACGATACACGTGTTACACTGTGTTACACGTTAGAAACACGATACACGTGTTACACTGTGTGACACCTTATAAACACGGCCCTGTGTAACGTATACAGTGTCTACACCAACCCTGTCATACAGACACCCTACCCCAGTGTTGTGACCTATAAACTGTATCAACCCCAGTCAGGCATGCGTGTCATTCCACCCCCCACCCGGTCACATCCACTGTGCTATCTGGAATTCATTGTTGCTACAATAAATTCTGCGCGCATGACCGACCGAACAGAATAGCCGCCTGTGTATATTTTTCGCGAGTCGTAGCCACCCTGGCATGACTCACGGGTCAGAGGTCGTGACAGCTCTGACTGGAGCGCGCGCTACACGCCCACGCGCATGCATCCACACCTACACATGCGTGACAAAGCGTGTTGTGTATTGGGTAACCGCATAGTGAATATTGGATACTGTTGTGACACTGTTTAGGGGATTATCTCAAAATGACGTTTTACTTTAATATATGTAGTACACCAAGGAGAAAAGATATCACAAAAATACTAACATGATCACAATCTCCGCCATGGCCTACAGCACCAGATGCTTCTGCCCCACTCCGTCTTCTATAAAAGTGTTACAATTATTATTATCTCCCACCAATGAGCAAAACACAAGGATGAAACCCTGCACTGACATCATCCTTGGGCAAGATGGACACCGAGAGTAGAGGAAACTTAGAACGGCGAATAATATGGGGAATTCGTGAACATTTTCACTATAGTTGGAAGTATAATATTCAAGTAAAATTTCTGATTACACAACTAATAACTTCTACTCGTTTCAACGTTTCAGCCACCATCAGCGGCCTTCTTCAGGAATATTATTCACCCCAATTTTCATGTTTCTTTAGTAATCTCTACTCATAAGACACTGAGACTGGGCCGGGTGTTAACTACCAGACATCTCAACCCTGTCTTTCATACCCATTATTCCATTAGTGTTCTTGTGGCTATCAGTTGTGTGCACTGATAATGTCACACATATGCTCCGCAGTTGTGGTTGTATGAGGGCGTCCCCCCTCGTTCCCCACTTGTGGGTACAGATATGTGTCACTATTGAGAGGTCTCAAATTATTGATGTCTTTAAAGTGTCCTCAAAGTTTATTGCGATCTATATTGTCTGGCAGTAAAGGAAGTGCAAATGTGCCGTTAGCTGCGGTGTGCAGTGTAATTTATTGTAAAGTCTGTGCGTAAAATGCAGGACTGTCCTCATCTGAGGTCAGTATGTTTGCTGGAGACCATGACTGATCCGGGGTAGTTGACCTTCACGATGGCATGACTGTACAATAGTGATGACAGGGGTAGTTGACCTTTTAACCAGCTAGTTTATATATAACCACATTCTGCTTAAATATGTTCATTTGACTTCCTTTCCCTTGTGGGATTGGTTGAAGTTGTGTGTGAGACAAGGTGTGGAGTCACCAAGTGGGGTGATCAGCTCTGACAGTGTCATCTGTCTTCGTGCTGTCCTATGTCCTGCCTAGTGTCAACTGACAGGGGACACAGAGACTGGACTGGTGAGAGAATGGGAACTATATTTACATGCATACTGAACACTTTCTACTCAATAACCAACATACTTAGATAAACTATTACATTTCTCTAATATTACTAGGACCCGTAGATCATCCATTTCCAAACCACTTGTTCTTTCTAAAACTAAGATAAATAACAACAAACGTGCATTCTCTGTAACTGTGCAAACAATCTGGAATCAACTCCCTATTACAATTCAATCTTATGAAACTGTAGCTCAAAAGCTCAAAACACATTTGTTTGAAATTGCTTTTCCACCATAAACTATTCCATGCTCCAAAGATGACTTTTGCCTGTCCCCGTTTATGATTGCACCAAATGGTGTAGTTTGTTGCACCTCTGAGCTTGAATTTTCAAGGCACTATAGAATTAGTAGTAGTATTTAAAATGTTACAAAACATGTAGATAAAATATGTGCATAAGGTCTAGGTGTCTGGAATGTTGGATGTCTGAATGTTCTTCTGAAATGAGTCCAGGTTGTTTTAGAACAGTGTTATCCAAAGACTTGTCCATCCATCTTAGTTATTCTTAGGACGAATATATTAGAGTCGCTGGGTAAATAAATAGGCAGAAATTTTAGATGCAAAACAAGCTTGGCATTAGATGATTTAGTTTTCTGAGGGTTAAATGTCTGAGCATCTGATGTTTTCAGGCACCTGAAGCATAATTTTAATTTGCTCACTAATCGTTCACCAATTATATGTAACATGAATAGAGTTACAAACCCCATGACTGATTTTGTGACTTTGCAAACTTGTATATGCAGTATTGTGCCCACCAATTGACAACACAGTACAAAATAGATGTACAAACAAAACATACACTTTGTTGGCACTTGGCAGTGATCAGTGGAGCAGTCATGCATGACCAACATTACAGTGTAAAACAGTCATGCATGACTTATGGTACGAACATGTTAGTGTTTCATCAAACATGTTAGTGTCCATGTAGAGCAGGCCGGTGGTTGACAGAAGGGGGGGTGACTAGAGGCACGTGATAAATGTAATCACTTGTGATTACTGTTATTATATTTGGATATGTTCACTTATAAAATTTGATTCAGAAATTATGGTCTCACTTTTGCATGTAAATTATGTAATTGAGCATGGTTCAATTATGTTAATAGATTTGCCACTGTCTGTGTTGTTTACAACTTCCTGTTTGTCATAAGGTATTAATTATTTATTATTAGATGACATAAGGTAACGCACTAACAGGTGCAGACAAATCAGATTAATTTACATTTTGATGTAACGTAACCACCCCACCACTTGCTGTTTGCAAATACACACAAGAAAGTTATAATCATGATTAAGCTTACTTGGCAATGTAATCTATTGCTTTGTTTTTGGACTAATATAAAGGATTGTCATGTAGGTTTTGTATTTCATGGGGGTTGGTGTATGTGTCGTCACATATCATGGTCTCATGGGGGAAATGTGTTATTATAATCAACTGAATGGTTTATTACCAAGTGGAAAATACAAAGAGTACTGCATGATTTTATAACAACATGAGCATTTTACACATGGAAAAAAATACATGCAAATTGACAGTGTGGCAATATAGGTTGTAATAACCACACATGTCAGCCATTGTCAGGCCATGTATTAGGGGTGAGGAGGTGAAATTATATTTTTCATTTATTTTGCAAACTTGTGAGTTGTGTGTCCCTGATTGAGTACGAGAGCTGCGACTAACAAATTTGGTGATTACACATGGTTACGATTAGTTGATTATGCGTCGAGTCAGTAATCAACTAATCGTAATCACGTGTAATCTAAAACTTCTTAATCTGAAAGTACGGGAAAATCAGATTATTCTAATTCTGCCCAGCTGCCATGTTCTGATTAGATGAATGACTCGAATATATATATATATATATATATATATATATATATATATATATATTAATATATATATAGGGGTGCAAAAAACCTCTAATTACACCCCTTGAGACTCCCACTCCCGCGCTGCCTCAGATCCTGACATTGAGAGATAGGGGAAGAGGCTGTTGGAAATTTTCCCTTAACTTCAGGTAGAGATCGTCATCTTCTTCCCTGTCGTGGTTCCTGTATTAGTGTTAAAATACTTTTTGCAGCTGCATCAACTAGCTTCAGACTATTAATTCTTCTTCTGGGGGGTGGGTGGATAGACAAGGTTATGTAGGCATGCTTTTCAATAACTGTGAAATTGTGTAATGATTTTAACTGGTCTAACAAACAGCAACAGAAAGTGAATTCCAGAGTTGATGCCGAAGCAGAGAAAGTTCCAGTATTGGTGTTGGCTCTAGGTTAAAAGTACTGTGAAATAAAAAGTTCCATGTAAATCAGTACCAAATCCATGGAAAGTTTAAATGAAGCGCAGCATCTTTCTGTATAATGTCTCCTTGTGGTTTACGTAGAGCTATTATGTCAGTGTAATCTGTGGCTGAGTCTGGTTGTAACAGGTTGTGAGTAATTTGTTGTGTTCTACAGTTAGTGGTTGTCATCGTGGGTGACGGTGTCATTGTGTAGATAGAAGGTACAAGCCTGGTAGGTGTTCCGGCGTTAGATTGCTACATGTGTCAACCTCAATAACAGACTAATGTAATTGTGGGAATCAATAACTGGGTTGGGCACAGCTTGCTGGCTGCCTAAGCTGATCAGTGTCTCGTACTACGTAACCAATCAAACGACTCACGCCGTGGCCATATGACATCAATACATCGTTGTGCATTCAGTGCAGGGGTTCCCGTGGAGCCGCATCAAGTTAGTGATCATAGAGGTAATTACGTTTTATTCAACATTCAACATTGGTTTTCCAGATTTAAATGTTTCTCTGATGTGGTTTTTCTGAGTGTGTATGTTTGTTCTCGTCAAGGCACAAGGACAGTGACAGAGGCGGAGTAAGGGTGGTGACAGCCACCGGTGCATTGTCAATTTGTCATCAATGATGACTGCCATTTGTCATTCATCTAGTAGTAGTGTTATTGTGTCACATCTGGTGGTGACATCACGGAAGTCAT
This sequence comes from Ridgeia piscesae, assembly GCA_025642075.2. Lineage (NCBI taxonomy): Eukaryota > Metazoa > Annelida > Polychaeta > Sabellida > Siboglinidae > Ridgeia > Ridgeia piscesae. The sequence continues at coordinate 458,886 of JAODUO010000465.1, forward strand.
GTCTGTTTTCCTAGTGTAATGATTACATTGATTCTATTCTTGACTGTTTTCTTTTTACATTTTGGAATATTTAATTATTAAGCTCACTGAATGTCTAAGTTTAAAACAATTTCATTATTTCTTCAATTCTGAAGCATTGTGATTAATACTACAGGGGTGTATTTAATTGTCATTTATAAAAAGCATTATGTAAAGAACCAGTATGACACTATATAATATATATATATATATATATATATATATATATATATATGTCATATGTATATATATACATATATATATATATGTATATATATACAGATATATATGTAATAAATAATAATTATGTAGTTAACAGAAAACGGATCCGAAAAAGATCATTTCGATAACAGGAATAATGTCATATTAATTGTTAATTTAATTTGCAACAAAACGACGGATGACTCCCATTAGGTTATGCAACAGATACATTTGTGTCGGAGGACATGAATGAGACGTGGACAACTGACCCAGGTGTGACATCAGAGACATGACCACTGTGCCCTGGGGCCAGTCCACTACTGAGTACTGAGTACTGACCACACTTATTGATCTCACACAGATGACCGCAGGGATCTACTCAAAGGTCTAATTGTTTCAGTGACGTATTGCCACAGGAGACAACTTGAAAACAACCTGTGTGAGGAAGTTGGTTGACAAATTTGTGGATGAATGTGATGCCATTAGTGTATATTAGAGGTGGGAAATAGTGACTGGAAGGTTACTAGAGTACTGGACACAGTTTCATACTCAAATCTGTCATATGCAGTAAAGTTTAGGCAAGAGCATAGTGTTTCTCACTCAGACCACAGACTGTGGATACAGCCCCTGAACTCGGTTTACAAATTATGGATACAGCCCCTGAACTAAAACTACAACCCCTGCCGCAGTCCACAAATTGTATATATATATATACCTGCCATTACCTGGTAGTATAATAGTATTATATACCCTCTGCCCCCACCCCCGTCTCCTTGGCCAAAAGTGTCTGATTTGAAGAAAAGAAATCGAACAAGGAAGTAAAAATAAATGTTTAATTCACACAAGTACACAACATGCACAGTATCTCGCCTGATACACTGGCCCTGCACAGGCCACTTACACAGGCCACTTTGTGTACGGCCTCAACCTCGCCTCATACCGTAACCATTACCATTTTTTTTCAGACAGACACATTAGTAAACACATGTTTGTTCTGTCAGTGTCTGTATCCGTCTGCGTTTACATTTGTGTAAATTACATTAACATTTCACCAGTGTCCTCCTTACTCGACTATCTGTGGTTTTATATGCATGTTGTATGATCTTACGCCCACTTTTTGTGCCGTTCTCGCCCGACATTCACTTGTCGCTTGTGGTATGTCACGACCAACGTAAGACTGAATCTCATCATCTGTCACGATATAGGTGTATTTTTATCTTGCGCCGACGGCTCACGGTGACAATTGAGTGTGTCATTTTACATGTCACAGTGCATTGTCAGAGTTTGTTTTATATTCTTGAGGGTGGGGCAATTAGAGACACAAGGCTAAAGACACTTGACGATGTCAGCGATGTGTCATCATGTCACTGGTCCATGCTACTTATAAACCAGTCATTGCTAGCAGCTGGTTGACGAGACATATTCCAATAACACAAAAATGGGTTTTGGTCAAATAGCCCATTTGAAGTAAAAACATTTTAGTAAAATATGTTAACCCTTTCTCTAAGCATACGGCGCACTGTTCCAAGTTTTAAACCTCAACCAAAACTCATTTATTCATGTTAATAGTAGTTTCTGCTGTTTTCAGATCCCTGTATTTAAACTTTCAGTATCATTAATTAGTTTCTTTTAGTGTAATTTATCAGTTAATTACGTCTTATATGCTGTATTTAATAATAGTGCATAAGACTTCAGCCTAGGGTTTTTGCTATTACTGTTTTGTTAATAATAGCACTGTGAGTTGAAACAACAGATCACGGAGCTGCTGCAAATAAAAGGTATTGTTATTAATTCATGTGTTGTGGTACATGATGCTAGCTTCACTAGCACCGTGGGATGGTGACACGTGCAGTAATAACTGGTACTGTGAGGTAACTAAGTTTTGGGTCAAAGATTGCATTTGTGATCATTTGCCTACAAACGAGCTAAATGAATGCAGACCCAATCAGGATGTTAAATACAGTCTTTTCCTCATGTTCCAGTTGGCCAGTAAGTTGTTTAATAACATTGTTGTTGACAAATTACCCTAGGGTGCATAGAGTTAGACGTTTTTATTGTTTAGTCTCCAGTGGGCTGCAGAAGGAGGCTTTCACAGGGCCTCGTGGGGACAATTGGGGGTTTTGTTGAACCTCAAGAGTGCCATTGGAGGTTTTGTTGAACCTCAAGGGATGCCATTGGAGGTTTTGTTGAACCTCAAGGGATGCCATTGGAGGTTTTGTTGAACCTCAAGGGATGTCATTGGAGGTTTTGTTGAACCTCAAGGGATGCCATTGGAGGTTTTGTTGAACCTCAAAAGTTGCCATTGGAGGTTTTGTTGAACCTCAAGGGATGCCATTGGAGGTTTTGTTGAACCTCAAGGGATGCCATTGGAGGTTTTGTTGAACCTCAAGGGATGCCATTGGAGGTTTTGTTGAACCTCAAAAGTTGCCATTGGAGGTTTTGTTGAACCTCAAGGGATGCCATTGGAGGATTTGTGGAACCTCAAGGGGTGCCATTGGAGGTTTTGTTGAACCTCAAGGGATGCCATTGGAGGTTTTGTTGAACCTCAAGGGGTGCCAATGGAGGTTTTGTTGAACCTCAAGGGGTGCCATTGGAGGTTTTGTTGAACCTCAAGGGATGCCATTGGAGGTTTTGTTGAACCTCAAGGGGTGCCATTGGAGTTTTTGATTAATCTCAAGGGGTCCCATTGGAGGTTTTGTTGAACCTTAAGGGATGCCATTGGAGGTTTTGTTGAACCTCAAGGGGTGCCAATGGAGGTTTTGTTGAACCTCAAGGGGTGCCATTGGAGGTTTTGTTGAACCTCAAGGGATGCCATTGGAGGTTTTGTTGAACCTCAAGGGATGCCATTGGAGGTTTTGTTGAACCTCAAGGGGTGCCATTGGAGGTTTTGTTGAACCTCAAGGGATGCCAATGGAGGTTTTGTTGAACCTCAAGGGATGCCATTGGAGGTTTTGTTGAACCTCAAGGGATGCCAATGGAGGTTTTGTTGAACCTCAAGGGATGCCATTGGAGGTTTTGTTGAACCTCAAGGGATGCCAATGGAGGTTTTGTTGAACCTCAAGGGATGCCATTGGAGGTTTTGTTGAACCTCAAGGGATGCCATTGGAGGTTTTGTTGAACCTCAAGGGATGCCATTGGAGGTTTTGTTGAACCTCAAGGGGTGCCATTGGAGGTTTTGTTGAACCTCAAGGGATGCCATTGGAGGTTTTGTTGTACCTCAAGGGATGCCATTGGAGGTTTTGTTGAACCTCAAGGGGTGCCATTGGAGATTTTGTTGAACCTCAAGGGCTGCCATTGGAGGTTTTGTTGAACCTCAAGGGCTGCCATTGGAGGTTTTGTTGAACCTTGAGGGGTGCCATTGGAGGCTTTGTTGAACCTCAAGGGAAGCCATTAGAGTTTTTGTTGAACCTCAAGAGGTGCCATTTGAGGTTTTGTTGATCCTTAAAGAGGTGGCGTAAATTCTCCTGGATTTTGGGACCCAAAAGTTGTCAGGTATATTGCACTGAATGGTTGTTTCCTTGAAGATATCACAGTGGACACAATGGACATGCTGTCTGTCTGGAATGTCTGAGTCGCCACAAAGTTGAGTCAACACAAGCTCCTCTCACGTTACTCCCCCCGTTGTCAACATTGACTCAGTCAACAACACTGGCCTGAGACCTGGTCTCAGTCAGAAACCTCTGTAATATTTCCCACGTAAAACAATGCATTTTACGTGACCATTTGTTTACACGCAGGATCCCTGTACCGTGTACCATGTACCGTGTACAGTGTACAGTGTACTGTGTACACTGTACAGTGTACACTGTACAGTGTAGAAGTAGAACCAAACAAAGTTTAAATTTTCGCAACAATGTCTGTTGCTACTATTATGAAGATTAATTTTCCTTGTAGCTTATAAGAATTTTGTTTCACTATCTTGCAAAATTGTACCGTGTGAGTATGATAATAACACAGGAACCTCAGTATTAAGGTCAGCCTTTTGGAGCCTTTCTATTAAGGTCAGCCATTGAAGACGCTCTATTAAGGTCAGCCTTTGATACCTCTCTATTAAGGTCAGTCTTTGACACCTCTCTATTAAAGTCAGCATTTGAAGCCTCTCTATTTAGGTCAGCCTTCGGAGCCTTTCTATTAAGGTCAATTTTTGGAACCTCTCTTTTAAGGCCAGCCATTGGAGACTATTTAGGTCAGCCTTTGTACTCTCTCTATTAAGGTCAACCATTTGAGCCTCTATTAAGGTCATCATTTGGAGCTTCTATATTAAAGTCACCCTTGGGACTAGGCAAAAGTGACCTGATTCGTGAGGTGACCCTATTAGTGTGATTAATTTCCTGTATTGTGTGGAAAAAATTTAGGCTGTCACAATTCGACCTTAATTGTGAGGTGGCTATAATACCAAGGTGTATGTAAAACATGTGTTGACTATAAGTAGTATTTAGTCTGCTATGTAAAGAAATATATATTAGATATATACATATATACAGTATATTCATACACGCGCGCGCGCGCACACAGACACGCACGCATGCACGCACGACACACACACACACACACACACACACACACACACACACACACACACCAAAGATGTGCTGTAACTTTATTATAATAACTAAACTATCCTGTTTGTTGCCACTGGAAGGTGACATAGTAGTGAGTACAAAGGTGTCCGGTGAATGCCGACTCAGTATGTTTAGTCCAGCTACAGTCTTTTCCTCGTGTTCCCGTTGACCCTGAAGTCATTAATAAAACTCTTGTCCTTGCCCATTTGAGAACATTGTCCTCTTCACGAGAAAGTCATTCTCTGTGTTTACCTACGTCACCCAGGCGCAGGTTGACACAGAACACAGGGAGCAGATCTGATAATCTCAAGATTACATATTTACCCCGGCTGTGATAAGCTTATCTTTGTTACTTGTATGTGTTAAAGTAACTTATCGTTATATCATTCATGAGCTCGTTCTGAAGTAAACTACCTCTAGTGATATCCTGGAATAGCAGGCCATTATTACAGACATATCTTACAATTCAGCCATTTATTTGGGAGCCATGTGATGGGTGGTTACCGACACCCCGCCCTCTTGAGGCAAGAGTTTCACATGGAAAAATAGTGGGCTTCAAATAAAATTGCATGTTTTAAAGATGTCCAAAACTATCCCCCTTTAATGGGAAAATCTCCACCTCTTCTCTAACACTGCCCCTCCTTGGCTGAAATAATTCTCCAACACTGTGTCCCTGACTGTCATCAACATTACACCCTTGACAGGGACAATCTCCTACACTGCCACATTGAATGAAAACATCTCCAACTGTAACCCTGCTACAACAATGGTAAAATCTCCAACACTACTGCATTGAATGGTAAAATCTCCAACACTACTGCATTGAATGGTAAAATCTCCAGCAGTACTGCATTTAATGGTAAAATATCCAGCAGTATTGCATTGAATGGTAAAATATCCAGCAGTATTGCATTGAATGGTAAAATCTCCAGCAGTACTGCATTTAATGGTAAAATATCCAGCAGTATTGCATTTAATGGTAAAATATCCAGCAGTATTGCATTGAATGGTAAAATATCCAACACTACTGCATTGGATGGTAAAATCTCCAGCAATACTGCATTTAATGGTAAAATATCCAACACTACTGCATTGAATGGTAAAATCTCCAGCAGTACTGCATTGAATGGTAAAATCTCCAACAGTACTACATTGAATGATAAAATATTCACCAGTACTGCATTAAATGGTAAAATCTCCAGCAGTACAGCATTGAATGGTAAAATCTCCAGTAGTACTACATTGAATGGTAAAATCTCCAGCAGTACTGCATTTAATGGTAAAATCTCCAGCAGTACTGCATTTAATGGTAAAATCTCCGGCAGTATTGCATTTAATGGTAAAATCTCCAGCAGTATTGCTTTGAATGGTAAAATCTCCAGCAGTACTGCATTGAATGGTAAAATATCCAACACTACTGCATTGAATGGTAAAATCTCCACTCTAATGTTAACCCAGACAGGACTCTTTGGAGTTGATGTCACCAATCACAAGCTGCATATATATTAATATGAAATCCTGAGTTTGGAACACTCACCTGTGATATCTTTTGTCACAGATAGCACAGGGTGTCAACAGCGGGGGGAGTGGGGGGACCGGGGGTTTGTTCCCTCAGTGTGTGTAGTTTTACCAAGTCATTATGAGTCACCAAACTGACCTGCGTAAGTCAGACAATGACCAGTTGTCATAGCTAATGAACACCTAATGGTGTGCGCTGGACTGTGACGACCCCTGGGGCGGAACCAATTGTCCTGCAGTGTTCAACGTGTTTCTGTTTATACTTACAGCTATCTCTGTTTGTCTCGCAGATACAAACTGATGTGATGTCACGTGACGTGGACAGTGAATGACGGTGCCACTGATGTGTGACTGTTGGCATGGCAACCAAGACGGAGGAATGTAATGATTCGAAGGAGTTTGACGCTTTCTTCGAGGAGGTCAAGGACATTGAGAAGAACACTGGCGAAGATGAACCCGATTTACACGGCTCCGACGAAGAACTCTCAAAACTTCCCGATGGTGTGTTCAGTTCCCTTCAGTTTCTCTTCCCCAGAGATAAACATTGCTAAAGTTGCATAAACTACCTTACTGGCCTGAATTTTTTGAGAAGATGCATTTATTTTGATAAAAAATTGCTTCATAAGAATTCCACAATGCTGACTTTTGAGAAGCACTTATCTGTGCATATAAATTTAAAAAAAATTAAGATAACAAGTGTAAGAAGTGAGAAGCAAAGTTAAATTATATTTTTAATCGTGATACTTCTGTGCTATTACTGCAAAACCTGAGGTGTCATTCAAAACAACTTTTGCAAGAATTCAGGACCACAGTGTATCTGTGGCACCCATCGTAGTGTCTTGCAGATTTGCTGAAAACTTGTGTCATGTGATCATTTGTAAAATAAGATGGTAATTATAGTTTCAAGCGAGAATGCGAGGTCAGATGTTGATTTGGCTGTCAATGATTCTGTTTAAATGCTATATATGGGGTTCATGGTGACATAAACTAAACTAAATTGGGTTGAAAGCAGTATGCCACCCGTCAGGCCAGTAAATATGAAAATTGATGGCCTGAACTGGCCCAACAGTTTCAAAACGAGCCGGACCATCGGGCCAATGCTAATACTGAGCCCTGGTCTGCACCATGAAACATGTTGTTTGGCCTAATTTAGGTTGATACCATCTGTCCATGACCCGTGTGCTGTGTGTCATGTTACAGAGGGCGAGGAGGAACTCAGTTGGCTCAAGGATGCTGGCTTAGAACATCTTGCAAAACCTCTCGAAGGTATTCATTTTATTTCTGAAGCAATAAGGTGATGCATGTGGGTAATTCATGTGTGTGCGTGCATGCTTGTGTGTGTGCTTGAATTGTATGTACTTATGTTCGTATACGTTTCGCATGCATATGCCCATGTATAATGTCCGTGTATGTATATTTTATTATTAAGAGTTGTGTACTGTTTACCAGTATACCACTGACCCAGATTGTTTGTATGGTTTTAAAATCAGTTTTGAAAAACCGGTATTCCATACAGTATATATGGTATTTTACAGCAGCAATGGAGAAAAGGTCTTTTGAGTCTGCCATAGCCATGTAGACTTCATACAAATTTACCGAAAAGATGAGATTCATTACATATTGGCCTTCTCTCCCATTTAAAAAGCACAAGTTGGTCAAAGGCGTTGTTGCAACAAGCCACAGTGTGGCGCCACTTTACATTACCAGACGTTTCCTGCTCACAACATGCAGAACACCTAGATAAAAAACTGTATAGTGTATGAAATACTGTATAGAGAATCATAGACAAATGGCACACAGCTCTACTGTATGTCTGTCTGTCCGTCCGTCCGTCCGTACGTACGTACATACGTACGTACATCTGTCCGCGTGTGTGTGTTGTATGTGTTGTATGTGTTGTGTGTCCCCCATGGATCATGTACACTGTGTTCCCGTGGCTACACTATGTGACCTCAAAGATCCAAACAACTCTGAATGAGCCCAAGATCGAGATCCACCGTTCTAGTCTACTGCCTACAAGAAGTAGGCCAGACAACCACAGATGAGATTATAGCTGTTAGTACTCAAAACCCGCACATGTAATATTACATCTGTCGTTCGTAATTGTCAGGCGTAACACTCATTTACTTCCGTAAAGATTACAGAGTAGCTTCACTGAGCACAACTGACCTATCAGTGTCTGTAATGACACAGTTTCAGGTTACACAACAAAGCCCAGGAGCAGTTTTTATTTCAAAGTCGCCACAAGTTTTTTGGGGCACAGTATATGATAAGACCATTGCTTGGTGCATGGATCTGACTTCCTAGTGGTTATTGTAATGACATGAGCAAAGCTCTATTTCAGGCTCTATGTAACTGTTGAGCTGTTACATGAGTCACCCAGCTTGTAGGCTGCTGATAAAGAAAACTTCTGCTGCCCCAGATTAAAGCAGGCACTATATCATATCTATAGAACTTGATACCGCCGCTGTACAAGGGAATGGTTCTCTCACTTCTCTGTTTGTGGCGTTGTGTTGGCTCATGACTACTTGGTACAGCTGGGGACCACTGCAATAAATTTCATTTCATTTTATAAGTAAGCCAAATCAAATCATGCTTGGATTCACCCATGATTATTGTTACATTTCTTACATACAGTGTATTTACAAATGTTTTTATTTGAAGTAGTTCAGACTTCTCTGTTTGTTGTCACGGCAACAGTAACAAACTTGCTTTGAAACTGCATATTACATATTCATTGTTAACAGTACAGAGTTGGTGCTCACTATTAATTGTTTAATTTCATCTTGACAATTGTCTTGTTTTATTTTTGTTATGTGACTACAAATAAGAAATATATATATATATATATATATATATATATATATATATATATATATATATATATGATATATATATATATTATATATGTATATATGTATATATATATATATAGTATGTATGTATATGTAATGATGGTTTAAATGATGATGGTGTCACTGGAAGACGGCTTTACCATGCATTACAACACACTGGAAATTAGATAAAGTCACTCTTACTTGTAGAGGGGACACTACTGGACGACGAGGACGTGACATGTGGGACCGCAGGACTGACCGAGGAACAGGTGGCTGTGGTCAAGAAGAGGGTGGACACCCTCAACGCCACCATCCGCAAGAAACAGAAGGGGTACCACCAGAAACACAGCAAGGTGGATGTGAGGGCGGTCTTCTCCACCCCATTGCCTCAGGTGGGTCAGTCAACGGTCAGCTGGCGTCATGTATGTCCTACCTGGTGGTACGGCCGAGCGGCCCAGGGTGCAATTCAGTAGAGATTGAAAAGTTCTGTAGCATTTATTTTTTTAATTCCACCAAAACTGCCATTTCCACGGCATTAATCGATGTGTGATTCTGCAGAAATTCTGTAGAATTGTAAAGTAAAATACGTTATAAAAAAAACATCTGTATATAGAATATATTCTGTAGAATAGAGTCTGTAGGATATTTTCTGTAGAATTGCTTGTCAGGAGTAGGTGACCTTGTGAGGAGTAGGTGACCTTGTGAGGAGTAGGCGACCTTGTGAGGAGTAGGCGACCTTGTGAGGAGTAGTCGACCTTGTGAGGAGTAGGCGACCTTGGTCAAGAGTGAATAAGAGGGAGGTCAACCAAAGGTCAGCTAGTTTCACATGCTGCTCTTCGTTAAATTCACTATTTTGCACTACCATGTGTTGTACATTACATGTGTGTACCAGTTGGGTAGTCATTTGTCTAGATGCTGCATTTCTGCCACAGTACTATTCCAATACGTTTTTTGAGTTGATACAGCTGTATTTCTGACTTGTGTTGTGTTTATTCATTAGCATATTTCACTAGTCTTAAATGTAAAGTGAATGTGGTATTAGTCTCAAATTTGATAATAATGTGAACACTGTCTGTCGTTATCCACTGATAGAGTCTAGAGGAGTTGTTTAATTCGGCTCAAAACGTAAAGATAATTGTTGCGACAAATTTGTGTATGTATTATTATTATCTTTATGATGATATCAAGATATATTTTGCAATTGTGATTTCATATACAGCCTAAGACAGCCTCTACTGCTACTGGCCTTGCTAAATGACACGATACGCTCAGCAACATTTCCTGTAGTGATGCCACAGCAAACTATGCAGAATATGTCTAGAAAAACACCACAAAGAGTCAACTTAAACACAGGGACAGAAAGCATTAAAGTATTCGAAAAGCAGAACACTATTTATGGAATATATTTAAATCAGACTTGGAATTTTTAAATGTTTACTTAACTCAATCTGTAAGATGCAAGTGACTGTCGACTGTCTGTCTGCAGCGAGAGAGTTGTCCACTGAGTGGCAGCACCGGTACCTCAGAGACGACACTGCGGTCAGAAGTGTGCAGTATGCCAGCGACATCGGCCAGTAATCGGGTCGTGCTTCGGCGGAAAGGTCGCGAGAACATACCACGAGACAGAACGACATTCCTACAAGATTTAAGTGAGTGGAGCAACAATATGGTGACTACTTCTAAATCCATTATTAAATGGAATGCGTAAATCGAAGACGCTCTATTGAAAGCAGAAATTGCTGCCATTATACTGAGGATACTATTTCTGTGACACTCCAGTGAATGTCCTGATGTCACTTCCTGCAGTTGACAGTTTTCAGCAATCAACATGTATGATTTCAACGTAAAGGAGCAAAATTAAGACAACACTCAGGTACATATATACAATGGTCACACTCCGGCTCACTGTATAAACACACACAAAAGGTGGTTTCCCAGAAGTATTCGTAGAAGTTGTTTGTTAAAATGTGAACATGAACCGATTTATACTATAAAGACTACGTAGAATGTCCCTGGATTCATCGGCAGACTTTGGAACCTTGCAGAAAACTCTATGTGATGTTGTGGATGATCAATTGACGTCATGTGACATACAGCTTAAACCCTGAGACCAGTAAAAAAAACATTAACCAGCAGTGAATTTCCATAACATGTTTGTAGTGCCGGAATGATACACCAGTGCACTGGTGTATCACGATACACCACATAGTATGCCTACAGTGCATGATACATAATATCCATACCACGATATGTGATAACTGTAAGCAAAACTTTCCTCACACCATCTTTGTGAAGCAGTAAAGCTCCAGCCCAAATCACCACTGTTTGTCTATCGATAACACATCGAGCTATAATCTGTGTAAGATTGACAACAGCATTGGAAACAGAACGGCACGTAAATACACACCGTTCTGTTTTCAATGCGCACAAGCAGTTTGGATCTGACAGTTATGAGGAATGGCGTGAAGCATGTTTCATTCCAGTCCTGATAACAAGATTTTCTACAAATTCCATACACATAGAATCCTTGTTTTACACTATCACATGTTCCAGATCATGGGTCGCCATTGGTGGAATCTCCAGTTGCTAGGGCGCCGGGTGTCTCCGCCCTCATGCATCGCGAGTCGGACGTCTCAATGAGCTTCACCATCGACCAACCGATCTCACCGGTGTGTGACATTATTTTTATTGTTATTTAACCCATCATCCGTTGCCAGAGAAGAAACGTTAAATATTATACATACATATTCATACATACATTAACATATAAAAGACACAAGAGTTAAATGTGTAAGAAAATAGATAGCAACAACACATACAGTGGTGTGACATGATAGGTAAGGCTCAGTGGGTGTAGTTAGACAATGATCATAAAATAGGATTGGCAAAGATCACCATGACATGCAAAATTTACTGTTCTGCATGAAGCAATTTAAAAATAAATATATGTCTCATACAATGACCGTGAGCTCACCTGTCATTCCCATAAATCATCGTCACATTCACAGGCATTGCAAGCATAAAAACCAAGACACTATGACAATGATAACTTTTTATGATGCGAATGAAGGAAAGAATCCCCTGAGCAAATGTATATTAGATTGAACAAAAATTTCTTAAGGCGGAGGTTAGACCAGGGAGAGCCAACCCAATGGCAACATTTTATTGTTAAAACACAAGAATAGTGTGACAGTGATCTTGGTGATTATTTGAAACATACACAGTACAGTCCCACTGTTTGCAGTTTTTATTTGTGGTGTGGTGTTTCAATACATCTAGGCATAACAAGCGTTTGAGATTGTATGCCAAATTCGAAGGTGTATTACAAGAAAGCAGTCTGAAAATACACTAGGTTGCATCATAGACAGATGTCTTTTTTCCTGTATGACATCTTCTTCTCCGGTTAGCCGCGTCGTGTGCAAATGTTCCTCAGAAGTGACCAGCCTCCTCTCACATGCCTGAGAAGTGACTAGCCTCCTCTCACATGCCTGTTAAATATGCATACATAGAATCCGCTGCAGACAAGTAAATATGTCCAGAAATATACAATAACCCATGCATCAGGTGTCATATCCATTTTCAATGCATAATTGACAACATAATTGAAATAAGTTTGTTTGATGCCTCAATTTTGTACCCATTGACCCATGCATTTTACCCACCCAAAATACAGACCTTACCAGGTCAGATGCTAGGTGACTGGTGTCTGGTGTCTAGAGAGAGCTGTGATTATATGGTCAGTTTGATCATTTACCCCAAACCTCACAAGGTCTAGCAGTTTTGTTGTAAGACTTACAAGAATTGCGCTTAACTTCCAGAGCAGGGACATCCACCTAGATTAATGAATCATGAAAACATGTTATCTTGAAGCCGGACATGTTAATTGTTACAACTGGGGGCAGTTTCACTTTCATTTTTAAATATTCATTTTCCATTTGCAAAAACCGCCACTAATTCACAGAGGACACTATTTCATGAAACACTGTTGAAAAGAGCCCTGTGACACATCCTAGTGTTGAAATGTTTCAGTATCAGTATACACATTATGGAGCGAAATTTATTTTAAACAGCAAAGTCAGGTTTATGAGCTGATAAGAGTCTTAGTGGCATGATTTCCATATTTCTTGGCCGTGTCTGGAATGTAATGATACAACATTGAACGTAATGTGCGTGTGTTTGCAGAGGCCAGGCCCCAAGAAGGGCACCAAGGAATTACCTGTGAGTACTTTACCACTCTCACTTTTTGTCTCACCTGAAAACATTTCTTGTTCTCTTGTGTTTCTTGCATCTACGTGACTTATCAAGTACCCAGAGCACTGCTGTTTTACACAGTTTTGAATTGTCTAAATTGTAGTCCGGGTGTTAAATTGTATTCTGTGTGTTAAATTGTATTCAGTGCGTTAAATTGTAGTCAGTGTGTTAAATTGTATTCCGTGTGTTAAATTGTAGTCAGTGTGTTAAATTGTATTCAGTGTGTTTAATTGTATTTAGTGTGTTAAATTGTAGTGAGTGCGTTAAATCTTCAGCTGACACTACTGGAAGTTGCCAAGATTGTAAAAAAATTAACCTTTTGAAACAAGACAAGATCTGCAACATTTTATCATCATATTAGCGTTTTTTTATTATTATTTTAATTAATTTGGAATAACCATTATCAAGTGCCCCAGAGCAATTATTTGGATTGGATGCTATATAAGAAATAAATTATTATTATTGCTCAGACCGATATTCTAGAGCTGCTGATGCGCAAAAGATGATTGTTTAAGTTGTGCCTCATGCACAAGGTGGCGCCACTGTCATGCACAGAGACGTCAGAGTTCTAAGGAGTGTTTCAGTAACGAGGACCTTCTCTTTCCCGCAGTACTACAAGGACAGTAAGGACACCCTGGGGGTGACGAAGGTGGACCAGATGAGTGAGAAAGACCGGTGCATGATTCGTAAACTCGCCCTCATTGAACTGACGTCACTCTACGAAGTACACAACATCAAGTATACAAGGCGGAAACCAAAGAGACGCTACAAAGGTCAGTCTGGGGGTCACTGAGTGCGGTCGGTGGGTGTTTTCTAGATGTACTCGGTGCCTAGAAATGTATGTATCTATTGCTTATAAATGTATGTATCCAGTCCCTAGAAATTTAAGTATTCAGTGCCTAGAAATGTATGTATCCAGTCCCTAGAAATTTAAGTATCCAGTCCCTAGACATTTTTGTATTTAGTGCCTAGAAATTTTTGTATCCAGTGCCTAGAAATTTATGTATCCAGTGCCTAGAAAATTATATGCATGACATTCCACATATATATTATATATAAAGTATATAGTAGATATATTTCTTGTGCAGTCTCTGTTATGCGCAGTCTCTGTTATGTTCAGTCTCTGTTATGTTCAGTCTCTGTTATGTCAGTCTCTGTTATGTGCAGTCTCTGTTATGCGCAGTCTCTGTTATGCGCAGTCTCTGTTATGCGCAGTCTCTGTTATGCGCAGTCTCTGTTATGCGCAGTCTCTGTTATGTGCAGTCTCTGTTATGCGCAGTCTCTGTTATGTGCAGTCTCTGTTATGTGCAGTCTCTGTTATGCGCAGTCTCAGTTATGTGCAGTCTCTGTTATGTGCAGTCTCTGTTATGTGCAGTCTCTGTTATGTGCAGTCTCTGTTATGCGCAGTCTCTGTTATGTGCAGTCTCTGTTATGCGCAGTCTCTGTTATGCGCAGTCTCTGTTATGTGCAGTCTCTGTTATGTGCAGTCTCTGTTATGCGCAGTCTCTGTTATGCGCAGTCTCTGTTATGTGCAGTCTCTGTTATGCGCAGTCTCTGTTATGCGCAGTCTCTGTTATGTGCAGTCTCTGTTATGCGCAGTCTCTGTTATGCGCAGTCTCTGTTATGCGCAGTCTCTGTTATGCGCAGTCTCTGTTATGTGCAGTCTCTGTTATGCGCAGTCTCTGTTATGTGCAGTCTCTGTTATGTGCAGTCTCTGTTATGCGCAGTCTCTGTTATGCGCAGTCTCTGTTATGTGCAGTCTCTGTTATGTGCAGTCTCTGTTATGTGCAGTCTCTGTTATGTGCAGTCTCTGTTATGTGCAGTCTCTGTTATGCGCAGTCTCTGTTATGTTGCAGTCTCTGTTATGTGCAGTCTCTGTTATGTGCAGTCTCTGTTATGTGCAGTCTCTGTTATGCATTGCAGTCTCTGTTATGCGCAGTCTCTGTTATGCGCAGCCTCTTTTATGTGCAGTCTCTGTTATGTGCAGTCTCTGTTATGTGCAGTCTCTGTTATGTGCAGTCTCTGTTATGCAGCTCTTTATGTCAGTCTCTGTTATGGCAGTCTCTGTTATGGCAGCTCTTTTATGTGCAGTCTCTGTATGGCAGTCTCTGTTATGTGCAGTCTCTGTTATGCGCAGTCTCTGTTATGTGCAGTCTCTGTTATGCGCAGTCTCTGTTATGCGCAGTCTCTGTTATGCGCAGTCTCTGTTATGTGCAGTCTCTGTTATGTGCAGTCTCTGTTATGTGCAGTCTCTGTTATGTGCAGTCTCTGTTATGTGCAGTCTCTGTTATTTTTTATGCAGTCTCTGTTATGTGCAGTCTCTGTTATGCGCAGTCTCTGTTATGCAGTCTCTGTTATGTGCAGTCTCTGTTATGTGCAGTCTCTGTTATTTGCAGTCTCTGTTATGTCAGTCTCTGTTATGCGCAGTCTCTTATGTGCAGTCTCTTTTATGTGCAGTCTCTGTTATGCGCAATCTCAGTTATGTGCAGTTCTGTTATGTGCAGTCTCTGTTATCGTGCATGTTTTCTCTCTTCCAGACAACAGTGTATTCGGCGTCCCTCTTCAGACTTTGCTCGACAACGACAGGAAACGACACCCGGATAAACACATAAAAGTCCCACTAATATTCTCACAGGTGAGAATTAAATTAAAAACAATTAACCCTGGCAGGCCTGAAACATATATCAGATTAAGAACTGGTTCGTTGTTCTATGGTATTACTATTATACGCGTTTGTTAATTATTATATTGTTTACATTCTGGATTTAATTCCTGTCCTTCTTTCATTTGTCCGTCTGTGTCACCAATTTTTTTTCAATTGATCCAAATTGTCTCCAACAACCAGTAGCTGCCTATCTGTGTCGATGGAATCCATAATTACCATGTTACAAACAACAACATTAAAATTGAGGTTAAAAATTAATGTTGGTCAGTTACTGGTCAAAACACTGGTCAAACCAAACAATTGTCTTTCAGTCACACAGACAGTTACACCCAGACAGGTGTTGTATGATAGAAATTTAAACATAGAACAGGATGAAAATATTTGGTAATGATCACTCACACAAGTTTATATTTGATTCATTGATTGAAAGCACAAACAGCATACTTTGATTAATTAGATTAATTGCTAAAGTTGGCCCTTATGGAAGCTAACGCTAAATTCTAAATGCAAAATATTTACATCTCATATTGTCTGATTTTTGAAGTTACAGTTTACTCAGTTCTTTTACCCAATTTTTACCTAAAACAAGTAACATGAGCTACATACAAACGTCACTTCTAGTGTGTTTTCAAATGTTCCACCAGATGGCGTCACAACATGTGGTGAGTGTCAACTAGTATTTTGCTCTGGGTTTGCCCAATTTGGCGTGTCAGTGTTTGGGGGGGTTGGGCAGGTGGAGATCTGAAGTGTTATTTATTTTAAACAAAATGACTGCCATTTAATTTGTTTTCTTAAGAGACCTGGGTGTGTAGTCTCACTCAACTGACTCTCACATGGCTGCGTCACTTCACTGAGAAGACAGTCTGGTGACTTAGTTGGCTTTAGAATGTTGTCTGTGTGAGGAGCTAAAAAGTGCTGCCACCTCGTGGAGCCTGGATAATTGAGGCTAATCCTGCCATAATTTCTGCTTCATAAACCATAAAATTTGGCAAATTTATATTTCTGTTTGCTTTTGTGTTAATTTAAGTTTAATGTTGAATACTTTTAGTAGTATAGTATTATCGTATAAAAGTATATCCTTATTTTAGTTTTTAGTTGGCCTGAGAGCAATACAGCGTCTCTACCCTATTCAGGGGTAAGGCCACCCTAGTGGCAACATTGGCAGAGCATTGATTCCCCAGGCGGATGTGAGGGGCTGAAAGAGTGCTATCATCTCACGGAGCCTGGGTAACTGAGGCTACATCTCACGGAGCCTGGGTAACTGAGGCTACATCTCACGGAGCCTGGGTAACTGAGGCTACATCTCACGGAGCCTGGGTAACTGAGGCTACATCTCACGGAGCCTGGGTAACTGAGGCTACATCTCACGGAGCCTGGGTAACTGAGGCTACATCTCACGGAGCCTGGGTAACTGAGGCTACATCTCACGGAGCCTGGGTAACTGAGGCTACATGTCACGGAGCCTGGGTAACTGAGGCTACATCTCACGGAGCCTGGGTAACTGAGGCTACATCTCACGGAGCCTGGGTAACTGAGGCTACATCTCACGGAGCCTGGGTAACTGAGGCTACATCTCACGGAGCCTGGGTAACTGAGGCTACATCTCACGGAGCCTGGGTAAGCAAGGCTACTGTGTGTGATTAGATGTGACCTGGACTGAGACTGAGTTTGTCTTGTTCCAGTTGATTCAGTTCCTGACGAAGTTCGCGCTGGAAGAGGAAGGGATCTTGCGGGTGCCAGGCTCCGTCACTAGAATAAAGGTAGTTGGAAGTGTCCAGACACTGCTTTGTCAATCACTGTCTCTTGCAATGGCACTTGGCCACAGGTTTGAACCCTGGACTAAGAGAAGCCGGGTTCAAATCCTCTACTACGGTAGATTAAAGTAGATTAACAAGTGTCATTTATTCCATATTGTGTCATTCAATCTGTTGTGTCATCTAGCCCTGCCGTATCATTTATCACACTATTATTTATCCTCACCCTGTAATTTATCCCCACTATGTCATTTATCCCCACCGTGTACTTTATACCACTGTGTCATTTATACCACTGTGTCATTTATCCCCACCATGTCATTTATCCCACTGTGTCATTTATACGACTGTGTCATTTATCCCCACCATGTCATTTATCCCACTGTGTCGTTTACCCCCACTATGTCATTTATCCCCACTGTGTCATTTATACCACTGTGTCATTTATTCCTCCATGTCATTTATCCCACTGTGTCATCCCCACCATGTCATTTATCCCACAGTGTCATTTATACGACTGTGTCATTTATTCCCACCATGTCATTTATCCCTACTGTGTCATTTATTCCCACCATGTCATTTATCCCCACTGTGTCATTTATCCCTACTATGTCATTTATACCGCTGTGTCATTTATCCCCACCATGTCATTTATCCCATTGTATTATTTATCCCACTGTGTCATTTATCCACACAGTGTCATTTATCCCCATCATGTCATTTATCCCACTATGACATTTATCCCCACTGTCCTGTCACAGTCAATACGGGAAGAGATTGAGGATCGCTTCAACTGTGGCAAGTTCAGCTGGGATGACATGCGACCAAATGACATCGCTGGCCTCTTCAAACAGTTCCTGCGGGAACTTCCCATCCCTCTGCTCACCTTCGAATACATTGATGCCTTCGCACAAGTCGGAAGTAAGTGACTGCCACCTGTATGCCTATATTTGATGAGCTGTTGCCATGGTGATCTACCATCTTGGTGACAGACAACCAACTGTGCTGTGTGTTGTCACAACGGTACCCAAACAATGCTTCAGTGCTCCAAAGCATGATGACACCACTGATACACAACTATTCAGGTGACCAGCCAAAGATGAACTGCCGAAGAACTAGTGGACTGTTTCCTTTGTTCAGTCGCAGTAGTTGTAAATAGATGTTGCTGCATTGTCTCGTAGTTGTTGTGAATCGCCGATTGTCTCTAATCATACAAGTTGTCAACGATATGACTCCAAGACATGGATTACGTTAATGATATCATTTATCCTGACTCAGTGTTTCTTGTTGTCAGTGACGTGGCCACAGATGTCTAGTGTGCGTGTGTTTGTGTGTGTGTTTGTGTGTGTGTGTGCGTGCATACGTACGTGTGGGGGGGTGTAATGTATGTATGTAGGTGTGTGTGCATGCATGTGTGTATATACATGTATATATATATATATATATATATATATATATATATATGCATGTATGTGTTGTGTACACATGGGTGCATGCATGTGTATGTGTGCATGCATGTGATCACCCATGTTTTCAAACAGTTGCTTCGTGCATTCAGTCCTGTCGCTATTTCCTGGGTTTTTTTGGAAAAATAAAAACCGTAAAAATATCTGATTTGTGTTTGCAGCAATCCCTGACCACAAGCAGCAGCTGACCGCTCTCATCCTGCTGGTGTTGTTGCTGCCGGACGTCCACAGGGACACACTGAAGGTGCCGTCTTCTCACTCTCCCACCTCAACTGAACATTTCTTGTGATAGTTCTTTTTTAAATCACAAATTTACATTTTTAAGACTAAACTCAATATTGGCAAACGTGCTTTCTCTGTAGCTGCGCCAACAATCTGGAATCAACTCCCAGTTACAATTAAACTTCTGAAACTATAGCCACCTTTCGTAAAACACTTAAAACAATGTTTGAAATTGCTTTTCGACCATAAATGTTTGGTGGTTCCACACTCCAATGACTGTTTATGATTATGCCAAATGGTTTCGCTTGTTGCACCTTTGAGATTGAATATTCAAGGATATAGGTGCTATAGACTTGCTACAATTGTTATTATTGTGCATATCCAAGTCAAGATGTCTCTTTACCTGTAAAAACGTTTGTAGAATTTGACATGTTGATTTCATCAATACTAATGATGTGATTTGTCATTAGTGATGAAGTCAAATGTGTCGTGTTCAACAAAAGTGTTTACATGTTGACTTTGACATATAAAACTGAAATTTTTTGAACAGCATTGTTTCACTACAACATCTTAATTAAAATTGTGTTCACTTTGTAAAGTAGCTTGAAGACAAATGTTAAAACAGTGGAACCTGTCTACTGCAACCACCTGTCTTTTGAGTTCTGGTTCCCACTTGATATTTGTTTCTAATGTTTATTGCCCTGCCAGAGGTGACCATCTGGGCTGGAGAGATCGATGGTCATTCAAGACAGGTTCTATTATAATAAAATCTAATTATTTTTTGTATTTTAATTATGTTTGAATCCTTCAAAAAACACTAACTTTATACATACAGGGTTCGCACGGATCCCCGAAAACCCTTAAAAACTCTTGAATTAAGAAATCGCGTTTAAGGGTACCTCAAAACCCTTGATTATCACCCGTTTCAGAATATGTATAATACATATCATTAGATATAATTTCCTTTTTCTAAAGATGACACACGTCCGGGTAGGTTTTTTCTGCACACAAATTTAATTGTCACTCCATGAAATGTACACCAGCTCTGAACAACTCTCACAAAACACAAATAACACACACCATTGACCAGTGCTGTGTGTGGTAAAGATGCTTGGACGTTTTCATTTATTACAATGTCAATAGTGTGCCCAGGGTTCTCTGCAGTGTTTTACCCACAATGCTCTGCTGTGTGTTTACCCAGGGTTCTCTGCAGTGTTTTACCCACAATGCTCTGCTGTGTGTTTACCCAGGGTTCTCTGCAGTGTTTTACCCACAATGCTCTGCTGCGTGTTTACCCAGGGTTCTCTGCAGTGTTTTACCCACAATGCCCTGCTGCGTGTTTAGCCAGGGTTCTCTGCAGTGTTTTACCCACAATGCTCTGCTGCTGTAGATGCTGCTAGGCTTCCTCAAGTTGATCACACAACGGTCAGGAGACGAGGATGGACCTAAACAGTGTTTCCATGATCATGGCCCCCAATCTCTTCCTGGTGCAGTCTGGACGACACAACAAGGACCTGGGTGGTCTGCAGCTAAGCATGGCCGCCGGAACGTCCAGCATCGTGCGAATGCTCATCAAGAATCAGGCGATATACTGGACAGTGAGTGCGCGAGTTCATACGTACAGTGTTATGACTGTTTTGTCTTGTGCAAATCACTTTTCTTCTTCTCTAAGTGTATTGTTTGTAAAAAAAGATGTGTTCCATCTTGTTAGTAATCACTGGATTTTAGACAAGTTTAGTCATTTTAGTCAGCTGTTTAACTAAATACTTGGCTGTCGACAGTGGTCATCGACACCCTGCAGTGGACAGTTGAACACTTCGTATGTGTGTGTATATGTATACATATATATGTGTATATATATATGTATACATATATATGTATACATATATATGTATACATATTATATAATATATGTATACATATATATGTATATTATATATGTATATATATATATTATATATATATATATATATATATATATATATATATATATATTTTATATATATGATATATATATATATATATATATATATATATATAAATATATATATTATATATATATATATATATATATATATACATATATATATATATATATATATATATATATAAAATATATATATATATATAAAATATATATATATATATATATATATATATATATATATATATGTATATATATATATATATATATATATATATAAAATATATATTATATATATATATATATATATATATATATATATATATATATATATAGTATATATATATATATATATATATATATATATGTATATATATATATTATTTTATATATATATACATATATATATATATATATATATATATATATATATATATATATATATATATATATATATATATATATATATATATATATATATATATATATATATATATATATATATATATATATATATATATATATATATATATATTATATATATATATATATATATATATATATATATATATATATGAATAGTATAGAATACAGGAATGCAGCATGGTAGCACACTTCCCATGTAAGTTGATATGGTGTTAGAATAAACAGATGTGACAGGGGCTGATGTATAAACAGCTCTCAGTAGTCCTTCACATTTGCCACTGCACTACATAACAAGATGCCTTTACTTTCAAAAGTTCTCGTTGTAGACAGGGTTTTGTTATACAAAATATTCATCCACTACTATAGGTTTCACTTTGGGTAGAAATTACTGCTACGTGTGTCATCATGAATGGCCCTGCCCGTCTTTCGTGGCATTCATGATTTTGTGACAATTATGAATGGGTGGTGATGTTTCTGTCATGTGACCTATGACCAAGATGACATATTTGATTTAACTCATGACTTAACTTGTGACTTAATTCGTAGGTGCCTCCATTTATGGTGCAGCAGATTCGTCACAAGAACGAGATGCCTCAAATTACCAAAAAACCTCCAAAAATGGTGAGTTGTTGGTGATTACTGCATCAGTTGTTAGTGGTGACATGTGACCCCAAGTATTGTCAGTGGTGACCTTATCTACAAACACTATCAATGATGACATATTGTTAACAAACATCATCAGTGATTACACATTATTTACAAACATTGTCAGTGATGACACATTATTTACAAACATTGTCAGTGATGACACATTATTTACAAACATTGTCAGTGATGACACATTGTTTACAAACATTGTCAGTGATGACACATTGTTTACAAACATTGTCAGTGATGACACATTGTTTACAAACATCGTCAGTGATGACACATTGTTTACCAACATCGTCAGTGATGACACAAACATTGCCAACGATGACACATGGTTTACAAATATTTTCAGTGGTGACATGACATATTGTCAGCAAACATGATCAATTGATGACACATTGCCTACAAACATTGTCAATAATTATGCTACTAGCATTTTGTCTGTGTAGTCACACAGTATTGTTTAGTTAGACAGTTGATGAAACAACAAACTAAATCCAGTTACTGTTGATGGAACAAATGGGCAGTAGTAGCCCAGGTCATGTCCTGGCCTTAATAGCCCAGGTCATGTCCTGGCCTTAATAGCCCAGGTCATGTCCTGGCCTTAATAGCCCAGGTCATGTCCTGGCCTTAATAGCCCAGGTCATGTCCTGGCCTTAATAGCCCAGGTCATGTCCTGGCCTTAATAGCCCAGGTCATGTCCTGGCCTTAATAGCCCAGGTCATGTCCTGGCCTTAACAGCCCAGGTCATGTCCTGGCCTTAATAGCCCAGGTCATGTCCTGGCCTTAACAGCCCAGGTCATGTCCTGGCCTTAACAGCCCAGGTCATGTCCTGGCCTTAACAGCCCAGGTCATGTCCTAGCCTTAACAGCCCAGGTCATGTCCTGGCCTTTACAGCCCAGGTCATGTCCTGGCCTTAATAGCCCAGGTCATGTCCTAGCCTTTACAACCCTGGTCATGTCCTAGCCTTAATAGCCCAGGTCATGTCCTAGCCTCCTGAATACTAACCTCCTGGTGACTCTATCCTCCTGAAGACTCTATCCTCCTGATGACTCTATCCTCCAGATGACTCTATCCTCCTGATGACTCTATCCTCCTGATGACTCTATCCTCCGGATGACTCTATCCTCCGGATGACTCTATCCTCCTGATGACTCTATCCTCCTGATGACTCTAGCCTCCTGAAGACTCTATCCTCCTGATGACTCTAGCCTCCTGATGACTCTATCCTCCTGATGACTCTAGCCTCCTGATGAATCTAGCCTCCTGAAGACTCTATCCTCCTGATGACTCTATCCTCCTGATGACTCTATCCTCCTGATGACTCTATCCTCCTGATGACTCTAGCCTCCTGATGAATCTAGCCTCCTGAAGACTCTATCCTCCTGATGACTCTATCCTCCTGATGACTCTAGCCTCCTGGTGACTCTAGCCTCCTGAAGACTCTATCCTCCTGATGACTCTAGCCTCCTGAAGACTCTATCCTCCTGATGACTCTATCCTCCTGATGACTCTAGCCTCCTGATGACTCTAGCCTCCTGAAGACTCTAGCCTCCTGAAGACTCTAGCCTCCTGATGACTCTAGCCTCCTGATGACTCTAGCCTCCTGAAGACTCTATCCTCCTGATGACTCTAGCCTCCTGATGACTCTATCCTCCTGATGACTCTAGCCTCCTGATGACTCTATCCTCCTGATGACTCTAGCCTCCTGATGACTCTAGCCTCCTGATGACTCTAGCCTCCTGAAGACTCTATCCTCCTGATGACTCTAGCCTCCTGATGACTCTAGCCTCCTGAAGACTCTATCCTCCTGATGACTCTAGCCTCCTGAAGACTATCCTCCTGATGACTCTATCCTCCTGATGACTCTATCCTCCTGATGACTCTAGCCTCCTGATGACTCTATCCTCCTGATGACTCTATCCTCCTGATGACTCTAGCCTCCTGATGACTCTAGCCTCCTGATGACTCTATCCTCCTGAAGACTCTATCCTCCTGACGACTCTATCCTCCTGACAACTCTATCCTCCTGACGACTCTATCCTCCTGACGACTCTATCCTCCTGACGACTCTATCCTCCTGATGACTTTAGCCTCCTGATGACTCTAGACTTGTAATACTCAATAAATTTGTCATTATTACTCATTGTCAACAAAAGTTAAGAGACATCTGAGAATTGTGATCACATCTTAAAGTATACTATTGATGCAGGCCTTGTAACGTATATTGAACCCAAATAGCTGTTGACCATGTTACAATGATGAGAGGTATAATTCACAGAAAGGTAACATTTTAGCAGCAAATATTACCTGAGTAAATATGTTTCAGAGAATAAAGTTTCTTGGGCGAAAAGACAAATCTGAAAACAGTTACCGGCTGCCGTTCATGAGAGGACCGGTAAGTGCTGAAACTACAGCAACCCATTTGTTGTCACAATGGAGAAGTCTGTCCACTGTCAGCATGTTTCCACTAAGGCAATACAAACTAAGTCATTCTGGATTGTGGGGCACAGTGGCTGGTGCTGTTTGCCTCTATATGGTATGGTACGGGGTAACATATGATGTGCAATATGGTTTTTTATGGTCATTTAATAGAGGCCCAGACTGTGATTTAGTGGGACACGGTCATTGATTGACTTGTACCATTGAATGGAAGAGAAGGCCCGGATGACTTGAATATCATCGCTTCTTTCCATTTTTGCGAAGTTTACGTGATTATGGAAGATTCAAAAGACCTTAACATTGTAACATACCAATATCAGTTTTTCAAAACTGTTTAAAAATACCAGTACCAGTTCAACGCTATGCACATATATGGTATAGTGGCACACAGCTGAAGTGGTTCAATGTCACATTCTCGGTTGAAAGAACTTGGGTTCAAATCCTGTGCTGCCATTTTGAGCCCTCAGCACACTTGTTCACACAGTTCATTCAGCTGTAGAGATGGCTGTCAACACTGGTGGATTTTTATACACACCTATCAGTTGCAGCGTGCTGTAATGTGCTGTGTGTTGTAATGTGCCATGTGTTGTGCTGCAATGTGCTGTATGTTGTGTTGTAATGTGCTGTGTTGTATTGTGCTGTGTTGTATTGTGCTGTAATGTGCCATGTGTTGTGCTGTAATGTGCTATATGTTGTGTTGTAATGTGCCATGTTGTATTCTGCTGTAATGTGCCGTGTGTTGTGCTGTAATGTGCTATATGTTGTGTTGTAATGTGCCATATGTTGTGCTGTAATGTGCTATATGTTGTATTGTGCTGTAATGTGCCATGTGTTGTGCTGTAATGTGTGATATGTTGTGTTGTAATGTGCCATGTTGTATTGTGCTGTAATGTGCCTTGTGTTGTAATGTGCTATATGTTGTGTTGTAATGTGCCATGTTGTATTGTGCTGTAATGTGCCATGTGTTGTGCTGTAATGTGCTATATGTTGTGTTGTAATGTGCCATGTGTTGTGCTGTAATGTGCTATATGTTGTATTGTGCTGTAATGTGCCGTGTGTTGTGCTGTAATGTGCTATATGTTGTGTTGTAATGTGCTATATGTTGTGTTGTAATGTGCCATGTGTTGTGCTGTAATGTGCCATGTGTTGTGCTGTAATGTGCCATGTTGTATTGTGCTGTAATGTGCCATGTGTTGTGCTGTAATGTGCCATGTGTTGTGCTGTAATGTGCCATGTTGTATTGTGCTGTAATGTGCCATGTGTTGTGCTGTAATGTGCCATGTTGTATTGTGCTGTAATGTGCCGTGTGTTGTGCTGTAATGTGCCATGTTGTATTGTGCTGTAATGTGCCATGTGTTGTGCTGTAATGTGCCGTGTGTTGTGCTGTAATGTGCTGTGTGTTGTGTTGTAATGTGCCATGTGTTGTGCTGTAATGTGCCGTGTGTTGTGCTGCAGCATGATGCAGCCAATGTGATCCACGTGGAGGCGCCACACCTACACAAAGTCAACACGGCCATCCAACTTGATCCGGACACAACGGCCGATGATATTGTGGCCAGGTTCAAACCGAGTGTTCCTGAGGTCAATGGCAGGTCAGTACAGGTCACTCTGCTAACAGCTGCTGTGAAAACATTACAATACCAGGTCAAGTTGGACCCACAAACAACACCGTCACAATGTAACACTATAGTCAAAGCAGTTGAAGCCAATCGGTGGTGACAGCAGGGAATAAAGCTGCTACTAAAGTGGGAGACAACACTGTTCTGTGGTGACGCAGTGTTATTGTAGAAGATGATACTGTATAAGTAAATGACTTACTTCTCAAAAAAACGTTTTTCTTTGTTTTCCGAGAGAAACAAGTTTATTGAGAAATAAATGATTTACTAATTAACAATGAACCAAGAAACCGGATCAATACATTCAAATATGCAAGTGTATGTTTATGTTGCGTAGCAGCCCAAGATTATCTACAACACAAGATTATCTTTTAACGTTAGTGTATATATTCCATACCAAATTATATCCAACATATGATTATCTCCAATTCCAGTTTATCTACTACATTAGATTATCTTCAACACCAGATTTCAGCAAAATCATCACAACATTGATGTTGGCTGATCAATAGAAGAAGAAGATTACCTCTGACACCAGCTTATCTCCAAACATCATATTTCCTCCTATACCAGATTATCTACACCAGAATATATCCAACATGATTAATTGCAACACCAAATTATCCCCAAGACCAGCTTATTTCATTGAAATGGAGAAGGTGGAGTTATCTCGGACATGGCTAAAGAATGATCAAAAACAAACTGTGAGAGAATGGTCAGTAAGACATGTTGTCGTACTGTAGCGTGTAGAATTCAGTTACACAATGTTTACTGGGCGCACAGCAGAACTAGGGGCTGCTGAGTTCACATTGAAACAGCAGCATGGAAAACCAAAAGCTGGTGAAATTTGTTTGTGCCTTACATGCGACACGGCACAAAGACAATACATAAATCAACAAACTGTGATATCAGTGGTTCATTTACACCGCGTCATTTGTGTGTTTTTCATCTTTCAGCACAGCCAATGGGGACGATGAGGACACTGATTCGAAAGACCGGATACACTTGTTTGAAGTCGGTGGAAACATAGGTAGGCTTGTGATGTGGATGTTTGAATAGACAGTTGAAAGCACACTGTGTCTCTGACTACCGTCTCTTTTTGCAATGTCTTTGTGTCTCTTTGCGTGTTTGTTTGCTTCTCAATTTCTTTGTCTCATCCTGTCTTTTGTATTGACTTTTTGTCCTTCTCTGACTGTCTTTGTATGTTCTCAATGTCAGTCTCTCCCTCTCCCTCTCCCTCTCCCTCTCCCTCTCCCTCTCCCTCTCCCTCTCTCTCTCTCCCTCTCCCTCTCCCTCTCCCTCTCCCTCTCCCTCTCCCTCTCCCTCTCCCTCTCCTTTACATTCTCACAGCGCCGTCCATGTTTCTCACCTGTTCACTGTTTGCTACAGGTGAGCGCCAACTGGACCCACGCACCAAGATGCTTGACCTGTACTCAGTGAACCCACACGCTAGGTGGGTCGTCAGGGCCGGACAGCCTCATTAACATAAGGTCAAGGCCACATGGCCAGACATTTGTCCAGACAATGTTGTCAGTCGACTCGCTATGACTCACGGAGACAGTTGGTTGCTGAATTGTTCAAACAGAGACTCCAATCTCAGAGCTGGTGTGGCTGTGTTGTTCACACAGCTGCTGTCAATGACAGTAACAAATGGAGACAGTCATCAGTGCTAAATGACGCCCCTCAGTCAACGAGGTGTTTATCGTTTTACATATTGCCTGCGTCGCACGGTTGAGTGCAGTTCTAACTATGCACATTTTGTAGAAAGTTGAAACTGTTGCCTCCCACTGCTGTGATTGTAGCAGGTGCTATGGTTCTAATATTGTTTAACATATTGAGACATGTCCAGAGTGAGTACGCCGTATTGTTATGTGCACCGTTACATATGAACAACAAAAGATTCATTTAATTTTTCTATACAAACAAGTCAAATTATACATCACGACACAAACTAGGTTATATATAGAATACAGTCTCGTTAATTCAAAATGTGTTAATAAAATGTCAGCTGTTGCTAAATGCTGCCAAAACCACAGTAGAACTGTGGCCAATAACAAAGTAGACTTTTGTAAAGTTCGCTATGGACTGGTGCTGTACTCTTCTCGAAGCAGTTTGAATGTCATGTTATCCCATCATGCAAGATGTCCCTGGGATAGAACTTGCCGTTCAGGATGTGTTACAGGAAGCCAAGGGTTAACTTATATAACCGTGCTACTTATATACTATTGGGAATCTCGTTTGTATAGTCCCACTTATTAGATAGTGTACAAATGTATTGTCGTTACCTGAGAACAGAATTTGGCAGGGCATGTATCTATCGAGTTACGAATATTTTGTAGTGATATTTTTAGACTGTTTAATATGCATAGAAATATGTGATGTATTGTAATGTATTGTATGCAGATGTATATATATTTTTGGCCCATGACAATTACATGGTTGGCAGAAAATGCCTAAGTGTAATGAACAATGACAACTACAATGGATTGAAAGATTTATGGTCACAATGTCCACTACTGGAAGCAATAATTTGTTGTAATAAATTCAAAACTTTAATCAAACCAACATCGTTGTCAGCGTTTTAAAAGAATCACCCTTAGCAGAAATTATGTAGATAATTTATACCCCATAGGAATTATATATATAAACTGTAGAATTCTATAGAATTGAAATAACTGTGGCCATGCAAACAAATACTATAGCATACTTTCTTTCTTTGTCTGTGGACCCACATTTTCAAGTTTTGCATGCAATCTAGCGGAGCCAATACTCGTTGGGTGTGGGATACTTCAGAAGGCTGTACATGGAGTATGTCACATACACAAGATGTAACGACACCTTAATGAAAACAGTGTAATTGCAAACATTATAGTGCAGGTAATTGCATTTATCCACAAGCAAGATTATATATTATAATTATATCAATGTTCAGAACATAGGCATTTTAAAGTAACAACATACCCAGGTAGTCATGTGGATGATAAACGAATGTTTTCAAAGTGATGATATGACAACTGTGTAGAACCCACCAGATTACCCATGGAAGCAGCTTTACTTCATGTTTAAGTTGGTCAAGTAAAAATCCCATTCAGCTTTATCAATCCTGGGTAAAATGGTAAGGGATTATTGACTGCGAGGCAATAGATGCTTCAAATATTTGTAGAAAACGTTTTGATTGGCCAGTATAATGTCATGTAATGTAACAAATTAAACAACACAATAGATATATCAATGAACGCGGTTTATTCCTCAAAGCAGAAACTGGTTTTTGTTGGCGCTACAGTTGGGTAGCAGCAAGTATTGTCTTCAGGTTCCCAGACGGTGAGATCTCAGATTAGCAACATACAAACAAGTAACACAACAAACTAACGATCTGCAGTGAATAAGCAGCTAACAACAACTCCAGCTTCAACTACCACCGGACACGGACACCACAGCACGTTTCCAGAACTGGGCACAACACAAAAATTGCAGAAACAATTATAATTCCAATGAAACCTCAACCATTAACAGTGCAGATAACCTGGCATTTAACCAACA
Source organism: Ridgeia piscesae (assembly GCA_025642075.2). Taxonomy (NCBI): domain Eukaryota; kingdom Metazoa; phylum Annelida; class Polychaeta; order Sabellida; family Siboglinidae; genus Ridgeia; species Ridgeia piscesae. The sequence goes on from JAODUO010000465.1 coordinate 488,979, forward strand.
GGCAAGTGTCAATGCAACATCATGAAACAAACTACGAGAACATATTTACAAAAATTAATAAGGAAGTGTCGGTTTTCATCTCCTAAGACAATCCATACCAGCGTGGCCTTGTAAAACGTGACACAGTGACAATACATACTGTTTTTGGTGTGTAAATTTAACCATTGTCTGCTATCTATAATAGCTGGAACACTGCCAAGAAGCGGCAACCAGACGTGAAACACAAAAGCACGCATGAAGGCGGACAGAACAGTCACACAACCAGTTGCACCTTAGACAGCCGTCGGTCACACTCATCCAGACTTGTGGCAATGGCAGACAGACAGAGACAGACAAACACTTAGTGGCGACCAGCCTCATCCCGGCCATTGTTACTGCGATCGGACAGCGTTAATCTAAAATCTCATCAAACGGGAACCTGGGAGCACGTGTACAGTATACATATATATGCAACATGCACTCGTGTGCGCGCGGACACGCACACAGCCTCGGCTGACGTGACGCTAGGTGCGAAACAATACAATACGAGAGCAGCACCCAACGTACTCAGCCACACACAACCAGCCAGTGACGGGGTGACCAGTCAACGACTGGACGCGGGTGCACCACGATTGGGCAACAGAAACTCAGCCACAGCAGTGCGGTGGCGACATTTCACTCAAACTTGGGAAGGCAGCACTTCCCCCGGCATCGTCATAGCAACAACAGATCGTGCATCTGTGGCCACGCTGCTAACACGGCGACCTGCGCCAGGTCAGGTCGCCGTGCAGCATGTTTCTTAACAGATTTTTGGTTTTGGTTTTTGCCATTTTTATGTTGATTTTTCGTGTTTTTATGCTCCAGCAGCACGTCGGTGGCTGCAGCAACACTCCGTGCAGCCATCGTAGTGCCACCAACTTCTACTTGACAGTGTCACCAGTGGCACCAGACAGCAGCGCACGGAGGGACGTCACACCAGTTTCGATTAACCCAGTCGGCTGCTTTCACTGCTAAATAAGCCGACCAGCTCGCACACAGATATACTGCCACCTGGTGCAAAAGTCCGGCCACACACAGCCAACGTGCTGCTTCATCTACACTACATTTTTATGTTTTGTCATCGGCTTCCGTCTCTCCCGACTCAATGCGTCGAATAAGGTACTTAGGCCGCCTCTTTCTTGACAGGGACAGTGTCAGCAGCCTCCTTCGCCTGGTGGGCCTGCAGCACAGCCACAGCCTCAGCCACCTGCAACACAGCACATCACAGTGGTCAGTCTAGGGCGACACAACAATGTAGGGCAGTCTATGGTCATATGGCAAGACAACATAGTGCAATGGTCAGTCTAGCACAAGGGAGATACACTGGTCAGTCTAGGACAAAACAGGGTAATGGTCAGTCCAAGACAAAAGGGATACACTGGTCAGTCTAGGACAACATAGGGTAATGGTCAGTCCAAGACAAAGGGGATACACTGGTCAGTCTAGGACAACACAGATCAATTGTCTGTCCAGCACAAGGGGGATACACTGGTCAATCTAGGACAACACAGGGTAACGGTCAGTCCAACACAAGGGGATACACTGGTCAGTCTAGGACAACACAGACCAATGGTCTGTCCAGCCCAAGGGGATACACTGGTCAGTCTAGGACAGCACAGGGTAATGGTCAGACCAGCACAAGTGTACAGTGGTCAGTCTACGTTGACTCAAGCTGACACTGACCTTGGCCTTGAGGGACTCGCGAGACTCGAGCATGTGCAGCAGCTCCGAGTTGTCTATCTCGAGCAACATGCCGGTGATCTTGCCAGCGAGTTCCGAGTGCATCTGTTGGATGAGCGGGAAGAGGCGTTCACCCAGCATCTGCTTCTGTTCCTGGGGTGGGGCGGCGGCCAACATGCTCGAGGTGAGCGGGGCCTGGCCGGGAATCACCACGGCCTGTGGGGCCACCTACAGCATCAACAACACATTACGTGATTAATAAACAAGTATCTACCAAGACACTGTGTGGTCTGGGAGGAGAAAAATGCCCACTGAAAAGAACATTCTCAAATTGTAACCATGCTTTCTTGAGGACAGTCACAAATTGTAACCATGCTTTCTTGAGGACAGTCACCAATTGTAACCATGCTTTCTTGAGGACAGTCACAAATTGTAACAATGATTTCTGGAGGACAGTCACAAATTGTAACCATGCTTTCTTGAGAACGGTCACAAATTGTAACCATGCTTTCTTGAGGACAGTCACAAATTGTAACCATGCTTTCTTGAGGACAGTCACAAATTGTAACCATGCTTTCTTGAGGACAGTCACAAATTGTAACCATGCTTTCTTGAGGACAGTCACAAATTGTAACCATGCTTTCTTGAGGACAGTCACAAATTGTAACAATGATTTCTGGAGGACAGTCACAAATTGTAACCATGCTTTCTTGAGGACGGTCACAAATTGTAACCATGCTTTCTTGAGGACAGTCACAAATTGTAACCATGCTTTCTTGAGGACAGTCACAAATTGTAACCATGCTTTCTTGAGGACAGTCACAAATTGTAACCATGCTTTCTTGAGGACAGTCACAAATTGTAACCATGCTTTCTTGAGGACGGTCACAAATTGTAACAATGATTTCTTGAGGACAGTCACAAATTATAACAATGATTTCTGGAGGACAGTCACCAATTGTAACCATGCTTTCTTGAGGACAGTCACCAATTGTAACCATGCTTTCTTGAGGACAGTCACCAATTGTAACCATGCTTTCTTGAGGACAGTCACCAATTGTAACCATGCTTTCTTGAGGACAGTCACCAATTGTAACCATGCTTTCTTGAGGACAGTCACAAATTGTAACAATGATTTCTGGAGGACAGTCACCAATTGTAACCATGCTTTCTTGAGGACAGTCACAAATTATAACAATGATTTCTGGAGGACAGTCACAAATTGTAACCATGCTTTCTTGAAGACAGTCACCAATTGTAACCATGCTTTCTTGAGGACAGTCACAAATTGTAACCATGCTTTCTTGAGGACGGTCACAAATTATAACCATGCTTTCTTGAGGACAGTCACCAATTGTAACCATGCTTTCTTGAGGACAGTCACCAATTGTAACCATGCTTTCTTGAGGACAGTCACAAATTGTAACCATGCTTTCTTGAGGACGGTCACAAATTGTAACAATGCTTTCTTGAGGACGGTCACCAATTGTAACCATGCTTTCTTGAGGACAGTCACAAATTGTAACCATGCTTTCTTGAGGACAGTCACAAATTGTAACAATGCTTTCTTGAGGACGGTCACCAATTGTAACCATGCTTTCTTGAGGACAGTCACAAATTGTAACCATGCTTTCTTGAGGACAGTCACAAATTGTAACCATGCTTTCTTGAGGACAGTCACAAATTATAACCATGCTTTCTTGAGGACAGTCACAAATTATAACCATGCTACACAATGACACTACCAAATCAGCAAACTGTCAAACAGCTGTCAAAACTGTGAAGCAATGATGAGGATGTCCATACCTGCTGGACGGGCTGCACCTGCGCCATGGCGACCTGTTCCTGTGGGTTGCGGATGCCCTGCTTGTACTGGTAGCCACGCTGCTGGGTCGGCGGCATGGACGCCTGCGCAGTTGGGCGCATCTGGGACGCTGGCATTCCTGTACAGCACAGACAACTAACTTACAGCATCACCATGACAACACAGCTACTGAGACACATACTGCCGACTCCTGGCTGGCACAAGGGAACACAGTAACAACCAGAACGTTAATCTGAACATTTCTGGATTGTAACCTGGTTGCTTAATGACCAAAACGACGAGTTTACATCTTTGGCAATGTAATGAAGAATAACGATGTAATGAAGAGATTACTCAAAAATCAAAAACGGTTACACATGAATACAACATTTCTGCATAAACACAAAAAAACTGGAGCATAGAAATCTTACCAGTAATCGGGCGAGCGTTGCTGGCGGCGCGGACATGGGGCTGAGCTGGGCGAGCCTGTCTCATCTGTCCACCGGGCATGCCTTGGAATCCTGCCCAAATATAACATATCTGTCAGTGACTACCACTTGCAACAATTGCACCACACGAAGAATCACATCTTACATATATATGCACATCAACCACTGTCTATAGCCAGGTACTCATTTATACAACTGAGTGAATTGGAGCAATGTAGAGCGAAACTACTTGCCCAAGGTGTTAACACTGCAGCACAGGTTTCGAACCCAGGTCCAAGTCCAGTCAAGAGTCCAAAGCTCTACCCCTGAACCAAAACTACTGATGAATGAACTGACCTGCTCCGTGCTGGGTGGCAGGGCGGACGGGCTGCGGGGTCTGCCAGCGTGGACGAGGCTGTGACATCTGGGGTGTGAAGTAGCGCTGCTGCTGGGGCATTGTCGGCACAAAGTAGCCTGCTCCACCCGGCTGGAAGATCTGTCCCACTTGCTGGCCTTGCTGCACACACAAACACACCACACCTTCACACACAAGTAGCAAGATGGCACACACACACTTTCACAGATCCTGCCCGTCAACTATTCAACGTTTCCAATATTATAATTGTAATAAAATGCCTTCTCTGGCCGCAGTATCCATGGGTATCTCGGCTCTTGACAAAAACAAATGGATCGGACATTCTCAGGATATATAAAATGCAGTAAGTAATGGATATGCTAAGGCACAAAGGATATCCAATAATAAATGGGTAAGTTTTTTACCAACGGTTCCTCCTAAATTTTATGCTGTGATACTTTGACCTAGGACACATTTCAAGTAAGGTTTAGTAAGTGACGCGTACCTGCATGCGCATGCCAGCCATGCGCTGCATGTACTGTGCAGCCAAGTGAGCCTTGCGGTCCTCCTTGCGCTGGGCCAAAGCCACGTACAGTGGCTTGGCGACCACAATGCGACCGTTCATCTCTGTCACTGCCTTCGTAGCCTCCTCAGGCGAGCTGAAGCACACAAAGCCGAAGCCCTTCGACCTCACTCCATCCGTCATCACCTACAACAACATACGTGTTAGTAACATATACAAACGTCACCGTGTCGTAGCATTGCATTAGCACAACAGGCCCCGGTGAATATTACTGTCAGGCATCCACACGCTTTTGAAAATTTAAACTACCTCTCGTTTATTCTACATGACTAAATTAAACTGAGTAAAGCAGATTCTTGTGTGAAGAAAACCATGTTCAGTAGCCACCAAAACATGCAGTTGTCCAAGCTATAGACAAACCACATGAATACAATGGCAGCACTGGTTTGCTCTCCCAATGTTAAGGAGGGGTTCACATTGGGGCAATGCGACTGCACGCATGTGAATCCCAGGATGCATTGGTGAAGTGTGTCTATCGTTTATATCATTGCATGTCCTAAGTTTCTTTGATGCCCCTTTAGTAATATACTCAGAAATATGACCAGCTGGCAAGTAAGCTACAATTTTGCGTATAAACGAATACATTTTAGAAAACAAAATACTGTACACAGTTCCATATTTCACACTGTACAAACTTGGGCAAGTCTGGTAAAAGTGGAAAGAACTAAGAGACGAACCTTGGCACTAGTGATGGTGCCGAACTGTGAGAACTCCTTGCGCAGCTTCTCATCGTCAATGTTCTCGTCCAGGTTCTTCACATACAGGTTGACGCCCTGGTAACGGTTGATGCGTTCCATCTTCATGCGCTCAAACTTGTCCTTCAGCTCAGCAAGGCGCTCAGCCTTCTTCTGTGCCCGGCCAACGTACAGCTCACGGCCATCAGCCTCCTTGTTGTTGAGCTCCTCCACAGCCTGCAGCAATCACACACTCAGTGTCAAACACTTGTACTAGGTGTAGGAGGACACAACCCTCAAGTACTAGGTGTAGGAGGACACAACGCTCAAGTGCTAGGTGTAGGAGGACACAATGCTCAAGTACTGGGGGTAGGAGGACACAACGCTCAAGTGCTAGGTGTAGGAGGACACAATGCTCAAGTACTGGGGGTAGGAGGACACAATGCTCAAGTACTGGGGTGTAGGAGGACACAATGCTCAAGTACTGGGGGTAGGAGGACACAATGCTCAAGTACTGGGGGTAGGAGGACACAATGCTCAAGTACTGGGGGTAGGAGGACACAATGCTCAAGTGCTAGGTGTAGGAGGACACAAGCTCAAGTGCTAGGTGTAGGAGGACATAATGCTCAAGTACTAGGTGTAGGAGGACACAACGCTCAAGTGCTAGGTGTAGGAGGACACAATGCTCAAGTGCTAGGTGTAGGAGGACACAATGCTCAAGTGCTAGGTGTAGGAGGACACAACGCTCAAGTGCTAGGTGTAGGAGGACACAATGCTAAGTACTGGGTGTAGGAGGACACAATGCTCAAGTACTGGGTGTAGGAGGACACAATGCTCAAGTACTGGGTGTAGAATAACACAATGCTAAGTACTGGGGGTAGGAGGACACAACGCTCAAGTACTAGGTGTAGGAGGACACAATACTCAAGTACAAGGTGTAGGAGGACACAACGCTCAAGTACTAGGTGTAGGAGGACACAACGCTCAAGTTCAAGGTGTAGGACACAATGCTCAAGTACTAGGTGTAGGAGGACACAATGCTCAAGTACCAGACTCACTGAAGCGTAAGGACATCTATCTACTGGTTCATACTGCATAGGGCAGGATAGCACAACTCACAAGTATTACAGACAGAGGAACAGACTGAAACACTGTGTTTGATGTAAACAAATGAAGTACACAAGACAAGTAACAGCAGTATTTCATAAATGTACAATATTAATTAGATATCGGGCAACGATATCATAAAAAGGTTACGACAGGACAACATATTTGACAGCCTTGTAGACAGGCATTTGACATTAACAACATCCTGTTTCATGTCACAGGTGTCCTCACCTGTTGGGCAGCTTCGTGATCTTCAAAACTGACAAATCCAAACCCCCTAGACCGGCCATTCTCATCAGTCATCACCTGCAAACAAACAGAGCTAATTACCACTCAGCGCTGAATCTAACGGTAAGTAGGCAAAACAGCACAACAGATTTGACCAAAAAAACTGGTTTGAACTACAAGCGACAAGAAATACAACACATTTTCAATTATACTACAGCTACGTAATTTATAGTAATTTCTTTTTTGTATTTTTATTTATGTTGATTTTTGGCAATATAAGTTAAACTACAAAAAGAAATTACTATAAAATAATATATGTGTAGTATAATTGAAAATGTTTTACATCACAGCACACATACTTGTGTTTATCCAGTCCCATACAAAACACACTACAACAGAATACACTAGGAAAAAGGATCAACAAACCTTAGCGCTGATGATCTTGCCGAATGGCTCAAACATGGCACTCAGCTTCTCATCAGTCATTGTGTCGCCAAAGTTTTTGATGTAGACATTCGTGAACTTCTTGGCCTTGTCTCCGAGCATCTCAAGACGCTCCTTGCGAGACATGAAACGGCCAACAAACCTACAGAAGCAACATAAGATAATCAACTAACGCAGAAGGCGAACAAAATATGAGAGTAACAAGCCTACTAATAAGTAAAACTTAATTAGTTTTTTTTAAATATATTTTGACACAACAAATTACCCATTCTAAGACGGAAACCATTTGTACACCTGACACAACATGGTTACTTTTTACAGTACGGTCAGCAGAAGGCCACAAACTTACACTTTTTTGCCATTTAACAACATGCCGTTGACCTTCTCAATAGCGCTGCGGGCAGCTTCCTCTGTCTCAAAGTGCACAAAACCATAGCCCTTGGAAGAGCCATGCTCATCAGTGACAATCTGTAAATCAATATCAATAAAATTATACATATATAAATCAATTCCAAAGGTTCATCTACCAACTTAGGTCTCCTAGTTCTTTATCAAATATGTACCAAACCCCTCAATGATTACATATGCAAAGTATACAGATCATGCAAATAAAGCACATTTAGTACTGCTACGCTACTAAAATGTATGATTTCCAATGTCGGCAGATGTGCAATAATTATATTTTCCCAATTAGTATTAGTTGCTGAGCACTGACAACAAATTGAAGTAATAACAACTAACAGGGCATGCTGGTATCCAGTTCATAACAGCAGTTATGTCAATCTACTGTTACTGTTTTTGGCTACTCCTCATTGTTAATGTTAGGCAAACACATTCACACTACTGTCAAGTATCCAGTAGAAGTGCCAAAAAAAAGTACAAGAGTGATTTGCTATTTCCAACTCAACACTACAAATAGTTTATACTATGGTAGCCCAATACTGAACACATACCTTACACGACAGGATATTTCCAAACGCCGAGAATGTGTCATACAATGCCTTGTTGTCAATACTCTTGTCTAGGTTCTTGATGAACACGTTGCCCACACCGGACTTGCGCAACGACGGGTCACGCTGTGACCACATGATTCGGATCGGGCGGCCTTTAATTGTGTCAAAGTTCATCGTGTCTAGGGCACGCTCAGCTGAAAAAGTAGTTGTTATGCTGCTAAACAATAGTAAAATAGATTTGTACACAAACGCAACTGTTTTATAACCTCTTCGTTTTATCATTTTTAATGTTAAATCAAGTGAAGATGGTATTTTCTAACTTTTCAGTGACTATTGGAAGATATATGACAGTGAAATGTTACAGTAAAAAAGCATAACAGGTCCAAATAGGGGGCTGGTTTGTACCAACTGAAACTAGTCCCTAGGCAATACTTTAAATTAATTATGAGCCTACATGGCGAAAACAGTGAATGAACCTACCGAGGCATAAAAGGAAAATATGCAGTTATTTAGAGACCCACTAGATCACCCTTCTTTCAGAATGGAGACAATTTGAGCTGATCAGCATTCTTACCCTTCATATTATTAACGCTCACAAGCATCCGACTGCATGTTGCATTGCAGTGGGAGTTTTAGGGAACTAGGGAACAAGACCCCAAGTCAATTTCCATGTGTGATTTTTATTTCCTCTGGCACAGATGCAATGGCGGCCAAAGTAGCCACATGGTGAACAAGCCAGCCCAGCCCCAAATTTCGATTTGGCAATCGGTCCACAGCCCTGTACAGTCATTGAATGAATCCTGCAAATCAGTCTCCGACCTGCATGCTTGTGATAATAACTTATTACTGTCTTTGTGAATTGAACTAATTGGGTGAACATATGACGTCTTTATTTGTCTTGTATGTAGGCCTATATATTTTGCGTGTACCAATTTACAGTAACACTGGCAACATATCGGACCAATACGCGGTTTGGGACAATGGGAGTCATTATAAACCAAGTTGAAGGTTTAATATCTCATCATATACAATATACATCACATTCTTACCATCAGCTGGCTGCTGGAAGTTAACATATGCGTAACCCAGCGAACGTCTCGTGATCATGTCGCGACACACCCGAATTGACAACACAGGTCCGGCGGTTGAGAACTTCTCAAAAAGCATAGCCTCAGTAACGTCGGGATGGAGATCGCCCACATAGAGGGACGCCATCGGGTAGCTCGGCGCAGCTTGATTCATCTTCGGTTTTCTTGTTGAGCAATAAACGATTTATACAAACTGGTTTCGTCGTCGGTGTTTCCGCACGGTTGAACTTAGTTTGGAGCAGCAGCTTGTTTCCACTGGTCTGTCTTCTTGTTTGCTTTGAGAAAACCACAGTCAACGTAGTTTCACTGACCCGCTTTTTCTGTTTTTAGTGATTTTAACGTTTTGTACTTTTTTTGATGATTTTGTGATATTTTGTAATTATTTGAATTTTACCCGTGTTGTGTGACGTAAAAAGTTCACACAACACGTTTTACCTAGCAGTGAGTTGAGAAGGACGAACAGACAGACTCGACTGCCTTTTAAAGTCAACCGCGCAGTGATATCATTAATGGTAAGTCACATAAATAGTTCTCGTACATTTTCATGTACAAATTGCTCTAGTGTTCCTGACAAAAGCACTATTTGTTAGATTTATATAACTAAAATACAAAGGGAAAAAAATTAATGTTTAATGATTTGATAAAATTGCGACGATTATTTTATCAAGAACGGAGTTAGGATTCTTCTAGCAACCGAAAGCGGTGCTTTGCCAAACTTCCGGAATTACTGCGGGGATCCACTTGCTAACTCACGGGGAGCAAACTCTGCTCTGACGTATGTGATTTTACGACTAATGATTGTGTAGACTCCGTGACATGGCGCCACTGTTGGTAGAATCAGTGCACCCGTAGTTGTGTACCACGCCGACTGTGGCGCTAGCAGTGATCTATATACATTATTTGTGTATAGATATATACCACCAGTGTCGAGCATCCTCGCAAGCCACATCCTCGTAAGCTAGGACGGTTTGTCTTGCAAACTAACCCAGGCACTGACAGAACCCCTACGAGAAATGCTTAATTTAGCCGAGTTGAAAAAGGTTATTGACTTCGCCAATTGCGACTACGCCAATTATGAGAACAGCGCCAATGTTAATACCCGCCCCAATTTGAAGACGGATAAACAATTTCTAGGAGCTAAACGGTTTTGTGTATTCGAATGTTTGGTCCTACATCCCTAACATGGCATGTAACACGAACAGCCTGTGACTGAACTAACCCAAAATGTCCTGTGATCTACCATTTTACGATGTGTTAACGGTGGTTATTTTGGGGTATAAAATATATTTATTTTTGAAAAGTTGTCTATTGTGTTGAACCATTCTGCATATATAGGGCGTTGTAAGTGACTTTAATATCAACAATTTAGGTCCCAAAGGTTTGTTCCTCTATCGGTTTGTGTAACCATGTTAGCGGTACCAAACAATCGAAGCTTAAACAATATTCCACGCTACCACAATTATGAACATGCAATGTCGAACTATGATGAATTTGCATTAGATGTCACAATATATATATATATATATATATATATATATATATATATATATATATATATATATATATATATATATATATATATATATATATATATATATTATTGAAGTTTGGTCTTCGTGGTGAACCATGCCGACCGATAATCCGTGCGCACATAAATATATGGACGGAAGATCATCAGTACCCTTGAAATAAACACCCATCCCCCTCTTGTGGGCACATCGTCTAGGGTCAGATACAACATGCCCACCACAGACGAGATTGCGGCCAGCAGGGGAAGATGTTCAAGTGGGATTCGACGGAATCCTAGGGATGCAGTCCTCTTGAAGTCTCCACCCTTTGATGGTTCCAGACGCAAACACGAGCAGCACACAACATGCCGAAACCCTTTCACCTGTCCGGTTTGGGTGCTTTAGAGAACAAAAAGGTAACGAATGTCCAATTGAAATGCTTGCTTTATTTTTTTATTTTATATAAGCATTGCACCGTAGCATGGCACGGGTGGTTATTTTCATTACATTATATTCAGTTTCGTCACGAGGAATCACGTGACTGGAAAATTGATAATGACGTGAGTGTAAAATAATGGTATGTGTCAGGTGTTCTTCGTGCCGTATTTGAGAAAACACCGCATTTGGCCGTGGTTGTACCTTTAAATCAACGTTTGCCTTCAGCATTTACAATAACCGGTTACGGCGACGACGTCAGAGCCTCCAATAAGCGTCCACAGTCGCTCTTGCGCAGGTTTTCCCATCGACAACGTGAGCTCGCAGCGCAGTCGTGTTAGATGATGACGCCAGTTAGATGATGACGCAGAGGTTGGAGTAAACTTGTTTCGATCGGGAACGCGACGACGTCGACCTGTTGATCCTGACCACCATCGACTGTGTCCTGTTGGCCGGACGGGTGAATGGCTGTGACGTCCGCTTCGGCCTGGAGCTCGTCGCTGTCGGAGCCAACTCCAGGTCGCTCCACGAGTCGCGCGCGGCAAGCGCAGCACCGGCCGTGTCGGAGCCTTTGCGTGCCTGGATGAGCTGCTTCTGCAGGAGAAGTTCCTCTTGCATCACGCGCTGTTCCTGCCGCGACCATTGGTCGCCAGCACGGCGTCTCGTCTCCTCCGCGCGCCGTCTGACGTCAGCGGCGGATGCCGATACAGAGCTCTTGCGCGCGTCGGCGTAGCTGGGGCCACGGGCATGTCCCGAGAACAGCACGTCGTCTTGTTCTCGAGCAACAGAGTTAGTCACCGGGAATGGCTCGGTGTGTTGTCGACGCTGCTGTTTGTCGATGTGATGTGGGTGTCGTTGGTGAGTGTAGTCGTCAGTGCGTGACGACTCCTTCTGCTGTTGTTCTTGTTCGAAAAAGTAGGTCTCGCGAAATAACTCGTTCTGCTCTTTGAATTGTCGCTGTGCGAGGGTCTCGCTAACTGGGAATAATTCGTCTTGTTGTTGTCGCTGGTGTCGAGCAGCTGAATCAGCAGTCAGCTTCCCGGATGAATCAGTCGTCGGAGTAGACTCGCTCCCCCGTTGCATGTGCTGTAGTTTGACGAGATTGATGATCGGGAACGACTTGGCTTGGCGCTCTGACTGTTGTTCTTCAGTTGAATCAGAGATCGACACCGACTCGTTCTGCTGCTGTGACTGTTGTCGTTGCTGCTGTTGGTGTCGTTTCTTTTTCAACGACTCAGGCGTCTGGACAAACTCATTCTGCTGATGTAGCTGCTGTTGTTTGAAGAGATCGATAATCGGGAACGACTCAGCCTGTTGGTCTAATTGCTGTTCAAGGTGGTCTTGTTCAAGCAGCTGTTGTTGATGCCGTTGTTCAAACTGCTGCTGTTCATGTTGCCGTTCGCGCTGCTGTTGTTCAAGCTGCTGTTCTAGTTCCTGTTCAAGCTTCTGTTGTTCAAGCTGTCGTTGATGCTGCTGCTCTCTAAGCTGCTGTTTAAGCTGCTGTTGTTCAAGCTGATGTTGTTCAAGCTGCCGTTCAAGCTCCTGCTCTTCAAGCTGTTCCCGTTCAAGCTGCTGCTGCTGTGCAAGGTGCTGCTCTTCAAACTGCTGCTGTACCGCCTGCTGCTGCCGCTGCTGCTGCTGAAACCTGTCCTCAGTCCACGGGGTCGACCCGACCATCGAGTCGTATTGGTCAGGTTCGCCCTGGTCTGACAAGTCGATGGTCTCCTCGGACAATGCGAGTTCACCGACGGACTGGGTCGTTTCGATCGGCACGGACGGGACCGGCGACCTCGTCGGGGGGTCGGCGGCCCCGAGGGACGGCGACCGTGTGGGCGACGACACGGCCGCCTCGCGCCACTCGTCGTCCGGTTGTGTGAGTTGAATGGAGAGAGGACGCTGAGTGTGCCACTGCTCGTGGGCGCTGGCTTCAGCCTCAGCCTCAGCCCCAGTATCAGCCTCGGCCGCGGCATCGCTTTGCGGTTCCGCAGCTTTCGTCGGCTGTGGCTGCGCGGCGATGCGAGAGTTGTCCTCGCTAGTCGCCGCCTCTCGCCGCGCGTTCGGCGGTGCACGGGGCCCGGTTGATTCGGCGTCGCCGATGACCTCGGTTACAAGTGTTGCCGCGGTTGCTTCGGTCGCGCCGTCCCCCCAGTCGTGTACCTTGGTCGTGTCGGGGGTCGGCAGGTCGCCTGCCGCCACCGGCGACATTCGTCTCTGCTGGTATTTCTACAGGGCAACAAGGACACGTCGTTGTACAGAGAGAGTGAGAGAGGGAAGGAGGGAGGGAGGAAGGGAGGGAGGCAGGGAGGCACGGAGGCAGGGAGGCAGGGAGGCAGGGAGGCAGGGAGGCAGGGAGGCAGGGAGGCAGGGAGGCAGGGAGGCAGGGAGGCAGGGAGGCAGGGAGGCAGGGAGGCAGGGCGGCAGGGAGGCAGGAAGGCAGGGAGACAGGCAGGGAGACAGGCAGGGAGACAGGGAGAGAGACGAGAGAGAGAGACGAGAGAGAGAGACGAGAGAGAGACGAGAGAGAGACGAGAGAGAGAGACGAGAGAGAGAGAGAGAGAGAGACGAGAGAGAGAGAGAGAGAGAGAGAGAGAGAGAGAGAGAGAGAGAGAGAGAGAGAGAGAGAGAGAGAGAGAGAGAGAGAGAGAGAGAGAGAGAGAGAGAGAGAGAGAGAGAGAGAGAGAGAGAGAGAGAGAGAGAGAGAGAGAGAGAGAGAGAGAGAGAGAGAGAGAGAGAGAGAGAGAGAGAGAGAGAGAGAGAGAGAGAGAGAGAGAGAGAGAGAGAGAGAGAGAGAGAGAGAGAGAGAGAGAGAGAGAGAGAGAGAGAGAGAGAGAGAGAGAGAGAGAGAGAGAGAGAGAGAGAGAGAGAGAGAGAGAGAGAGAGAGAGAGAGAGAGAGAGAGAGACGAGAGAGAGAGAGAGGAGAGAGAGAGAGAGAGAGAGAGACGAGAGACGAGAGACGAGAGACGAGAGACGAGAGACGAGAGACGAGAGACGAGAGACGAGAGACGAGAGACGAGAGACGAGAGACGAGAGAGAGACGAGAGAGAGACGAGGGAGAGAGACGAGAGGGGGGGGGGAGATGAGAGCCATGATGCAATTGATGCGCCAGACTTGTCGTATACTATATACCCATCACTCTCTATACCCAGATACTTATTTGTACATCTGAGTGAAGTGGAACAATGAAGAGTGAACCAACGCGCTCACGGTTCGACCCAGTAGAACAGTTACCCACCACTGCGCTAATAAAATTGTAATAACGCTTTAGATTATATTAGCCCCAAAAGGCATGCCAGAAACATGTATTCTAAAGCTAAACCGTTATTCTTCGAGAGGGAATAAGGCTGAGTATAAATGTCAAAAGAGGGAAGAGGAACGGAAATTATTGTTAAAAGATGTCGATGGGAAAAGAAGATCTGCCTATCTAAAGGGATGAGTGAGAACGAATGAAAAAACGGGGAAGAGAGCAAAGAATATAAACAAACAGAAGGAAAACGGATGAGAAACAAAAACAACAAAGAGAACAGATCGCGATGGAACAGAAGATCGTTGGTGTGGGGCATGTTGGGTAATGTCCGTATGCGTGCGTGCGTGCGTGCGTGCGTGCGTGCGTGCGTGCGTGCGTGCGTGCGTGCGTGCGTGCGTGCGTGCGTGCGTGCGTGCGTGCGTGCGTGCGTGCGTGCGTGCGTGCGTGCGGCGTGCGGTGCGTGCGTGCGTGCGTGCGTGCGTGCGTGCGTGCGTGCGTGCGTGCGTGCGTGCGTGCGTGCGTGCGTGCGTGCGTGCGTGCGTGCGTGCGTGCGTGCGTGCGTGCGTGCGTGCGTGCGTGCGTGCGTGCGTGCGTGCGTGCGTGCGTGCGTGCGTGCGTGCGTGCGTGCGTGCGTGCGTGCGTGCGTGCGTGCGTGCCCGGCGCTGACCTCTGCCTCCACGGGTTTGCCCGCCTTGAAGGTGGTGAACTGTGCTTCTCCGTGTATCTCGTCCGCCTGTATGATGCCGGCGGCGCCTTCAGTGCCTGGCCCGCCACTGCCCGGGTCGCCAGTGAGGGGCAGTGACGGACGCATTAGCGGCCTCAGGACCCCGGCCCGCATAGCGGGGGTGGGAAGTGATGGCTGCAAATGAAAACAGCAGCAAATGTCATAATTATTAACATGATCACAAAAACAAATATATATACGAATTATCTTAGTGGGTAATTGTTGTTCAGCATCGTCAACAATTAAATAGACTCACATGCACATCATACATAGTCATAGCCATAGGCATAAAGACCTAATTGTTAACTTTGTAAAATAAAAAAATTCCCAGCAAAACTAGACTTATCTAATCTCCAAGGTAAACACGTGACAATATCCAAATATTGTGTTCGCGTCACTGCTGGATACATAGCCCGCCTTGTTTCAAGTAAAATAGTACACTTACTTGCGACATGTTCGCGGCCTAGTTCTTTGGACGCTTGTCACAGTGACGTCACGTTCGATTCGTGCATTATTCGCTGACGTCATTCGCAGCTGTCTGTGTCGCTTTTATTACGGCTCCTCTAGGTTCTGCAAAGTGTTTTTAATGTTGTTGTTTTTAAAATAAATTAAATCAAACATTTCAATACAAGGAACGCAAGTTAGGAAAATGAACTAGATTAGTCATAATACAATAGACGACACCTGCCGACATGTAGCGTTTAACATACTCAACACAATATCGACCAGGCAGTAATGATATTGGCCAAACACACAAAGGGCGTTTCCATAGAAAGTATGCTAAGAGGACAAAACCTCCATGTACATTGTACACCCATTCAGGCTCTCTCTAAGAAACTGATACCCCAATTGAATAGCGTGGGAACTTTTTTTTTTGGGGGGGGGCAAGAACCGCCAAGCTTCAGCACCACTTTCCCGCAGTCTCGCGCCGCGGTGGGCTTCTCATTGTGTCGCATCCGCTTGTCTCACTCAGGACAGGCATCGGAAGACGGGAAGGGGTGTTACTGTTTGACATCGGAAGACGGGAAGGGGTGTTACTGTTAGACTGGGGTAACAATCATAATATTTGTATTATGTCTGCCCTCAAACAAATTTCTACGATTTCCTTAATTGTCCCAATTTCCGGTGTTTTCAGACGCTGCAACGGCGACTTTTGAAAATTGGGTGTCCAGATTTTATTTATAACGTTTCATATAATAATTGTTATTGGGTGGGGAATTTCAAACATTTATCACTCGTGTGTGTTTTGCTTAAGCCACTCCATGAAAGTGTTTTTTTAATGTAAATTATATATTATAATAATAATTTTGCTATACACAATTTATATCAATCAGAAATCTTCCCAAAACATGAAAATTAAATAGAATTTATTGGCCTTACTTAGCGGATACTGGCGCCATCTCGTGGGAATCAGTCGTCTAATCAGTGGTACAGTGGCGGTGCGTAGTGGCTAGTGGACACATTGGCAAAGTGGTTAGGCGCGAAAAAAGTATCTGTTAACTTATCCATAAATGAAGTTGATATCTACACTGCGTCTTGCGTTTTGCGTGGGTCTTGTTTATATGTTTTTTTTACTGAATAAGTGGATTATGTAATGCTTAGTTGTGTCGATATACGCTGCTAAGTTGTCATTACTGCATGAAACAATGTAATATCGCTCACGATTGTTTTGATTTTCGTGAGTAGACTATATAATTATGGCTATAATGGCTATATAGATACGAATATATCGAGCTGTATTCTGACGAATCATAAATTCATATATATATATATATATATATATATATATATATATATATATATATATATACATATATATATATATTATATACTAACATATATATTCATATATATATGTATATATATATATATATATATATATATATATATATATATAATATATATTGACTTTATTGTCCTGGCACGAATCACGAGGTCGTGATTGGATGCTAGCAGACTAAGCACTCAGTAGCATTTATCAAGGGTAAAAACCTTATTAACGCTATTAAAACATTTTCTCTGAAGGTGGGCTTTTTCTATTCTATAATTAGACCATTTACTAAATTTTTATTAACCCTCAATGACGTCACTGCTCTGCGAATACCGCAACTGTTTCTCAACTTCACAGAGCAGTGACGTCACTGCTCTGCAACTGAAACGGCAACTTCCCAGGTCGTGGAGTTGTGCGAGCAGTGACGCATTGATGTTGTTAGAACAGTACAGTTTTTACATGTTCATATGGTTTATTTGCTTTTATTTTAGGTGTTATATATATTTAATAGAGATCCACTATAGAAATAAGATGACTGTATGTGTATAATTTCTTTCTTGTACTCCTGTTTTATGACGTCTTGTGAATAAAATATCACTACTTCCAACTTGCTCTGCGAATACTAGCAAGTATTTCCCTAATTCACAGAGCAGTGACATCACTGCTCTAAAATAGACTTGTCAATTTATTAATAACTCTGCTAAGACGTAGGCTGTTATGACATTAACTTAACAGCCAAAAAAGACATCCAATTGCTCCATTTTTTTACCATGGGTCCTTGTTAGTGCTCACCAAAACACACACACCACAAACACAGATACAAATTATGGTAGGATGGGTGGAAATTTTATATTTAGTACACACACACACACACACACACACACACACACACACACACACACACACAAACACAAATTTGAGGACCCCCAAAAATTACATGTCAGTTATGCTTTATAAATGTGCATCATACTTGTGTATGTGTGTATTATTACATACCAGAATACAATGTGTATTTATATGTGATAAAATATAATTATATATATATATATTTGCATGTATGGACTGGATTGTATATAAGTGCATGCAAAATTTGTGAATACACAAATTTAACAGAATTTATTTGACTGATCCTGCATAAACACGATTGCAGGTGCTACTGTTAGCTGAATGAGAAGTTGTGCTGCTATCCCATCATGCCACAAGTGTTCCATGTTCTCCGATGCTATAGTTGCAAGACATTCCAAGTTCACCAGGTGAAGAAGGCCACCAGGTGGAGCTGCAAACTCTGTGGTGGAAAACAGTCAGTTAAAAATGTACGGGCGAGTGACAGCATTCATAGAGGCAAAAATAAAATGTCAGTCACTTTTGTTATTTTATAATTTTAAAGTTATGCTTTTACCAATAACAAAAAGGTACTGTAATATGTGAAATAGTTAATGTAAAAAAATAAACTACTTTTTTACTGTTACATTTTTCTGTTACTTTATTTTCTACAACTGTTCTGTGTACTATGTCACGTAGCTTTACTTAGAGACGCGTCCACCCATCTTGGACAGGTAGAAGTTCGATTGGGCAGGTAATGGAAGGTTAAAAAAATTAGGAGCAAACAAAATCTTCAGAAATCATATTATATTATGTATAATATTATAGTCAATGATACTAAGAAAATGGATGTTGCACAGGTCTCTTGTTTAATATTTGGATGCGAAAATGTAACCTTGCCTGAAGGCCTGGCATGTCATCATCCATATTGAGTGTCCCAGCATCACATGACCACATCCACAATCTTGTGGCAGGTGTATGGTGAAGGATCAGGGGCAGATTGTAGACGTCACGTCCAAAAGTTAAACATGCTGAGAGCAGCTGCAGAAGAGCCAACCCTACCCCCTAGGGCACAAACGCATGAGATTCTACCCCCTACATACGAGGCACTACCCCCTACGCATGAGACAGCCTGCTATAAAAGTTGTCTGCCTGTGGAGACAGTTACACAGGTACTATCTCAGATCACTTTTACTTGCTACTAACAGCTTTGACTAAATGGTTTACATATGAATCAGAATGCTAATCTTACAGTTGTATTGTTTTTGTTAGATTTTGCTACTATTTATTGTTATTATTATTTTAAGGAACATATTGGAAACAAATTATACTTTTGTACACTCTCATGTGTTATTCTCTCTAATAATGTGTATGTGACACTTTCTCTTAGTATAACATTTCTACAGAAAAAATAATCAGTCAAGGTTTATATTTTGTCGATATATGGTGGTTTTGGTCAGAGGTTGTATAAACAAGTCCTCGTATAAAACAAAAATATATCTGAAATATGAGGATTTGTCACCAGTTACCATAAAGGTGTTTATTCACTTGTATTACTATTAGCTAATGAAACACCTATTATAAATAAATGCTGATTCTATGTATTCATTTATACAGCCAAGTGAACTAGAGCAATGTAAAGTGAACAAACTTGCCCGAGGTTTGACATGGTAGCACAGAATTTGATTGAGAGTCTGAAGCTCTGGCAACTGAGCCACTGGGCCACTGGGCCACTGCAAAACCAGAACCTTTTCCGACCAGCTAGCAGTGTGATTACTGTGGTAATGCAGTGTCATCAGTAGATTCAATCAGTACAGAACTTGGCAGAAAACATTTTAATGGATGTTGGCTTTCTTTTAAAGAAAGTTTCACGGTTCAAGTAAAAGGTTTTTACCCACTGTTTCAGTCACAGGTGATAGTCAGCAAATGGGGACAGTATGTAACACAAGTCGACGACAAAGAGGGGCTGGATGATGACACTTCTAATGATGTAAAGTTCACATTGGATAGAAGAACATTTGACGAGTCAAAGAGGAAGAGAATCCATCCAGACAGGGTTGTCAGGTACAAACAGATCCATCCAACTGAGCTATGTTATTGTTTAATTTAAATTTAGATACAGCAGTTAAAATCATCCATATTTTCTTTATAAACAATTGGTTAACAATTTGGTTAGTTACTGCTCAAATTTAAAATGACAACTATTGCAGTAGACTGTAGAATGGATGATTCCCTGACAGTAGGACTCAGTGTCGTTAGACTGTGGCTTCAATGGTTGACTCGTCAAGGAGTGTATTGGCATGTCATTTGTAAGTTGTGTCTTCATCTTTTGTCATCTAAACAATGTATTGTTTGCCACAGTTGGTGCAGCTTTGTTAAAGGTCTGAGCAGTTCTTGAAAATAGTCACAAGCTAAACACTTGTACTTCCAAGAGAAATCACGTATTGGATTGAACAGGTCTGCCAGGAGTAAAGCGTAAACTTTTAAAAGCACTCCAGGCAATCCCAAGGAGTAGACACTGCACTGTGTAAGACTTCGAATTTGTTAGTCTTTTGGGCCGAAAGTCCAGCGGACTCTGTGTCTGCCATGAGTCACGTGCCATTAGCTCCCATATCTCAGAAACCATTCAGGATCTATTTTTGTAATTTGGCATAGATGTACATTAGGGCACTGCCAGTATACACCAAATATTTACATTTGTTTGGGTCATTCTAAAGGTATCCTAGGGCCTTCAAAGATCCCAAAACTGCTATATTTTCAACAGTTTGCCTATTTAAAAAAAAACTTAACTAACTTTCTCTCTAATTTTCAATGCTGCACCTCCAAGGTAAAGAGGTAATGCACAAGACATTTGTATGTAATTGAGCATTTCTAAGGGCTCCTCTGGGCCTCCCACAAAAGCTAAATGTTCACATTTGCCTGGTTCTGCCTACCATGACGTGCACATTCATTTACTTGTATACACTGTATTTGCTGTCTTACATATTTGCCAACCCTTTGGCAGTCTATTGTTGATCTTAGTAACTGACTGCGAGTGACCAAAATCACAATATTATCCAAAGGACTTCAGGACCTCTTGCTCTTGGCCCATTGTTACTACCAGGTGTTCAGGGGTGCAGAAATAACCAGCTGTTTTGGAACTTACATGTAAATGTTTAATGACAACAGTCCACGTTGATGTAATAGTTGTACCAGTAATTTATCTTTCAGAGTTCAGAAGCGAAAGTGCAGCAACGGCGTAGCTCAGCCGGGTAATTCACAACACCGTGCCGTCTACATGTCTTCAGGAAGTTGCAGCTACCCTGGTGAATTTAAGCCAACTCCTCAGCTTGACACAAGTAGAAACATAGCTCACCAGCCCTGTGTTGACCAGGTGACTGATATATCAACTGATATGCCGACTCAATCGACTGAAGGAATTTTGGGAGACAACATATCTTCAGTGACACATGCACAGGTGTTCTGTGACAGAACAGGATTTCTTTCCGAGTCAACAAACACAATACACGCATCAAGAAACGTCCTGTTGTCAAGACACCCTGACAGGCATCAAAACACCAAGGCTGTTGTTCCTGCATTGTCAGGTGACTGCAAACAGAGGGTTAAGAAGGACAGAAACCTTGAAAAAGAGCTATTGGCAGCTGGTTCCAAATGGGCACAATTCATCACACCAGAAGAAGATGCTGATAGTTCAGATGGTGAAGCAAGTGAATCAGAACAGTCGACATTTCCAGACTATAATGAGAACATTCCCAACATCAGGCGGTTGTAACCAGGAAAGATATATGGAAGAACGTTCTCAAAATGTGCCTGTTACATTTTCCAGAAATATTTCTGAAAAGCTCTTTAAAACACAGCACTATCCAAACTTCTCACTATCTGATGGTGGCGATGATGATGATGATGATAACCTTGATGCAATGATTGCTGATTGGCCAGTTGCTTGAAGACCCTGCTATAGGTAATGTAACTATTTCCAGTGTGTTTATTAAAATGGGTTAAGGGTGTATTCGTAACTTGTTACAGTGGTAGATCGAACAAACCTGGTTTGTATATGATGAAGTTTTATAATTCTGTTCCATTAGTGGCAGACTGTTTGATGTATCTCTGCCCAATGAAATGTATATAAAATCGGACATTTATAAAACCAACATTTTGTGTACAGCAAGGGTCTTATACATTTATTCACATAAAAGTGTATTTATTTTTAACTGCTCTCTTTGTACCCTAAGTTGATGTACACACACACACACACACACACACACACACACACACACACACACACACACACACACACACACACACACACACACACACACACACACACACACTCACTCACTCACTGACACACACACACTCACTCACTCACTGACACACACACGCACGCATGCACCCACTCACTCACTCACTCACTCACTCACTCACTCACTCACTGACACACACACTCACTACACACACACACACACACACACACACACACACACACACACACACACACACACACACACACACACACACTGACACACACACATACACACACACCACACACAGACCGTAGACGTGCATGTATTGTTTAATAACATTAAGACATTTCAAATTAATATTGACACAGATAAAGCATATGCAAATATTTATGCATTTACCATTTCCTTAGTCTCACATTACTGGACTTCGGTGATTGTCTAATCTTTGTGGGTTTGGACCACTCGGCTGTCGATCTGCAGACGTATGTAAAGTAGAACGTATTCTATGTGTGTTGTTTTATATTTCCACCAGATGCAATGTTGAACAAATAAACGGTCTTGTTCCTTGCGGCGAGACAGTTTTATTTTAGCAACCACACATTAGTGACGATATCAACATTATCAGAGATAAGCAGTTGCTTAAACAAAGATTGGCTGTTTTTCAGTTTACAGCTGATCTGTTGTTCATCTGTCCACCAGTAGTCGCAAGAAACTCAGCATGCAAAAGAGGAAGACTGAAAATACTCCATACATCTGAGCTGGATGAAGTCATTAGATGCGTGAAATGTGTCACCTTTGACGCTATGCGTTCAGTTGTAATCAACAAAGATGCCACGATTTCTTTTGTAGCAGAGATGATCACGTTTAAGGCGTACGACGACATCACTATTGACCTATCCAACATGTGAACTTCGGCATGCGATGAAAACATGGACGTCGAACACGTGTCATGTTCGTGCAGTTCTAGTAGATTTAGTTGAAATTCTACTTTCGAAACATGTTCTTTATGACAAACACATTATGGAAACTTGATACTGTGACATGTATGCAGTAATGTTTGCCCAATGAGATTCCGTGCTGCAATAGTAATGTAGTTCATGTATATACAACAGTTTTGATTACGACGTGCACACCGCGATGTACTGGACACATCAATTGACCTATCCATCACGTGACCAGTTGCTTAGCAAAAACTCTATCACGCGATGACAAAAAGGTTGCCGAACAGCGTCGTCGTACATTTTTTTTAAATTAAGTTTATAAGATTATCTTTATGACAAAAACCTATCCAGTTCGTCGATATTTTTTTACGTCACAATCAAGATAATGCGCATGACCTCCGTCAAACTTTGTCTTTGCTTGCCCGCAATGTTGATAACGGTTATACATGTGAATTACATTACTATCAAAACATCACTGTATGAGTTTTACATTTGGACAACTTTCACTAATTGTTTTGTATAAAGAAGATCTTCTTCAACCAGATTTCCGATATAGCCTCGTAGCGTAGACC
This sequence comes from Ridgeia piscesae, assembly GCA_025642075.2. Taxonomy (NCBI): domain Eukaryota; kingdom Metazoa; phylum Annelida; class Polychaeta; order Sabellida; family Siboglinidae; genus Ridgeia; species Ridgeia piscesae. The sequence goes on from JAODUO010000465.1 coordinate 512,603, forward strand.
ACTTGATGTGCAATTGGAGGTGTTTGTGCCTGGTAGATTACTCTGTCGGGGTAATCTTGCCGTGTGCACAGCCACGTAGACCTACATAAGGAGCACGAACGGGGACAGAGTGAAATGAAGTCGAATGAGAATATGACGTGTTCACATGCACCCCGCCCCGCCCGTCGATAACAGGTATCACGAGTTCGCGGCGAGTTGCACGAACGAACCAAACAGTCGTCATTACAACAGAATTCAGGATTATCTCGCGCTTTATTTGTGTGGACTGAACCGAGTGGCTTCACGCTATCAACGCGCGCTGAAGATCCTACGCATTCCACGAGTGGGCGGGTGTACGGAAACCACTGCTTGCAATCAAACAAACCCATAAAGCCACCAACTCGATGAGATCCTCCCTACACTGTTACAAGAGTGTGCCTTGCAACTGTTCGCGTGTCGAGGTTCACCGACAAAACGCCCCCGGTATCAAAGAACAACACCAACGATCTTGCGGTATCAAATGGGATTTCTCCGTCGCACTGGATAGGCGTGTGCATGTAGGCCGTACCGGTGCCGTGGATGTGTGTCAGTGACATCGGTCCTGGAAAAGTAACTTCGCCATGTAAATTAACTGTCCATGCACAAGACTGGCGCACGCAAGTGTATGCTATGGGGTGGGGGTAATTGACTGTTTTAGAAGACTCCGGTGCTCTCAAAGTCTACGTCAGCATCCAGCGATTGCACAATAAGTAGACCGCACCAACAGTCACCTTGGTTGTACGTCACGTGGTACTGATATCGCACCCATGGTCGTACTATCACACCCCTCTTTGGCATTCCAACCACCGCAGAGAAGCCACTAGAACATGTCGGTCATTTGTCGTGTGGCATCTCCATGAGTATCTAAGTATGGAACATTCACTTCCTTTTAGCTCTGTCTTACATGTCCTCTCTGTATCACGCGGGAGAATCCCGATGAGTTAGTGCCCCTGTTGTACACGGATGGGTAATTGCACCGTCAACGTGGTCATGATGCCAAATGTCATAACGCGAAACTCAACAGACGCCGAAACACATTTCGTCGCTCTTCACAGGTGAGCGTGTTGTTTTATCTAAACCGACGGCGACGTAGTAGAGTCGGCAGACGTATCACCCGAATAACTGGTGGATTATTTCTAAGTGAAACTTACTATTTGGCAACCCCGACGGTGTATATTAAACAGGCCTACATTTGGATGGGGTCCTTTTTGTGGTAGTCTTCGACTTCGTCCAACTCAACTTGTAAAATCGAGGGTAGTCATTACGTCTGAACCATGCGTCGTACAGAAACAACACAATTCAATCTTTATTTTTAAATGGCACGAGGAACAAATGGTATTGTTATCTTAACGATTCAAAGATCTCTAATCCCCCAAAATGCACAAACACTATATTTTCATGACTGAAATCGGATAAAATACTAAGCTGACGACGAGCAACCGAGTAAACATTGAATCAACACTTTATGTCAGTGCAAGACAGAAAATATGACTCCAAGAAGAAAGGAACCTATACGAAAACTACTCATTACAAATAGTATATGCATTTACTGAAGCATTATCTACGCATAATTTACACTCGACACTATTCAGTTATCATTACCACCGCCAAGTAACAGCTTCCAGTTGTAGGCCCCTACCCCTATATCAAATTACATTTAACTTGGCTACTGTTACATAACGTACCCTCTCTACTCAACAAATGACATATTTAATCTGCTAGATTACTCTGTTATCGCTAGGACCCTCGGATCATCCGTTTCCAAACAACTTTTTGTTCTTAAAACTAAGCCCAGTATCGGCAAACATGCTTTCTCCGTAGCTGTGCTAACAACCTGGAACCAACTTCCTATTATAATTAAACCTTCTGAAATTATAACCACCTTTCGAGAAAAAAACCTCAAAACATTGTTTAAAAGTGCTTTTTCACCATAAATTACGGCGGTACTTCCATGCTTCAATGATGACTTGCTTGTTCCCGTTTATGATTACGCCAAAGGATTTTGTTTGTTGCGCCTCAGAGCTTGAATTTTCATGGATATAGGCGCTATTACTTTCTTGATCCTCTTCGTGTGGGATCACACATAAGGCTGCAACCAAAGAACGCCAATGTTTTCTGTCCGCTGCCAACTTCGTCCCAACTCATCCGAGTGCTATAGAAGTGTTTTAATAATAATAATAATTTATTATTGTCTGTCTCCTTCTCAATCGTTTGTTGGAGTCATCTCGAATGTTGGAACGAAACACACCAGGAAACCAACCATTGATTACTACATCGCCATTAACCAGCCAATCACAGAGTGCTCTGCAGCCAGGAGCCGCTGAGACGGTCTGAGAAATGAAGCCTCTTCCGGTGCCGGGCAGAAGGCCGGGGACGTCCTTAACACGCTCGGTCAGGTGCACTGGTGCACGAATGTCCCTTCCCGCTGTTGGAATATATTCAGCGGCGCCCATCATCCATTTTGCTTCCGGCTATTTTACTGGGGGTAAGGGCAGAGCCCTCCTCTAAAAACTTATTACCCCTTGTCCAACACTTCCCGTGGATATATGCTCAAAGCGCCAGTATTTTTAGATGCATGCGTGTAGGTGCTTTTGATATATTTCCGCAGCACGTGGCGGGCGTTTAAGGAATGGGCACGTACCGGTCACCTGCGCAAGGCCCAAGCGATTAAAATACATTTCTCATGCAAACATTGAAAAAGTTTGTTCGTTTTCGTCTGCATGATGCATGCTTCAAACGTTATGGACATCCCTGTCATTTACAATTAGCGCGAAATCAAAGATGGCCGCCAAACGGACCCTTTTGGACATTGTTTCGAAATGGGACATACAAATTTGTTTATTATATAATTTTATAGAGACGTTCAGGGTTGTTCAAAATTCCATTTAGAATTCCACTGGTATATGGAGGAGATACCTACGAATGTACTACCTCAAGTCACTGTCACTCAAACAGTCATACCGCGGCGGATTGATTCCGTCGCGTAAAATATATATATATATATATATATATATATATATATATATATATATATATATATATATATATATATATATATATATATACAAGTCTGTCTATGCATGATGCGACTCGATCAAGTGTTATTTAGCATATGGTCAAATAAACCTCCCTTCTGTGACTCAACTAACACAACAAGTATAATTTGTTATGATGAATTTCTCGCCAATATTCGAATAAACGAAATATAAACTTCTTACAAATATTAAGTTAAACAGTGTATACTTGCAAGAACAATAACATGAAAGGTTATGCATTGGAAAGTTACACACTACCAGATGTTAATCAAAATCACCACACTTTTCTTTCTTCTTCTTCTATTAATCAGCCAACATCAATGTTGTGAAATGAGTGAAAGGGTGTGTGGTATAGTAGAGGGGGGTAGTAGACATAAGAAATAAATGGGAATGTCTGTCATGGTTACAGGTGGGCAGCAAGCCTGGACTTGAAACCGTCCAGGGATTTGGCTGCCACTATTTCCTGTGGCAGGCTGTTCGATCCATGCGGGGATGGTCCGGGGGAAGAATGACATCTGTCTGTACTGTGTCCTGCAGTAGGGGATGTTGTAGCTGTGTGTGTTGTTCTTTCTGTGGCTTGATCTGTTTTCCTTTGGCTGTGATAGGTATTCAGAATCAATGGTGACGAGTCGGTGGTGAAATTTTTTTAACATTTCAAGTCGAGCTTTTTTACGGCGTTGTTGGACTGTAGGCCAGGCAAGAGAGTCGATGATGGAGTTGACGCAGGATGTCTGATGTTTCTTTTTGTAACCCATCTTGCTGCTCGGCATTGAACTTTTTCTATTGTTTTTATATTGTGTGTCCCAGACTGTGGCCGAGCACTCCAGGATTGGGCGGACAAAAGCTTTATATGCTGTTTCTTTGGTTTTCTTGTTTCCGATGTTTAGGTTTCTTCTGAGGAAGCCGAATGTCTTGTTCGCTTTATTGCTGATGGTGCCTATGTGGAACCCCCAATTCAGGTTGTCCTGTATGTTTATGCCAAGGTATTTTGCTGTGCTGACGTTTTGCGGGTTGTGTCCGTGTAGGTGGTATGATGGTACAATTTTCTTTTTCTTTCGGGTGGCACTCAATGTGTAGCATTTCTGTGGATGGAAGCTCATGGACCACTGTTTTTCCCATGTGGTGAGGGAATCAAGATCTTTTTGCAGCTTTTTCTGGTCCTCTTTGTGTTTAATTGTGTTACTGCACAGGGTGTCATCAGCAAACAGTTGGATTTTTGATTCAATGTCTTTAGGGCAGGCCTACACATAAAAACTAAATTGTTGCTCTTATTTTCGGACTTTTGCGCCTGTTATTATAGTCACACCGTTTACAGTAATCAGTGTTTAATGACGTGTTGTATATCACCATATAGACCCAAACAATGGCTGCTTCTGTAGTATTCGGTGAAAACAATGGACGCCTCAACTAACCCAGTGGGTCACCTAGGCCGCGGCTCAGCAAAACCATCCAACTGCATTCCCTTTTACGCTAAAAGGTCTACTATTTTCAACATTGAAGTTCTCAAATTCTTACATTCTCTTATCTGATATAGCCTCCCGGAGGGTTGACCAATGCCCGCGCTTATATGTATAGGTAGCGGTGTACAGCCGAAAGTACTCTCGATAAGGGCATCCGGCCAATATAAAAAAGTATATTTCTGATCTTGGGAGAAATTTAAGAAAGACACATCATTTCTAAGTAAAAAATTGACTTATCGTGGCCGAATTCCCCGTGAAATTTGCCTCTAATACTCGCCGATATCCCAAAGTATTCGCGATTGTAGGTAATCATGAATGCATGCAGCTGCAAGACAAACAGAGTTCTAGGGAGAGTTCCTCAAATCGATATCCTTTTCTATGGAACTTCTGTATAATGTCAATGTTTATTGATTTATGTAGCAACATATTTATACAGTAATATTCAATGGTGCTGCACAATACCGGAAGATGCACAATGGAAGTCAATATAAACATTCAACATAGTACGCATATATTGATATAATATAAAATAGTAAAATTAATTAATATATATAAATAAAATATATATATATATAAATACATTGTTTAATTAATAAAAATAATGAATAATAAAATAATATTAAATAAATAATAATAATTAAAATGATTTTTTAGTACAGTATAATGTTGGCCCTTGTTCTATGGAGAACATTGAAAGACAGACCTTCGGCTAGAGAGCTTCGGTTACAAAACGATCTTTAAAGTTGGCGCATACACAATAATGCTCGGGATAGCATATACTTTTAATTGTGAGTAGCGTTACCGGTCATACATAAAACAAATTAATATATCATTTATACAGACGGCCTACAGTCGGTCATACTTATCGTAAAGATAGTTATTGTTATGTATTACATATGTATGACAGTGTGTCTATTATGAGCTACACTTCAAACCACCTTCGTTTCACATTCACCATAATTCAATCGGTCGACGCGTCTGGATATACTATATGAGCATAGTATATTTTCGTTGTAAGTTATAATGCGTTCACCACATACACATTTCCATGACATGTTAACGGGTGACATTGCCTATATCGTAAAAAAATTGCAATAGTTCGACGTTACCGAAGAAATTCCGCGAAATTCCCAGAAACAGTTACCCAGCTTCCCGACAGGTGGCGACAGCGTGTAACAACTCAGCCAGCCTCGCTTTGGTGGCGCTTTCATTCATTTCCGCAACTCGGGTCTGTTGCCTTTCCACATCGTTATGGATAATCTGGCCGGTAAAAACCGTCGCAGCTGACGGGCAGCTTGGAAAGCCGGCCCCAGAAGGACGGCAATGCTTTGCGACACCTCTCCACCGGCGGACGCAGACAACGCGCGAATGGAATAAGCCGATCACGACGTGTAATTTTGATCTGTTTTGGTGGCCCGGCCTGGCACAGCTCGATAGCATCGTCATTGCAAATTATGGCAGCGGCTTGGACTGCTACGGAGAGCTGTCACGAAGATGCTCCGCCAGAATCGCTCGAATACGAGCAAGGTCACGGGCATTACTTCTTGAAAAAGACGTTTCATAAACCAACGTACTGCCATCACTGCACGGACATGCTGTGGGGGCTTATAGGGCAGGGATATGTATGCGAAGGTAAATCGGATTTTCGACATGACCCACCCATAATGTCCGACGTAGTTGCCGCGAGCGCCGTCAGACGTCGCCGCGCATAGTTTTCATCATTACGCCGTCGTACTACCGACAGTTTATCATAATTATTCTGCCGGTATTTCGCCTAGAAATGCCACCCCAGCGACCATTCACGTATTAATTGCGTGCGTCTATAATTATTTTAATCCGTAATGTTTTTCTTTCTCGCCGCTGCGCTCATATGCGGCATTTTGCCGAGGTGACGCTTGTTTTCTGACGGAGGCGGCACCCGGCATTTCTCAGGCTCAAGCATCCACTTTCCCGGTAGCATAGCGTCGGCTTCCGCTAACACATATTCGTTTAAATGTACGTTTATTGAGGCCCTCGGTGCGGATAAGTCATCCCATGTCAACCACAAAGCGCCTACGTTTTCACAAAATGTGTTTGTATTGTGGTGTGGTGCTAAATTCATGATGAATAAAACAGTCGCGTTCCGTACGCTGCAGTGCCCAATGCGGACTGTCGTAGACGTAGCCTAGCAGCCAACAGCAGGCGTAGGGATGGTGATTATTCCCGTTGCCCGGCATTCTGGTTTGTTGAAACTTATCTAAGTACATTCCAGTAATGTGCATTTTTGTGTAAATGTAAAATTGCAGGTCCAGTTTGTTTTGTATTTTTGAGATCATGGCTGATGCCAAATCAAAATGTGAACAGTATTAAAAAATCTGGAAATACATTTGTTTTATGTTTAGTGAACAAGATTACAACAATTAGCACATGCAAGTGTTTCTAACAGCTGTAACCTAAAACAGTTGTATTAATTAATTAATGCCAACTAATTTGGCACATTGATAGGTTTTGTGGTTCTATATTAGAAATAAGAAAAAAAACCCAGCAACATTGTACTTTATTGGCCTTGCATAATGTTACACATGGTAAGCAATTCAGTGAGATTGTGTAATTATTTTGAAAACATTGTGAATATCATAATTATATGTAATAAAGCTAATTGGAGTGTAGGTTTCCAATATATTATGGAGCACGAAATTAATTAATTATAGACTGATACAATAGTTGATGTATTCAGTTCAGTAAATAAGTATTATATATCTATCATTTGTATAAGACAGCAACATTGTCCTTACAGGATTCCACTAAAATATAAATTACTTCATCACCAGAAAACTTGACAGTTATTTTATAAGATTACAAGAAACTGTGCAGTGTTGTTTGATGAATAATAAGTTATGTACATTAGCTTTAATCTTTTGTTCAGAATGTTAGCACATGGAAAGATTGGCGTCCTTCTGACAAATAAAAAAACTGGAAACAAAACAACAGATGTTTCCCTTGTAATTTGTCATGACATGACATATGAATTGTTGAGTTCATGTAGCAGTTTGTCATTGAAACTGATGCTCGTAGATGTGGAACTGGGGTGAATCTATGTAATCAGACATCAAACAGCTTTATTCAGAGACCCATCCACCCATCATTTGGATGGGTAAAACCCATTGTGGATGGGTGGAAATATGGACAGGTGGTAGACAGGTAAAAAATGAAGGAGCAAAAAATAGTCTTTAAAAAAGTGTAGATCTATATTCTTAGTTACTCCTTGAAAACGGATGTCACATACATGTGTTTGTAGTTTATTTCATGTCATAAAAGTAAAACATCTCAATGACTTGTATGTGTGTGTGTGTGTGTATATATATATATATATATATATACATATACATACAAGTAACACGTGTCAACCAAAATAATTTGTGTATGGCAAAAATTTGATCTTGCATAACATCCTGCAGACAAAAATCACCCAAAGGGCAGAACATTGCTTCAAATTGTCCTTATGTAATAACTATTAATATTAAGAAATCTTGTAATAACTATTAATAAAAACACCAATGTTAAATGACTGAGTTGTCAATACCATCTGTTTAAATTCGTACATGCTACTAGTTTAATGCAATTTTTTTTAAACATACCTTACAAAAAATATAATCCTAACGATATATAAAAATTTGTATTCTCATTTTGGAAATTGTCTGTTTTAGCATCAGTCAGTAAGTTTGCAACAAGGTGACTTCATCAGTACCTACTACCTGTATGAGTTGTTATATAACTGACACCCTTGTTGGGTGACTAGTCATTGACAACACTGTGTACTTGCAGCAGTACATAGCAATCCTTTATGCAGGATCCAGTTTCTGCCTGTAAAAATATATCCCAGTAGACACACGCCTGAACTCACACACATAGGAGCAAGTTGAGAAATACACAATAATTCATGTCTGAATTTGGCCTTGGCAAATTGCCAGATGCGATCACCAAAAACAGTTGTTTACCATTTAAACAATAATATGTGCAATTTTCTACATCCAACTGCAGAGATCATTTAACTAATTCACATAAATTACATATTTGGATTAAAGAACTAAATTCGTGATTAGCTAAATCAGTTGAACAATTAATGATTTTAATTAATCCTATTCAATGATGGATCAACAGAGGCTAATCTAGGGGGGACACATCCTGCAATTTGCAAACGTCAGATTCATCGAAAGATGGGGGAGAGGGGAGTCCAGTTTTCACAATTGTTGGCAGCCTGACTTCAGGGTTTTTCTGGACTTTCTGGGTATTAACTAGGTCAAGGGAAAAAGACTAATTCAAAAGCCATGGCCCCCCTAGATCCATGTTTGCAATTTCCATTTATACCTTCGAGAATCACTTATCAATGTGAAACAGTTTGGAAACTTAGATTTGTAGCCGTTCCTATCCTTATTGATTGTGTGCTTTACGACTAACAGAAAATCAGAAATGACCTTTTTGTTTGCAGTGTGTAATTTTGTCGTGCATGACCGGTGTTTGAAGACAGTCGTGTCTCCGTGCTCTAGTATTGCTGCCAATCTCGTCAAGGTAAGTTGTCTTTACTCTCATTTAGCATGTGGACATCTTCAATATTGGGTCATGGGTTTAGAGACGGGAGCATCACAGTATGAACATGCAACAAGACCCCTAAAATATGTTACCTGGTAATACTTAGAATCTTAATAATAGTCATAACACTACATATAAAAAAACTATGTTTTTGCTCTTGGATCACATAAATCACATGGTTTGGACTTTCTGTTACGGATGATTTAAAAATAACTATATGTATGGATATAATATATATAGATAACATTTGCTTTGTGTTGTGTTTTTTATTAGTTCATGCACCGGGGGCATCACACTGTGACTGCCGTGCGCCATTAGCACTGATATCTCACTATGTTATATTGGAAATAAGATGATTGTACATGTACAATTTCTTTCTTGTGCTCCTGTTTTGTGATGTATTTTAAATAAAATATCACTAGTTGCTGCTACTACTCACAAACTATTGAGGATCTATGTTTATAATTTGGCATAGACGTACCTTAGGGCACTGCATAGTGCACACCAACTGTTTATTTGATTGGATTGTTCTGAAGGCCCCAAAAACTGGAAGATTTTTTCTAAACTTAAATAAATTTTTCTCTAATTTTGCATAGGTATATCTCGGGCCACGTAGATAATACACAGTACTTTTTTATTGAATGGTTCTAAGAGCACTGCAAGGCTTCCAAAATCTAAATGCCCACATTTTGCCTGTCTGTCTGGACAGGCTGGGAAACAATACAAGTTTTGTGTTTAAAACCGCCCCAGCTCTGGAGGCTAGATGGCCTACCTAGAACCACATCTAATTGATAATTGTGTATTGGTGACTGCCCCACTGCCATACACTGGAGGCCAAGTGGCCTGCTTAGAAGGCAACACATAGCTAATTGGTACTGCATATATGTGGCAGACTACTTCTGCAGGTTTTAATTAACCCGTTTCTTCAAAAACATTGATAACGTAACGTAAATGCAAGTTGACTTAATTTTAGACTTATTTAATTTTCTTTAAATTGGTGTGACTGCTGTATATTGTCACATGCAGGTGACAAACATATATAATTATATTCTGAGCACTGGGCTGGCTGAGTGGAGTGGAGTGGAAGTACATAACACTTGACAAATAAATCAGTAATTGCAAGTCACTGCATTGACAAACTTTGGCTGTTTTTCTGGTCATCTCATATTAATAACCAAAGAAGATGGCAGTTAGGTGATTAGGGTGAAGAGATAAACAGTGCTTATGATATACCAAAAAACATTTCATTCATATTATTTCATAATTATAAAGTCACTTTATAATATAAATGCTTCAGTGCCTCTTGGCGTATTTCCTAGAAAGGATTTATCATTAGTATGCATGTTGGCGGAAAATGTAACTAAGCAATTCTAACTGCATTGGTTCAACTTGGTTTCAATTTTTTGTAGGTTCCATATTTAAGCTATTTTTGTTGTATTTTATAATCTTCAAGTCCACGTTCACACAGAAATGTTTATGTGCATGGTGTCACCTCTGTAATGAGGGTATTGTGTCACCTCTGTAATGAGGGGCATGGTGTCAGCTTTGTAATGAGGGCATTCAGGCATGGCTTTAGTCAGAGACCTGCCCAACTGTCATTTTGATGGGCAAAATCTGCTGTGGATGGGTAGAAATATTGGTGGACGGGTAAGAGAAGGAAGGAGCAAAAAATGTCTTGCAAAATTTATTGTGTTAATACCTTGGCCTAGAAATTGTATATAATAACCAGAACTATGGTGACAGCATTCGTGTGAAAGAATTCCGGGGTCAGCATCCTACGTCAAATCAATCACTTGAAATGTCGCTAGACTCCAATTTTTATGAAATGTTTGAAGGTTGTTGGCTCAGGCGAGACAGTCTAGATGAAGTGTTATTGAAGATATAGGTGATTGCCCTCTAGTCACACTCCCAAAAAACCTCTATCTAAGAAAAAAACAGACGGGACAGCAAAACACAGTTGGTCCCAAAATACTTCTGGAAGATGTGAATTAATTTAAATATCATATTATTCACCCTAATAAGGGTACACCCCCTTTTCAATAACATTACTATGAGCTCTTACACCCGAAATTTTACATTTTAATATCAGTGTTGATGCTTAACAGTGATCTTGAAAATCTAAAAACTGTCAACACCATGACACGGTCGCGGGACATTGTCTTTGGTGTGTCATGGAAATAATGTCCTGGTTCCTTAACATATCTTTATGTTAGTGAAATGGTACCCAGCGGTCTCCAAAGCCAACATTGATGTTGTATTGACTCCATAATAATACTTACATTTCCAGTGTTCCAAGTACATAGCAGTTGTTGGTTTGTTTGGAGTAAGTAGTTCTTTGCTCGGGCAAGTAACTCTGCATAGTTATCCAGTGGATGGGTGGAAATTTATGATAAATAGTGACTGTATTACAGTAACATAGTACCCTTTTTATTTGAGAAAAGTCAAATGTAAATGAAGTTGTCTATCAATCACGCATGTTGCAGACTTGCAGTTTTGTTCGTGTATGCTGGGGTCTAGTCGGCGTTAGTTTTCCGCCAAGTTTAGTGTCTGTGTTAACATGGCACATATGCTATGTAGATCTCTCATTTGTGTAGGACCAGCTACTCATCAGCCATTGTTGGCCATCGTTGATCAAGACATAGCTTTATGCAGAGACCTTTCCATCCATCACTTGGACGGGTAAAAACATGTTTTGTATGGGTAGAAATATGGGTGGACGGGTAAAGAAATGAAGTAGCAAAAGTCTTCAAAAATCATAGATATTGTCAGTTTTGTTCTGAAAGATCACAAAATCTAGAAATGAGTAAATTGTGTCACATGTGTGTTTGTAGTCCATTTCAGGTACAAAAACAATTTAAAGTTTGTAAACTGGCTTAACAGTTGATATCCATGTTAAGGATGGGATGAATATTCGATTCGTATTCAAAATTTTGAATATATGCGAACGTTTCCCCCTATGTGATTTGAAATTTGAAAATTTGCAGCTATATAAACAAATGTTGCTTGAATATTTTCCTTCATGTCCTCAGCCGCAAAATCGGTCCCAGGTGATCTTTTATTTTCTGACTTAACTATGACAAAGACTACAACCGCTAAACTACTCCTCATATATCTAATATGTATACGTATACACACAATAGGTTACAAAATAAAATCAGTAACGTTGCTTACACAAATATACTTCACAAAACAAACTCGTGTAAAACTCACTGATAACGCAGTGTCATCGCCGTTTGTGGCAGCTACGCATAGCTTACCGTAATATCAGTATTGTGTCAAGGGATCTTTTGTTAGCAGTGTCGGGTTATGGTTTAATGTTAGGGTTTCGGCTAAGTTTAGGATTAGTTGAAGTTAGTTTAGGCTTGGTTAGGGTTACGGTTACTTTAGGGTTAGCATAAACCAGAATTTGTGAAGGTCATATATTTTGCGATGCCTATGATAAATTACCGATGTTATAGTAAGCGCCTAGCTCCACATAGCTGCCGTACATCATGTCAAGTTTTGCGCGAATTAGTTTTCTTGATTTTATTCTTTACAGGAATGTAAATGATTTATTTTGTAACCTACTGTGTATATGTACATAAGTTATGTGAGGACAAGTTTGGCTGCTGTAAGAAGTCGTTTTCATGGTTAGGTCAAAAAGTAAACAAAAAGATCCATGCGTAAGGCCATGATGCTGACGACTCCCCCCGCATGGGATGATGGCGCATCCCGGCAAGACATCTTGACACCATTCGAATTTGAAGCCACTGAATATTCATATTTGATTTGATATTCCATTTGTATTCGAAATTTCAAGGATATTTGATTCGATTCAAATGAAATTCCACATTCGTTCCGTCCTTAATCCACACGTCCACCAAAAAATGTGTGACTGGCAAACTGTTGATCCTGCATAAAGCCTTGGATCAAGACTGTATTAATTTTCAGTACATCAGGAAACCTTCAGTTTGGTTGGATCTCTGTCTCTGATCATATTTAATGAAATTAGGAAATAGTAGACTTTGTACCTGTTAGTTGAATAATTATAACCAGTATTATGTCTAACCCACATGGACTCGGAGTCTTCGCAAGTCATACAATGTTACGTTAGTCAATCCAGTCTGATGACGTTTTCAGAACATGAAACTGGCTCTGGTACAGCTAAGCTGGTGGCTGATAAACGGAACAATAATAAAATTACAGAAGTGTTGTTTATATCTATCAGTTATTTTAAGCATAAATTATGAGCTTTCAGAGCTGCATTATGTGAGATGCTCGACTGAAATGTGTCTGTCGTTGACTACCCTCAACATGGTGCGTGTAGCAGCAATCTTATGAATCTTATGATGTCAACAAATTTAATAAAGTATATTCAGCCTGGTAAATTGTAATTTGGACATAATTAAAACAGTTTTAATATCACCAAGACGATAATATAAAGTTTAGCTAAAATACACATTTGTAAATATTTCTGTAATAAATACAAGATTGTTTTCGTTTTGTAAAATACAAAACTGTGAATACTGAAGTTCATAAATGTCTGAATAAAATAATATCAGATGGACTGGAAAATAGATGCAGGTACAATTTTAACTTACTTGTCTGGGGACAAGTTAAAATTCTGGGATATTTCTATTGCAGATTTCTGTCAATGTCACAGTAGAGAAAACGTGTGTGATTAATATTAACATACGGTTTAGAATGCATGAGCAGCAGCCCCATCCAAATGCGTCAACTTGAATCTGTACAGGGTAGGTTAATTAAGCAAAGTCTTGGATTAAGTAAACTATCACACAACACATCCTTACTTAAAGCACTAAATATTGAAAAGATTGAAGATATTGTAAATAGAAATGTGTTATCCTTGTATAATAGAATATTTAAAGTTGAAAGTCCAGCGCGTCGACTGATGAAGTACTTTTTATAATTTTTTTGAAAGCGGCGTATATCCAAGAATTTTTTTTCCGCTCAGAGGCGCATAAAATACATTGTAACACACACATATTTAAAATATTCATAATCAGTTTAAACTTGCACGTAAAGGCGAAATGTTAAATGATAATAAATAGATAATTAAATAAAGCTTCTAAAAATCCTAGTTCATAAGCTAAACTTATCAGCAAAAAAGAAATTATAAACTTATTGTCTCATTTTATGGTGAAACGGTACCTGGAACCCTGCTGGATAGGGTGGTATCTATGGGCGAGTCACCAACTAAACGAGCCTTTAATTCTCAACATGTACTCGAAACTAGTGTGACAGACAATGATGGTCTTGTTGACTCGATTAGACACCACCTTTTATTTACTGATAATTTTACCAAGCCATATTCACATGAACATCTTTTAGTTCATCTGTTAACCACTGCACCCTAATATATTACGCGTCTCTTTATTTTAACTGATATACACAATATACACTGAGTTTTATATATTATATCATGCCACTGTATGTATTGTCGCTATTTATTTTATCAGGGTTTTATTCTTCACCATGTGTCTTTTATATGTGATTGTACGTATGAATATGTATGTAATGTTTCTTCTCCGGCAACGGAGGCTAAATAAGTTAATAATAATAATAATAGTGGTCATTATGTGAATTGAGTAAAAGTTCAGATCACTAATAATTTACCTAGATTTTATAAAAACTTTTGTTTTATGTTCTCATGAGATCTCAAGTTTGAGGTCATGTTCATGCAAAAATGGCCCAAAGTGATTGATTTGACACTGAATAAGCTTCAGCCAATGCTCGCTATAATCATGGCAGAGTGATACAAATTAGTGAGGAAGAAAGTGTATGCCTGCAATTACAGTATGTTGTTTTAATTGGTCAGTGTATTTCAACATTTGCACTTGTTACTGGATAATTTGGTGAGCTATTTCAAGGAGTGTTTAAGGCTACTTTGGGGAAAAACTGTAAAAAAAATTCTGGAAAAAACAGAAGTTAGTAAATAACGACACCTAGCATTATACCCTCCTGACAGCGATGTTTCATAATGTCTTCAGGAGTGGTATGGACGTGTTGGAGATAAACTTGATAATGTTTTTATTATACACTGTACACTGGTGTTGCTCAGTTGTACGGTTGGATTATAGCAACTCAAATTTAATCGCATCCAAAATGAACTCGTACAAATTGATAACAGTAATAATACGGCATTGGTCTAAACCATAAATCTGGCAACTCCAGCCATTGGGAGATGCAATACAGCAGCACTAAATTTGTAAACTTTAAAATAAAAAAATGCGTATGTATATGTAGCAATAAATTAATCCGAATAAATAAATAATACTAATGACAGTAAAACTAGAATGATAATTCTGATAAACACTAGTATAGTATACTGCAGGGTAAAATTAATAATAATAAATAAAATAATAAAACCATGTGTAGAAAATGGATACTAAGAAAGGTGGGCGAGTGTCTGGACTAAGCAATGCACTGGAGATTTCACCTCCCAGTCAATACAGTGCACTAGTACTAGTCCATGTGACAGGTCATGTGTTCGCATTGTCTATGTACTAGGTACATACATGTGGTAAGATGATGCAGTGCACTTATCAGTGCACTTGATGAGTGTAGTGCACACGATGCAGTGCACTTTCAGGGCACTCGGCATATAGCCATACTGCGTATGGTGCAGTGCACCACGTGCACTGGGCCTAGCTGTGGTGTCAGTGCAGTGGATCGGGCCAGCAGCTAGCCACAGCAACTTCTCAAATCTACAGGAACTAGTCGTGTTGACCACATTGATTGGTGGATCAATAAGGTGGGATTCAGTTGCTACGGTAACCGGTGGGTGGCGCTATATATAGTGGCTGCAGGCACTGTGGACTTCTGTAACCAGTGGGTGGCACTATAGTGACTGAAGACTTCTGTAACCAGTGGGTGGCACTATAGTGACTGAAGACTTCTGTAACCAGTGGGTGGCACTATAGTGACTGAAGACTTCTGTAGCCAGTGGGTGGCACTATAGTGACTGAAGACTTCTGTAGCCAGTGGGTGGCACTATAGTGACTGAAGACTTCTGTAACTAGTGGGTGGCACTATAGTGACTGAAGACTTCTGTAGCCAGTGGGTGGCACTATAGTGACTGAAGACTTCTGTAGCCAGTGGGTGGCACTATAGTGACTGAAGACTTCTGTAACCAGTGGGTGGCACTATAGTGACTGAAGACTTCTGTAGCCAGTGGGTGGCACTATAGTGACTGAAGACTTCTGTAACCAGTGGGTGGCACTATAGTGACTGAAGACTTCTGTAGCCAGTGGGTGGCACTATAGTGACTGAAGACTTCTGTAACCAGTGGGTGGCACTATAGTGACTGAAGACTTCTGTAACCAGTGGGTGGCACTATAGTGACTGAAGACTTCTGTAACCAGTGGGTGGCACTATAGTGACTGAAGGCTTCTGTAACCAGTGGGTGGCACTATAGTGACTGAAGACTTCTGTAGCCAGTGGGTGGCACTGTAGCGACTGAAGACTTCTGTAACCAGTGGGTGGCACTATAGTGACTGAAGACTTCTGTAACCAGTGGGTGGCACTATAGTGACTGAAGACTTCTGTAACCAGTGGGTGGCACCGTAGCGACTGTAGACTTCTGTAACCAGTGGGTGGCACCGTAGTGACTGTAAACTTCTGTAACCAGTGGGTGGCACTATAGTGACTGAAGACTTCTGTAACCAGTGGGTGGCACTATAGCGACTGAAGACTTCTGTAACCAGTGGGTGGCACTGTAGTGACTGAAGACTTCTGTAACCAGTGGGTGGCACTATAGCGACTGAAGACTTCTGTAACCAGTGGGTGGCACTGTAGCGACTGAAGGCTTCTGTAACCAGTGGGTGGCACTGTAGTGACTGTAGGCTTCTGTAACCAGTGGGTGGCACTGTAGCGACTGTAGGCTTCTGTAACCAGTGGGTGGCACTGTAGTGACTGTAGCTTCTGTAACCAGTGGGTGGCACTGTAGTGACTGAAGGCTTCTGTAACCAGTGGGTGGCACCGTAGCGAATGAAGACTTCTGTAACCAGTGGGTGGCACTGTAGCGACTGAAGACTTCTGTAACCAGTGGGTGGCACTGTAGCGACTGAAGACTTCTGTAACCAGTGGGTGGCACTGTAGCGACTGAAGACTTCTGTAACAAGTGGGTGGCACTGTAGCGACTGTAGGCTTCTGTAACCAGTGGGTGGCACTGTAGTGACTGTAGGCTTCTGTAACCAGTGGGTGGCACTGTAGTGACTGTAGGCTTCTGTAACCAGTGGGTGGCACTGTAGCGACTGTAGGCTTCTGTAACCAGTGGGTGGCACTGTAGTGACTGTAGGCTTCTGTAACCACTGGGCGGCACTGGTAGGGGGGGACTGTAAGAGCTTCTGTAACCAGTGGGTGGCACTGTAGCGACTGAAGACTTCTGTAACCAGTGGGTGGCACTGTAGTGACTGAAGCTTCTGTAACCAGTGGGTGGCACTGTAGTGACTGTAGGCTTCTGTAACCAGTGGGTGGCACTGTAGTGACTGAAGGCTTCTGTAACCAGTGGGTGGCACTGTAGTGACTGGAGACTTCTGTAACCAGTGGGTGGCACTGTAGTGACTGTAGGCTTCTGTAACCAGTTGGTGGCACTGTAGCGACTGTAGGCTTCTGTAACCAGTGGGTGGCACTATTGTTATGCGTTCGCAGAAAGCTATAGCCAAGTGATGTGACAACACTAAGGATGGGACGAAATTTGATTCGTATTTGAATTTTTATTTTTCCGCTATTTGATTTAATATTTGAAAGTTCAGCAGCAGTTATGTGTAGCGCTGTGATTTTATACTTTAATATCGACATTGTGTCGAGGGGTGTTTTGTTAGCAGTGTTGTTTAAGGTTAGTTAATAAATTACCAATGTTATGGTAACTGCTGAGCTCCACATAGCCACCGCAGATCCTGTCGAGTTTTGCACAAGTTTATTTTGTTAATTTTATTCTTTATAGGAATTTAAATGATTTTATTTTGTTTGTAGTGCATATATATGTATATAATATATGTGAGGAGAAGTTTGACGGCTGTAAGAATCGTTTTCATGCTTAAGTCAGAAAGTAAACAAAAAGATCAATGCCGGTGATGCGTATGGCCACGATGATGATGACTCCGGCTTGGACTTGTGCCCATGGCCACGGGATGATGCTGCGTCCTGACAAGATATCTTGACACTGTTCAGTATTCTAATCGAATTCGAAGCCACTGAGTATTCGATTCAATATTCTATTCGTATTCAAGATTTCAAGGAAGTTCGATTCGAGTAAAATTTCATATTCATCCCATCCTTAGACAACATGTCTGATACGTTTAGTAACATTGTGTCCTGTGCCACTCAGCCTTGAACATTACATAGCTTCTTAGCCAGACAGCCAGTTCATAGTGCATAGAACATCCCATGGATGGGCTAGATTTCAACTGGTCTGCTAACGTGCAGTGACATTTGTGAAGACTGCTTTAATTATGCATTGTTGTATCTGTCTGTGGTATGCATTTAGCATTTTAGTAAAGATAATAACAAATACGACATACTAATATATTTGCTACATCTTGTTCTTGATATAATGTACCTTTCACACAAGAACTGATACCACTATAGTGAATGACTGTACATGTCCATTCGACATGGTGTCGATGCTAATAAAACTAAAACACCCCATGCAGGGGGGTGAATATATGACCTTTTGTAGACTCATTGGCTGTCTTTGAACCACTAAAGGGGGCAAATGTTGTGAATAGAGACACCTCAATAATACCCTATTCTACAGTCGTGTTTGAGTAATGAGGAGAAATGGAAGAAGAAAGAATCGACGGAAGCTGTCCATCATATGTAACAGTGTCATGTAACGTGCATGTTACACTCTCGTTACTTGTGTCTAGCCACCTCTGCTGTGAAACCAAGTCGCCAGTAAGCCACAAATTGTGTTTGTTTAAAAAACATCATATTTCAGATCTTTGTGCAGATAAGTGTTTTTCATGAGCGTGTAGTTCATAGGTCATATCTCCTTGCAATGTTGTCACGCATCAGTGGATAAAGTAAAAGTTCATGTTCATAGATCATAGGGTGTGATGTATTCAACTCACAAGGCTGTGAGGAGCTAAAATCAAAGTTACCATTTCGCAAGTAAAAAATACCTCGTTGTAGGCTGGCTATATGTTATATTATATGAAGGCATTTTTGGAAGGTCACAACATATCTATAAAGACACTGCTAATCTTGACCTTTCATGTGGCACCATCGAGAACATGGATCACGTTACTCTATAATGAGTTTTGAATGTCAACTTGATCTTCTTTGGTTTTTTTTAAATATGTTTGAAGTAATATGATATTTTTCCCTATCAAAAATGCAAATACTCTTAATGTCTTATGCTGTAGTCTTCTGACTGTGATGTACCTGACTACCTGTTAGTTACCTGTTGCAAGACTTACCTCTGATTGGGGAACACCTGCTTAACGTGACAAGATAATTGGATTTCTGTCCCCACTATATATATGTAAATGTTTATTGATTTATATAGCACCATATTTATACAGTAATATTCTGCGATGCTGTACAATACGCACAAGTCAGTATAAACATTCAACATAATACGCATATATTGATATAATATAAAATAGTGAAATAAATTAGCTAAATAAATATAAGAATACATTGTTTAATTAATAAAAAATAAACAATATGTAATAATGAAGAATTTCTTTAATGTTTAGTACGAACATCCGACGTAGATTAAGTAGTTATCTAACAATTGTAAAGATAATAAAATCTGTAACCATAACTTAGTTGTAGGCTACACCAAAAGCATAATAAAAATAATTTGTGCATAGCACTAAGGCGGACATTATGTAACTACCGGTATGCGTTGATTCAACAATATTTTGCCTTAATGTATTCATAAAATGGCCAACAAACAGCCAGTCTATGGCCGTGTTAACATCAAGTACACGTGTACCTGTAACAAGGAGTTTGTCTTTCAGGCTGTAATCAGTGTGTTTATCCAAGCTACTTTGAATTATTTTGATTATGCTCAGTAATGATTATGCTCAGTAAAGTTGATGCAGAGTGTCTGTGGAGCAAGGTATGTTTATTGCTTTATGTTCCTCTGGCATCAGTCACATTCACCTGGGGCACCATGGCTCCCTGAGTGCACCACCAGCCCCAGTTTGAATTGATTTTGTTGATTTGTAAATTGCAGTGACTCTTCAGAAATAGAGTGCTTACAAGATTCAGGTCAGTTGTTTTCAGTGAAGTCAAACATTAATCCTAAACTATGACAAACTATAAGCAAGTATCATAATTAATCAATTATGCTCTGCAATGCCAAACAGTTTTAGGTTACGAGCACACGGAAAAGATGCGTCACCAGCAAGGTTGCTTGACAATGTATAGATGCTGACACAATGTATACACTCAAAACACTACACATATTATAGCATAAGTCTACACAGTCAATGGATGTAAACTTAGCTTTTTCTGTCACCTTCACCATTATTAAAACTTTCACTTGTCTACATGTCTATTCTTGTCTGCAGCAACTGGATTTGCCAGCGAACAAGTGAAACTGTTATTAGTTGTAGTCCGTGGGACAATTTAGATGGGGTGTAGGGCAGCTCTGTTCTTCACGGTTAAACCTACACAGTCTAGCATGCATTGCCTCTGACAGGGTTACCAACACACACCATTCAACTGTAAATATTGTTAATTGCTTATGAATAAGTAGGTTTTGAAATATGGTTGTGGGTCAAGTGAATTGTTGTACGAATAAGTGACATGTGTGCTATTTGTCCTTGGGACAATTAAACAATGTGATGAATGTCATACCCTGAACTTGTGTTGGTTCACCAGCAGGATGTGACAGAACTGTCCTGTGTGCAGGATTGATGTGTGCCGTAGCAGTCACATATTTGATGAACTTGATAATATGGCATTCTTGTAACCATGCTGTGAGTTTCTTAACATTTGGCAGGTATAGCTGTCATTTATGAACTACCAAGTTATTCCATCCAGGGATGGCATATTTGCTAGTTTGTAATAATTCTTTTATTAGAGTTTCTTTGACCTTGAAGTCAGTACAATTGATTGGTGCATGATGTCTAGAAAACCCTAAGTCTGAAGAAGAAATAACGGGCTTACTTGTTCCCAGCATCAGTGTAAAAACAGACTATGTCTTGTAGAGTAATTGATATTTCTCACATTTGATTTATTTTTGGCACCGGACAGGCCTTGATGTAGGCTGTTTGTGGCATATTATCAGATATGGTTTTATTTTCATTTATGAACGTTGTGTCAAAATGTGTGCACTTGAATACGTTGTCTGAGAGAACGGAGTAAACGTTTGTTTGTTGGTGGTGCTTTAGTTTTAAACTTGTGATGTTGCGTCTAAACCGAGAGTGCCAACAACTGTTATCTCAGGTGATAGTTTTTATTCAGCTAGAAATTTATGTTTCTAAATTGTAAAATTATGCATTTCTGGGATAACTAAACATTGATTTATAATCACACCTGAGTTGAAGGCTTATACACATTAATTTGGTGATATCAAAATATATATTAACAGGGTTGGTCTGAAATGTAAAATATTGGAAGTCCAACTTCAAACAAACCTGTCTCTGATCCACCGTCAAAAGAAATGTTATCTTATATTAGACATTAGTATTCTAAGATAAATTTGTTGTTTGCACATGGCTGATGTATTACTTGGCTTCCGTTTGTTTTACCTACCTTGTTTGGACATGTGCAAAATGAAAAAAGTATAAAATTAAGTTCTTAAAAAAGAATTGGCCACGCAGACATTTGTACCAGGAAGTCTGCCCTCTAGAGTATCGGAATGTTCTACATCAAAGTTAACTCTGCTCGCCTCTGCATTATTGCCAATCAGTTTTGGTTTGCAACTGGATGTTTTGTTTTACCATTTGAAAGTGTTTTACCATTTGCAAGTTTTGTCAAATTGAGAACATTGTTCCGAGCTTGATAAAGTAACTAAGCAAATTGGCAAGCAGCAAACCTTCAAAATGTATGTTGTGGTCGTAAGAACGTAATACTAACTGAAAAAGAAACCCAGGAGCTGACAGTGATACCCGCACTTTAAATAGCGTCAGTCACAATTCTTAGGACTGCTCAAAGCGCTTTACACTTTACTCCCTGCCAGACCTGTTCACTCAGACACCACCTCGACTTGTTTGCGAAGTTATCAGCCATGCTGAAGTTACTGCATGAATACTATCATAAACAAATACCCCACTGTCTACAGTCAGGTGTTCATTCGTACAGTTTAGTGAGCAAGAGTCAACCAACTTGACATGGTTCAACAACGTTGCAAAGGATTTGAACCCAGGTTCTCTTGGTTAAGGGTCTGACGCTCTGGTCAATGAGCTGCTGTGATCTACCATGGGTGTCACCTGATGTCCTACTAATGTGTGTCCTGGATCTCACCTGATTGTCCTACTTGTCCTGTCTGTATTTGTCCTAGCCGTCCTGATGTATGCCCCTCTTCTCTTCCAGAACCCTGTTGCCCACTGCTGGTCAGAACCCGGTCATTTTAAGCGGAAATTCTGCAATATCTGTAGAAAGCGACTTGAAGACAGCTTAGCGATGCGCTGTGAAAGTGAGTGATTACATGTCTGTCCTGTAGGTGTCTCGTGTTCTACAACCTTGTAGATATAGTTATGTCATCTACAACTCTGTCATTGGATGTTGACAAAATAATGCATACTTTTAAAATGATACCCGTTCGAAAATCGTCATTGCGTAACTCAAGCACCGACTCTGCCTGTCACACTTTGCATGTGATTACATCATACATATGAGCATGTAGTCTATTTCTGGGACACTCTGGAACATGGTAACACAATTTTCAGCTGTATTAGTGCAGGTGAATGTCTTTCCCCCAAATATCGCCCGGCATCTCTGCTAGTACGATTATAACATACGTTCACATGGAAACATATAGCGCTGATTTCTGTGTAGTCTGTTTTAAACATTTGAATACCAGGACACACAACTAGGTTGTGTATCTGCACTGAACAAGTTACTTCTTATACATAAACATTAAGAAGTGGTTGTCTTAGACCGAGACACCACATATTTATCTAAATAAGGCAAGCAAATGTTGTGCATGTAACGTTTGTTTCAGTCTGAGTACTACAGTCACATGGAGTGTGTGATGTTTGTTTCAGTCTGTGAGTACTACAGTCACATGGAGTGTGTAATGTTTGTTTCAGTCTGTGAGTACTACAGTCACATGGAGTGTAATGTTTGTTTCAGTCTGTGAGTACTACAGTCACATGGAGTGTGTGATGTTTGTTTCAGTCTGAGTGTGAGTACTACAGTCACATGGAGTGTGATGTTTGTTTCAGTCTGTGAGTACTACAGTCACATGGAGTGTGTAATATTTATTTCAGTCTGTGAGTACTACAGTCACATGGAGTGTGTGATGTTTGTTTCAGTCTGGTGAGTACTACAGTCACATGGAGTGTGATGTTTGTTTCAGTCTGTGAGTACTACAGTCACATGGAGTGTAATGTTTGTTTCAGTCTGAGTACTACAGTCACATGGAGTGTGTGATGTTTGTTTCAGTCTGTGAGTGTGAGTACTACAGTCACATGGAGTGTGATGTTTGTTTCAGTCTGTGAGTACTACAGTCACATGGAGTGTGTAATGTTTATTTCAGTCTGTGAGTACTACAGTCACATGGAGTGTGTGATGTTTGTTTCAGTCTGTGAGTACTACAGTCACATGGAGTGTGTAATATTTATTTCAGTCTGTGAGTACTACAGTCACATGGAGTGTGTGATGTTTGTTTCAGTCTGTGAGTACTACAGTCACATGGAGTGCATGGACTTTATTGTGAGTGACTGCAAGGAGTGTGCCACCTACGTACCACGGAGCGACAAGGTCAGTGTCACCACTCCACACACAACCAATGTACCACACTCCACACACAACCATTGTACCACACACAGTCTCAATACTCTCACTCCACACAACCATTGTACCACACACAGTCTCAGTACTATCACTCCACACAACCATTGTACCACACACAGTCTCAATACTCTCACTCCACACAACCATTGTACCACACACAGTCTCAATACTCTCACTCCACACAACCATTGTACCACACACAGTCTCAATACTCTCACTCCACACAACCATTGTACCACACACAGTCTCAGTAATCTCACTCCACACAACCATTGTACCACACACAGTCTCAATACTCTCACTCCACACAACCATTGTACCACACACAGTCTCAATACTCTCACTCCACACAACCATTGTACCACACACAGTCTCAGTAATCTCACTCCACACAACCATTGTACCACACACAGTCTCAATACTCTCACTCCACACAACCATTGTACCACACACAGTCTCAATACTCTCACTCCACACAACCATTTCTTGGTGTTTCAGTCTATAGACTCTTGTGGTTTCAGTCTATAGACTCTTGTGGTTTCAGTCTATAGACTCTGTTGTTTTCGTTTGTTTCTATCTCTAGACTCTGTTGTTGTGGTTTCAGTCTGTAGACTATGTTGTTGTGGTTTCAGTCTGTAGACTGTTGTTGTTTCAGTCTGCAGACTCTGTTGTTGTTGTTGTTGTTGTTTCAGTCTGTAGACTCTGTTGTTGTTGTTGTTTCAGTCTGTAGACTATGTTGTTGTGGTTTCAGTCTGTAGACTATGTTGTTGTTGTGGTTTCAATCTGTAGACTCTGTTGTTGTTGTTGTTTCAGTCTGTGGACTCTGTTGTTGTGGTTTCAGTCTGTAGACTATGTTGTTGTTGTTGTTGTTGTTGTTTCAGTCTGTAGACTATGTTGTTGTTGTTGTGGTTTTAGTCTGTAGACTTTGTTGTTGTTGTTGTTTCAGTCTATATACTCTGTTGTTGTTTCAATCTGTAGACTCTGTTGTTGTTGTTATTTCAATCTATAGACTTTTTGTTGTTGTTGTTTCAGCCTGTAGACATTGTTGTTGTTGTTGTTTCAGTCTGTAGACTAATGTTGAGGTTTCAGTCTGTAGACTCTGTTGTTGTGGTTTCAGTCTGTAGACTCTGTTGTTGTGGTTTCAGTCTGTAGACTCTGTTGTTGTGGTTACAGTCTGTAGACTCTGTTGTTGTGGTTACAGTCTGTAGACTCTGTTGTTGTGGTTTCAGTCTGTAGACTCTGTTGTTGTTGTTTCAGTCTGTAGACTCTGTTGTTGTGGTTTCAGTCTGTAGACTCTGTTGTTGTGGTTACAGTCTGTAGACTCTGTTGTTGTGGTTTCAGTCTGTAGACTCTGTTGTTGTGGTTTCAGTCTGTAGACTCTGTTGTTGTGGTTTCAGTCTGTAGACTCTGTTGTTGTGGTTACAGTCTGTAGACTCTGTTGTTGTGGTTTCAGTCTGTAGACTCTGTTGTTGTGGTTTCAGTCTGTAGACTCTGTTGTTGTGGTTACAGTCTGTAGACTCTGTTGTTGTGGTTTCAGTCTGTAGACTCTGTTGTTGTTGTTTCAGTCTGTAGACTCTATTGTTGAGGTTTCAGTCTGTAGACTCTGTTGTTGTGGTTTCAGTCTGTAGACTCTGTTGTTGAGGTTTCAGTCTGTAGACTCTGTTGTTGAGGTTTCAGTCTGTAGAGTCTGTTGTTGAGATTACAGTCTGTAGACTCTGTTGTTGTGGTTTCAGTCTGTAGACTCTGTTGTTGTGGTTTCAGTCTATGCCCATACAGCTGCACCACTGGAGAGAGGGGAATCTACCTGGCAACTCAAAGTGTTTGCTGTGTAAGAAGACGTGCTGGTCGTCAGAGTGTCTCGCCGGCATGCGTTGTGAATGGTGTGGCGTCACGGTAAGACATATAACTGTATGTCACATGACTATATGTCACATGACTGATAAGACCACGAGATACGATATGATTAGGTGTATTACTAACATGTCGCATTAAATGTGAGAGTTTATGAATGAACTTTTCCTTGTAGTCGTGATTAGTTGTTGTTCTAGGCATATGCCTAGCCACGTGCATTTAACGTGACAGTACCACTTTCTGTTTGTTGTCCCAGGCACATGCCTATTGCCACCTGCAGTTGCCAAGGGAGTGCAGCTTCGGCTGTCTGAGACAGATTATGCTGCCCCCTGGATGTCTCACAGTTCCTCGTGTTGACGTTTCCATGGAGACCATGTATGGCTACCAGAAAAAACAAGGTTGGCTGCTTGTTATGTCAACATTTGTGATGCCTGACTCGTTTCGCTGAACATATCCATATAGCAGCCTGACCCTAATTGTGTATGCGTCTACCTTCTGCTGTTTGTTTAGTCGTTACGTCTAGCTTAATAACTTACTACAGTTGTGTTGTTTTCTGCTTATGTGGCAAACTGAAATTAAATCAGACTTCTGTCCCACATATGTTTGACATTAACATAATTATAGTGACAGCTGAATTGATACGAACAAGTCTGCCAATAATCAAGTTACACATAACTGTAGTTTTCTATTTGTCACTGGCAAAATAGTATATGTGACGTGTTCTAACGAAATGAGTCGTATGTCAGCGAACTTGATTTCGAGAAAACATCGCATAAACAATGCAACGATGATTTCCAAAGATTTTTACGTTTTGTCACTAAAGTATACTTCGGTATCTTTTCTGTCAATTGGCAATGCTTATTTCTCATTTATATTATTATTTAGTACAGCAGTTAGCATGATATATTTTCGACAATGAACATGAGTAGAGAGTTTATTTCGGAAGCATTAAATGGAGTAATAGAAGCAAAACGGCCGATTTTGGAACAACGATGTACTCGGTCGTGTGCTTACGTGACCATGAACATCAAATGTGCTTTCTCCATTTGAAACTTTCTACCCCAGACATGTTCAGCGTCCAATAACTTCGGTTGTGTGTGAGATAGGTCCATGACGTTTGCACCATTGGAAAGATTAATAAATCTTCTTTCCAATGATGTGACTAACATTTTGTTGTTGTTGACATGACTCATTTCGTTAGAACACGTCACATATAATCTTGATAATAATAATGTGTGAATTATTCATCCGTAAGTGATGATAGAGTTTCTGATTCTCAGTGTTTCTGCTTTCAGCGTTGCAAGGTAAGCTGGTTTTGTTGAGCCTTCACAGTATGTAGGTACCCAGTTGAGTATGTCAAGTGTGTGGGACAGAGGTTGTGTGTAGACGTTGAGTATGTCAAGTGTGTGGGACAGAGGTAATGTGTAGACGTTGAGTATGTCATGTCTGTGGGACAGAGGTAATGTGTAGACGTTGAGTATGTCATGTCTGTGGGACAGAGGTAATGTGTAGACGTTGAGTATGTCATATCTCTGGGACAGAGGTAATGTGTAGACGTTGAGTATGTCATGTCTGTGGGACAGAGGTAATGTGTAGACGTTGAGTATGTCATGTCTGTGGGACAGAGGTAATGTGTAGACGTTGAGTATGTCATGTCTGTGGGACAGAGGTTGTGTGTAGACGTTGAGTATGTCAAGTGTGTGGGACAGAGGTTGTGTGTAGACGTTGAGTATGTCAAGTGTGTGGGACAGAGGTAATGTGTAGACGTTGAGTATGTCATGTCTGTGGGACAGAGGTAATGTGTAGACGTTGAGTATGTCATGTATGTGGGACAGAGGTAATGTGTAGACAGTTGAGTATGTCATGTCTGTGGGACAGAGGTAATGTGTAGACGTTGAGTATGTCATGTCTGTGGGACAGAGGTAATGTGTAGACAGTTGAGTATGTCAAGTGTGTGGGGCAGAGGTAATGTGTAGACAGTTGAGTATGTCAAGTGTGTGGGACAGAGGTAATGTGTACACAGTTGAGTATCTCAAGTGTGTTGGACAGAGATAATGTGTAGACAGTTGAGTATGTCAAGTGTGTGGGACAGAGGTAATGTGTAGACAGCATACCACAACTAAACTCATTTGTATAAACCTTTTTTAACTGTTCCTCAGTGGTTGAATAAAATGTTTGTAATTTTGTTAAGTTTTGTGTTTGGTGGTTTGGAATGTGCTGTGCAAATGAAGCTTTTTGTATAATTAAGTAACTTCAAAAGTAAGGAGTAAAAATGTTTTGTTTGCTAATTTTTTCTACCTCCAGTTTCAGAAGAGTTCTCGTCCAGTGGCGACTCAAAGACGGAAGAAGAAGACAAGCGCTCTCCTAAGGAAAAGGAAGTAAAAGACAAGGATAAAGATCGTGATGAAGGTAAATAAACGATGCTTTTGAAAACGTTGACTGCGTCGAATTGAGGAATTCCCATGGACCAGCTAGTGAGGGTTGTGAAAATTCTTCTCAAACTGACACGTTTCGTGCGAACGCTCCTTCCTAACTTCTGACCAACACATTTAGCTTGCAAGCGGGTACCTAGTGCACACAATATGCAGTACACTCGGTCTCAGTGCACACAGTACCAATGCACTCGGTCCCAGAGCACTCACACATAAAGTACCAGTGCACTTGGTTCCAGTGCACTCACGCATAAAGTACCGGTGCACTCGGTCCCAGTGCACTCATGCACTCGGTCCCAGTGCACTCATGCACACAGTATCAGTGCACTTGGTCCCATTGCACTCATGCACAAAGTACCGATGCACTCGGTCCCAGTGCACTCATGCACACAGTACCAGTGCACTCGGTCCCAATGCACACAGTACCAGTGCACGCGGTACACAGTGCATAGGGAAATGTTAGTAATATAGTTATTTAGTTTAGTGCAACATGTTCTTCATTCAACTCTCCTGAGTCAGTGGCTCATTCTCTACGTATACTCCCTGTGTAGAATGTCCGTTTCAGATTTTATGAAACTAAACTTTGAAGTTTACACGTTATAACTGAACCTTCATTTGTTTGTGAATATTTGCATTTATGTTTATATACAGTTCTACTAAACACCATTTCATGTTTTTTTGTAGAAATTGTCCGAATATTTGATGGCGACAGCGCTGTTAAAAAGCGGAGCTATCGGACTGTGGCCGTGCCAAAGAGTGCCCCAGCGCAAGTACTGCTAGTAGGTGTCACATGAAATAGTAGGCCTAACAAGTAACACAATTTGTTTGCTGGTAAGATGGATAGAGTGCACGTCCGAGTTACACAAATGGTCATACTAGTAGGCTTGGGTGGGTGATATTTGCTGAAAAAATTATTGTCTGTTTTTACAATATTATCATGTTGGTGAAAACATCAGCTGAAGTGTGGGCATTTTAATTCTGAAATAAAAATGGTGGAAGAGTCAACAATTTCATTTTACGGTGATTTCTAAGCAGGTGTGTGTTTTACCAACAACAGTCAAGTAGCACCTTGCAGTGAAATTGTAAATATCCTGGCAGAATTAAACTAGTGGTGTGTCTTGTCTCTGAGATTACAAGGAATCTACCGGGATAACATGTTCTGTGTTGTTTCTCGCTCTCAGGAGGTGGCGCTGCGAACATTCCACATCTCCGACAACCCGAAGAATTACTACATAACTGAGACTACCAGCAAAGGTCAGTTATAAAATAAGTACTGCAGTCATAACACTATTGATAGCACAGTGGGTATCAGTTGTGTACAATGATCACGTGTTTGACATGACTAAACTGACTTGTTTGACATGACAGCAAGTTCAGCAACAACATGGTTAACATGACAGCAACAACTTCTTTGATGTGAACATGACAGCAACAATTTCTTTGATGTGACAATGAAATGTTTGAGGTGATGAATGTGTTTATAACCATCTCACGGTTATGTTTAAAATAAGCACAACTTCCGTGATGGGAAACATAGTTTGCGGATGGGTATGTTTCATAAATAACATGGGATTGAAAGGGTTAAAATATTCTAGTATTCCTTTGAAACTACCTAATTGCCAACGCTTGCTTTCAGAGGACGGCACAGAACGGGAGATTGACTGCAATCAGCCAATCAGAGGGCAGATCACGTCACGTGACGGCAAGTTACCGTCCGTCTTTCTGCGATACAGTGCGACCAATCAGAACCGGGGCCACATCCGAGTATACCCAGGAGGCTTGAGGTTCGTTACTCGTTGTAATCTTGCTAATGCCGTCATTCTGCCAAAAAATGAACGTGGAACATTCAAACCTCCCACCACATATTGTGTACAAATTATAGTCTCCAAAGATGTTCTTTGTGACAAAAAAGCATGTGTTTATAAAGTGACGGTGGTATGCAGAGGTGTGCCGATGGGAGACTTGAAATGTCACACACATTTCACAACGTTATCAAAGTTGCACGTCACACTCATAATTTTATTGTCACGTAGAGAGACAACGTGATAGTAGATCTGTCAGTGGGGAACCTACAGAATTAATCATCCAAGTGGTACCATTACGCAGGTCGGGTCGCGTGCTGTGAACCGTCAGCGTCCCATGACCTTGTTACGCTGAATTAATTCATATATCCAGCATTTGTTAACACACATTGTAGATTTGCCTTATATTACTAACATTTGGAATCTAAAAGAATTCAAAGATGAACCGGAAAAACAATTATCCCACGCGCGTGTAAAGAGCGCGATTACATCACAGGCCTGAGTTGCATATCAGCGCCCCCTAGCGATCATGTAGGTTCCTAGTTTTGATTATGACATAGGGAAACTGCGTGTAGTGGATCTGATCTGTCTGTTGTGTCCTACAAGTGGTGGGTGGTGCATTGCAGAAAGACGAATCAGGAAGACGTGGCAGACTTCAAGAACATTCCTGTAGACAAAGACACAACTGCAGACGAGGTCCTTCAAAGGGTCTTGTGCAAGCTCGGGGACGAGGTAAACGTCAGAAACCCTGCCAACGCATCCAGCCTTGTGGACAGTCTTTGGGCGGAATCATCAATTGTTTAAATGTGTTGGTGTACGTTCTGTGGTTGCAAATGTGGTGTGTAATTTATTTAGTTGGGCAAAACTGTGTTCATTAGGTCTGTGTTTGAAGCACTACATTGTCTACCATACAACACCAGTACTCGGTGGTGGGTGGTTTGCCGGAAATATGGAAAAATGTAACATTACACATGAAATTGGTAGCTGATCTATTACAATATGAAAGATAAACATTTACCTAGTTGTGATATATAAGTATTCCATTAAACGTCTTAATTCCACATCGTGCCACCTCATTGAAGTTCTGTTTGCTGCCATAGAAATAGGTTTACAAGTCGCCAAGACATGCTGTTTATTTCTGCCATTTTCACTTTTCAACATGTCAGTTCAAGCATTCTGGCACTAGGCAGGCAATTAGCTCCATTCTGAAATCAAAATTGAACCTAATTTCAGTACAGGAAAGTAGAATTGACTTGATTGAGTTATTTGGCATTGGAAATCAATTTCTGCAGCAGACGACAGGAACCAATAAATCTATGCAGGTGACAGTAAATGAACAACTGTTACTTTGTCATCATATCTGATTAAATACATAACTATGTATTTTCATGTAGACATAAGATTCTGTAAAAAGTAATGGGAAAAATACATAATTTGTAGTAGGTTTTTAAAATAACAATCGGTAATTTAGGACTGTTTTTTGCTATGTGGAATTGGAACTGACTTGTCGTGCTTGTGTTTGCGCGGACGAAGAAGGCAGACTCCAAGAACTACTCGCTGGTGGAGCTGTGTCTGGACAAGGGTGTGTCGGAGTGTGAGATCAGTCGTAGTGAGAAACCCTGGATGATCATACAACAGAGTCGCAGGGTGAGTACACGGGGTGGACACTTTAACATGTTTCCCGTAGGAAGTGAGTAGAAATTATTAGTTGAGTAATCAGAAATTTTACTTGAATAATATACTTGCAACTTGATGAAAATGTTCGCAAATAATAATGTTGACGTCTTGGTGATGAAACTGAGGTGTCCGAAACCCACGAAGTGGCTGATATATGACACTTTTACCCTAACTGTTGCCGTCTAAACCCCAATGACGTGTCACCAACACTATTGTGATCCTTAAATGGTGTTTCAGGAGTCTCTGCGGCGGACGAGAATGACACGCTTTTATCTGAAAGAATTGAAAGACCCCCATGGTACCCACATTGCCCTCTACGTTGGCAATCTGCCAACAGGACTTTCGCAACGTCAGTACGAGAAGATTCTGCTGGATATTATAGGCAAAGGTAAGTGGCAGGACACGGACATACAGGGGAGGGACGTTCTTGGTCGTTCGTGGTTGACATCAAGTCATTGCAGCAGTAGGTGTCTGGCTGGCATAAGTAGGTCTCTGTCTGGCATATATAGGTCTCTGTCTGGCATATGTAGGTCTCTGTCTGGCATAAGTAGGTCTCTGTCTGGCATAAGTAGGTCTCTGTCTGGCATAAGTAGGTCTCTCTGGCATATGTAGGTCTCTGTCTGGCATAAGTAGGTCTCTGTCTGGCATATGTAGGTCTCTGTCTGGCATATAGTAGGTCTCTGTCTGGCATAAGTAGGTCTCTGTCTGGCATAAGTAGGTCTCTGTCTGGCATATGTAGGTCTCTGTCTGGCATAAGTAGGTCTCTGTCTGGCATAAGTAGGTCTCTGTCTGGCATAAGTAGG
This sequence comes from Ridgeia piscesae, assembly GCA_025642075.2. Taxonomy (NCBI): domain Eukaryota; kingdom Metazoa; phylum Annelida; class Polychaeta; order Sabellida; family Siboglinidae; genus Ridgeia; species Ridgeia piscesae. The sequence goes on from JAODUO010000465.1 coordinate 545,172, forward strand.
TCTCTCTGGCATATGTAGGTCTCTGTCTGGCATAAGTAGGTCTCTGTCTGGCATAAGTAGGTCTCTGTCTGGCATAGTAGGTCTCTGTCTGGCATATGTAGGTCTCTGTCTGGCATAAGTAGGTCTCTGTCTGGCATATGTAGGTCTCTGTCTGGCATAATGTAGGTCTCTGTCTGGCATAAGTAGGTCTCTGTCTGGCATATGTAGGTCTCTGTCTGGCATATGTAGGTCTCTGTCTGGCTTATGTAGGTCTCTGTCTGGCATAAGTAGGTCTCTGTCTGACATATGTAGGTCTCTGTCTGGCATATGTAGGTCTCTGTCTGGCATAGGTAGGTCTCTGTCTGGCATATGTAGGTCTCTGTCTGGCATAAGTAGGTCTCTGTCTGGCATATGTAGGTCTCTGTCTGGCATATGTAGGTCTCTGTCAGGCATAAGTAGGTCTCTGCCTGGTGTATGTAGGTCTCTGATTCTCTGTCTGGCATATGTAGGTCTCTGTCTGGCATATGTAGGTCTCTGTCTGGCATATGTAGGTCTCTGTCTGGCATATGTAGGTCTCTGGCTGGTGTATGTAGGTCTCTGGCTGGCATATGTAGGTCTCTGTCTGGCATATGTAGGTCTCTGTCTGGCATATGTAGGTCTCTGTCTGGCATATGTAGGTCTCTGATTCTCTGTCTGGCATATGTAGGTCTCTGGCTGGCATATGTAGGTCTCTGGCTGGCATATGTAGGTCTCTGGCTGGCATATGTAGGTCTCTGGCTGGCATATGTAGGTCTCTGGCTGGCATATGTAGGTCTCTGCTGGCATATGTAGGTCTCTGGCTGGCATATGTAGGTCTCTGATTCTCTGGCTGGCATATGTAGGTCTCTGGCTGGCATATGTAGGTCTCTGTCTGGCATATGTAGGTCTCTGGCTGGCATATGTAGGTCTCTGGCTGGCATATGTAGGTCTCTGGCTGGCATATGTAGGTCTCTGGCTGGCATATGTAGGTCTCTGGCTGGCATATGTAGGTCTCTGGCTGGCATATGTAGAGAGGCTAAAGTTCAAATTGACATTCTGATCTTTTGTGTTGTAATTTATTGATTTATTTGATATTAACCATCAAGTTGGTGCAGAAATATTGCCTCTGAATCCTGTTTCAAATCGTGGACAAGTTCATTCACTTTGTGTGGGTCCAGTTCAATCAGCTGTATCGATCACTCTCTCAATGTAGACATATCTCTGTGTATGTGTAGTCTTTTCTGCAAGGCTGAATACTTCCTAGAAAAGTGATTAGTGTTCAGTTGGACATGTCGGAGGAAGGAGTAAGGAGTAAAATATGCTACGAGATGCCTTAATTAGTGTATACTATTTATCAACTATTTTATTTATTATTTGTTTGTTTATTTTATAAACTTCAGTATAATTAACTTGCATTCTTTAGTATAAGTATTTTAGTACTATTATGACCAATATTATATATTTATTTTGATAAGTTTATATTGATCAATTTATTCGACAAATGAACTTCTATTTTTACTTTTTAAAGGAAATCTATATAGTGCTGTAATGCGCCTGTGGATAGTTATAATTGCTAGACTTACAATGCAGAAAAATGTCAGGTTATTTATTATTATTATTATTGAGGACAGGACACTGCGTTATGTAAGAAGAATTTAACTTTGGTGTTTCAGAGAATAAGTGGTATGGTTTTGACGTGATCTACTACGAGTACGGCTCCCTGGTGTTGCTCTACAGTAACCCTGACACGGCCATCCGCGCCTACAACATCCTTAACAAGGCCAACTTTGACGACAAACAGCTGCTTGTCTTGTTGCTGCCAAACATACAGGTGAGTCAACTGTTGACGCACACGTCAGTGTAGTTGGACGACAACAGTGTGAACACATGTGATTCTAAATTTTACAATCTCAGTCAGAGCAGCAATTGCATTTTGGAATATAACATTCCGTTTGGTAATATGACCAGCAGATGATAGGAATTCTGTCAATTATGATTTATACGTTTTTGCTCGCTTTGCTGTTTGCATATGCTTAATTGTTGAATTTTATAACAGCTGGAACTATGTGTCAAAATATTATGCGTAATTGTATTTTAAAGTTTTTTTCTTAATGATAATTTAATTGGACTGTTGATGCTACATTTTTGTAATCCTGAATTATCAAGTGCTATTTTATGTTTTTGTAACATCGCCTTTGAACCGGGTAAGTTCGAGAAATAGTTTTATTATTTTAAGGGCCTGCTGTGATCCACCCCTGGTGTGATCTGCTCCTGGTGTGATCCGCCCCTGGTGTGATCTGTTCCTGGTGTGATCCGCCCCTGGCGTGATCCGCCCCTGGTGCGATCTGCCCCTGGCATGATCCGCCCCTGGTGCGATCCGCCTCGTGTAACAATGGATTGTGTTGATCTGTTGCAGCCACAGATGATCCCGGACTACGTGATGCCGCTGCTGGTGCTGGTGAATGTGAAGAGTGGAGGCCAGCAGGGCATGGAGCTGATCCACTCCTTCAGAAAGCTGCTCAACCCACACCAAGTGTACAACCTCATGAAGGGTGGACCACTGCCTGGGTGAGTAGATCGTGTATAACCTCATGAAGGGTGGACCACTGCCTGGGTGAGTAGATCGTGTATAACCTCATGAAGGGTGGACCACTGCCTGGGTGAGTAGATCGTGTACAACCTCATGAAGGGTGGACCACTGCCTGGGTGAGTAGATCGTGTATAACCTCATGAAGGGTGGACAATTGCCTGGGTGAGTAGATTGTGTACAAGGACTGAAGTGTGGGATATACCGCATTATACAATGACTGATCCGGTGTACTTTTATATAATGACTGATCCGGTGTACTTTATATAATGACTGATCCGGTGTACTTTTATATAATGACTGATCCGGTGTACTTTTATATAATGACTGATCCGGTGTACTTTTATATAATGACTGATCCAGTGTACTTATATATATAATGACTGATCCGGTGTACTTATATATAATGACTGATCCGGTGTACTTATATATAATGACTGATCCAGTGTACTTTTATATAATGACTGATCCGGTGTACTTTTATATAATGACTGATCCGGAGTACTTACATGTAATGACTGATCCAGTGTACTTTTATATAATGACTGATCCGGTGTACTTTTATATAATGACTGATCCGGTGTACTTTTATATAATGACTGATCCGGTGTACTTACATGTAATGACTGATCCGGTGTACTATTCAAGTCCGTTTGTTGACGATATGTTGTATTCACTGGTTGCAGTCTCTACGTGTTCCGCAATGTGCCGTACTTCAAGATCCTGGTGTGCGGGGGAGACGGCACAGTGGGCTGGGCTCTGTCTTGTCTCGACAACGTTGGTCAGGACGCCCAGTGTCAGTCGCCTCCCATGGCCATCGTGCCCCTCGGCACAGGTATGTCTTCCCCCTCTCAGGGAGGGTCTCGTATCTCACCAAGCATAAACATCGTATATGTTTTGTATTGATTAATCCCCTCACTTTACTGCTGATTTCTGTGCAATAAAGTTGCTTTTAGCACCAGCTTGTGTTGACATGATTTTATCTTTTACTTGCTACAGAAATGTCAAGGTTTTGTGTAAGAAAATCTGCAAAGTTTTGGGGCAAATGCAGTGTATCCGTTTTTTAAAGGACAGAAATTGACGCAAGCAAGGTGGCATGTAAACAGTAATATATTGTGATGGGTGTTAGCAAAAATGTCTTGTCTCAGACATAACATGAGAATAACGTTGACACGTTTCTTTTTGACGTTGACAGGAAATGACCTGGCCCGGGTGTTGCGGTGGGGCCCAGGATGCACTGGGGCAGAGGAGCCAATCAACCTGCTCAGGGATGTCATCGACGCTGAGGAGATAAAGTTGGACAGGTTGTTATGACTTAATTATTTCTCCAGTGTGGAAAATTCCCAAATGTGACATCATTCAGAGGTATTCACTGTTCCGCAAGCTGCAGTTATAAGCACTTCCGCACATGTGGAGTCCTAGCTTAAGTCCAACATGACGGGGGTGATTTCTGTGCCGAGGGTACAACTGTGGACATTTCTGCACAGGTGGACGGTCATCTTTCACCCGAACGAGAAGGAGACGGACGAAATGAAGCTTGCTCTTGCCAATGACACAAACGCTGCAAACACAAACGAGGACACAACGTCGATATTCCTCATGAATAACTACTTCGGTATCGGCATAGACGCGGACCTGTGCCTCGACTTCCACATGGCTAGGGAGGAGAACCCGGATAAGTTCAACAGCAGGTAGGGGCTGCCTTCCCATCGGGACACCTCCTGATCCTCATCAGCATTTGACACCTGCTGCAGAACGGTCAGGGTTAAATTGCGAAATAATGAATGCCGTTCTGTGCGATTTTGTGTTAAATTGCAAAATTGAGCAACTAGTTTGAGCTGTTTTGGATTGCATATGTCGTGAGTGATAACGTTATTAAGGCCAGCCTAAGAAAGACAGTCACTCGTAAATTGTTTTCATGATAGTAAGATATAGGAAATTATTCTCTCTAATTGGGTCACCTCTGAATAGAGGTCGCTTTCATCCAATCATGAGATTGACCTTTAAAGTGATGTTTCACTGTTATTTCTTGAAATAGTTTATAGGTAGTTTATTGCTGAAGCTGAAGCAGGCTTTAAAGGTGTGGCCGGAGCAGAGCTGTAACAAGTACATTTATTTTGTACTTGAGTAAAAGTAAAAGTAACCCTAGAAAAAGCTACTCAAGTAAAAGTACTTCTAGAAAAATGTACTTGAAGTACAAGTAAAAAGTAAAAACGTACTTGAAGTAAACACAAAAGTATTTTTCTCCTGAAACTAGTTCTCAATGGGCGATGCAGCCAACTGTTGTGAATAAAACAAAACATTCACAATTATAATTTAGTGTGTACAACAAGCAGATATAAATTGTTTGCTATATTTGTTGTTCTATGCATAAAAATATATATTTAACACTATGAACTATAATAGTGCAAACAACATTGTGTAAGCCAATTAGGCCTATAAGCTGTAAATACACAATGCTTTAATAATAGGCCCACAGCAACCATCGTATTCATAAGTAGAATGAGTAGTAATTCACGTTGTTATGGGGTATTATATATTTTTTTAATGTTAATTATCATCGTGGGTTATAGATGGATGTGTGATGAATTTTATCATGTTTTACTTGTTGGAACAGCGCTATACAAATTTCACGATTATGATTAGGAGGCATTCGTTCTAGATGAATGGTTATAATAACGTGTCTTAAAATATGTCTTCATTTGTAATAATCACTAATTGTAACATTTATAAAATACTTTAATTAAATTAAACAGTTACACACACTTATCTATGTTAAAAAAAGATAGAGATTATAAAGATGTGGTTCCACAAGACCTGCAGATTCGCGGTGGGCGATAACCGGGAGCCTTCAATATCTACAGCACATGCAGTTCACAGTGAACATCTAAAGCTAATAAACTATGTCAAGACACAAGAAGACAAGGCAGCTGTTTTTATTGTCTAGTCAATGTAAGGCTTTAAATAACCTCAGGGCCAATGCCATTCATCAGCATTGTTGTCTTAGCGGCCCAGTCAGGAAGTCTTGCACTGCAGTTGTGACACCTAGTTCAACCTGCACTGGGGCCCCAGATTGCAATTATCTCACTGGCTTCATCAGCTGACAAAGCAAATCATTTGTTAAACTGATGTAGAAATCTGGCCAGCCCAGGACACTTAACATGTCTGTCTGTGGTACGTTCCGGCTGATATTTGCAATGCTTCTGGTGCAGCACATCATTCGCAGAACTTTTAGGACATTAAATTTTGCAAATGTAACAAAGAAAATATGAGTATTTCACTACATTTAGAAAACGTACACATATTTGTACTTTGTTACAAGTAAAAGCACTTCCAAACAAATGTACTTCTTTACTCATGAAAAGTAAACTTTTCTACTTAAGTAAAGTAACAAAGTAAATGTACTTCGTTACATTACGGCTCTGGTTCGGAGTGAGGCCATCCTAAATACTTGTCCTTCGTTTCTTGTTTCCTCTTACATTCCTTAACTGTTCTCGCAGTGCTGTTCCCACCAGTCGTTCTCTCCAGTCCTCCAATCTCATAGAATCTCCTGTCACATATGTCTTTGTCTTGTCACAGACGTCTTTGTCTTGTCACACACGTCTTTGCTTTGTCTTGTCACACACGTCTTTGCCTTGTCTTGTCACACACGTCTTTGCTTTGTCTTGTCACACACGTCTTTATCTTGTCACACACGTCTTGTCATCAACACGTCTTTGTCTTGTCACCACGTCTTTATCTTGTCACAGATGTCTTTGTCTTGTCACACACGTCTTTGTCTGTCACACACGTCTTTATCTTGTCACACACATCTTTATCGTGTCACACACGTCTTTATCTTGTCACAGATGTCTTTGTCTTGTCACACACGTCTTTGTCTGTCACACACGTCTTTATCTTGTCACACACGTCTTTGTCTTGACACACACGTCTTTATCTTGTCACACACGTCCTTGTTCCAGATTACACAACAAAAGTGTGTATCTGAAGATGGGTCTACGCAAAATGATGAACCGGCGATCATGCAAGGACCTGCATCGAAGCATCCGCATAGAAATCGACGGCAGGCCAATTGAACTGCCCCCTTGTGAAGGGATTGTCATCCTCAACATCCTCAGGTACGGATTTACAAAATGCAACGAACAATTTTATGTAATGAGGATAGAAACTAAATTTGTCTTCATTAGTCTTTAAAGCAAAGTTGTATGTGCTGGTAGCTAAACATACATACAGACAACTAAGTTTGCAGCTGTCCAAGAACATAGGTAGAGACAAATAATAAAGTTTGACTGCCCATGCTTTCTAACAGTGTTGTCGATCAGTCTTACTTTATTAAACCCCTTTGCTAGACCTCTTCCTTGCATAAAACATTTTTAGTTTGCGTAATCAGTAACCGACCCTTGCATAAGTGGTACCAATAGAAAGCCCTGTTCTTGCCCAACCTGGGAAAACTAAATGTGGTGGATAGTCCAGCGAATCAGAACAAAGTTTCCAAACACCGCGTCATCTTCCAGCCGAAGCAGAAGTAAACAACAAGATGGTGGATGTTCGTGTCGAAGAACTTTCCAGATTTCAAACGTTTACTTAAGATTATCTCATGTTGCTGCATCTATGTTTCGACAAAACAACTGACAGTATTCAAGAATATGGCTGTTATACTAGTTCAAATAGTTAAAACGAATTTGATATGAAAAATCAACCATTTGTCAACGCAACATTTCACTGCTAGCGCCGCGAATTTGCAACGGTGGCGAATGTAGTAGCAAACGGCCGGCCTAAAACGGCCTACCCCAATGTCAAATAAATTTAAAAAAATAAAACTTCTTAATGGATTTGATTAATTTTTTTTATTTGGCAGCTAATATGTATGGCTACATTTGTCTCACAAGAAGGAGGAAATTTGTCCGCTCAGTAATTATTATGGAACAGGATAGTGCGGTTTTTCTCTCTACATTTTTGTGGATGACGTTCAGCTCATAATATCACCATGGTTATCCGACATAATAGAGATAGTATAATTTTATATATCTTTTTGTATCATTCATATATCATTCATATTTTTATGATAAGTATTTGCAGAGTTATGATTTATATTGTAACAGTATGTAAAAGAGGATATTTGCTGGCCAGTCGCAGGGTTAAGGCGCAGTGATAATATCTGAGTATGTAGGACAAAGTCAAGTTTTTACTTAGGTGACACAAAACGTAAACTGTTGTTGACTTTGTACTTTTTATGGTGTCTGAAACCAAGCTTTGTTTGAATACATGTTGCCATTACGGTAACCATCTTTGATATATCAGTTCCACTGCATTTGTGAACATTTGTAGTAAAGTTGGCAGCATAATTAAATACATATTTTACACAACTAAAAATTTTGAATTGCGATTGAAAAAAATAGTTGCACAAAATGTGTTTACCGATAAATAACCCCCACCCTGTGTGTTGACAGCTGGGCGTCAGGGGCCAACCCCTGGGGGCAGGAGAAGGAAGACCAGTTCAGTAAGCCGACCCACTACGATGGCATGCTCGAGATCATTGCGGTCACTGGGGTGGTCCACTTGGGGCAGATACAGAGTGGACTGCGGGGTGCCATTCGCATCGCCCAGGGCGGACATGTGAGTAGGGTCATCCAGTGCAGCTTATGCGGGAGACAGGGGGACATTGTTACATTCCCTGGGGTTCATTATATGTTCCCTGTGACTTTGTTTAGTGTTGAAGAACCTGAGGAGAAGGGCAAATGTTTGATTTAACTGATCTGCCGGTGGTAGGGTGTACAACTGATCTGCCACGGGGTAGGGTGTACAACTGATCTGCCATGGGATAGGGTGTACAACTGATCTGCCATGGGATAGGGTGTACAACTGATCTGCCATGGGATAGGGTGTACAACTGATCTGCCAGGGGGTATGGTGTACAACTGATCTACCATGGGGTAGGGTGTACAGCTGATCTGCCAGGGAGTAGGGTGTACAAGTGATCTGCCAGGGGGTAGGGTATACAATTGATCTGCCATGGGGTAGGGTGTACAACTGATCTGCCAGGGGATAGGGTGTACAACTGATCTGCCAGGGGATAGGGTGTACAACTGATCTGCCAGGGGGTAGGGTGTACAACTGATCTGCCATGGGGTAGGGTGTACAACTGATCTGCCAGGGTGTAGGGTGTACATCTGATCTGCCAGGGGATAGGGTGTACAGCTGATCTGCCAGGGTGTAGGGTGTACAGCTGATCTGCCAGGGGATAGGGTGTACAGCTGATCTGCCAGGGGGTAGGGTGTACAACTGATCTGCCAGGGGTAGGGTGTACAACTGATCTGCCAGGGGGTAGGGTGTACAGCTGATCTGCCATGGGTAGGGTGTACACCTGATCTGCCAGTGGGTAGGGTGTACAGCTGATCTGCCAGGGGGTAGGGTGTACAGCTGATTTGCCAGTGGGTAGGGTGTACAGCTGATCTGCCAGGGGGTAGGGTGTACAGCTGATCTGCCAGTGGGTAGGGTGTACAACTGATCTGCCAGTGGGTAGGGTGTACAGCTGATCTGCCAGGGGGTAGGGTGTACAACTGATCTGCCAGGGGGTAGGGTGTACAGCTGATCTGCCAGGGGGTAGGGTGTACAGCTGATCTGCCAGGGGGTAGGGTGTACAACTGATCTGCCATGGGGTAGGGTGTACAACTGATCTGCCAGGGGGTAGGGTGTACAACTGATCTGCCAGGGGGTAGGGTGTACAACTGATCTGCCAGGGGGTAGGGTGTACAACTGATCTGCCAGGGGTAGGGTGTACAACTGATCTGCCATGGGGTAGGGTGTACAACTGATCTGCCAGGGGGTGGGGTTTACAACTGATCTGCCAGGGGGTAGGGTGTACAACTGATCTGCCAGGTGGTAGGGTGTACAACTGATCTGCCATGGGGTAGGGTGTACAACTGATCTGCCAGGGGGTAGGGTGTACAACTGATCTGCCAGGGGGTAGGGTGTACAACTGATCTGCCAGGGGGTAGGGTGTACAACTGATCTGCCAGGGGGTAGGGTGTACAACTGATCTGCCAGGGGGTAGGGTGTACAACTGATCTGCCAGGGGGTAGGGTGTACAACTGATCTGCCAGGGGGTAGGGTGTACAACTGATCTGCCAGGGGGTAGGGTGTACAACTGATCTGCCAGGGGGTAGGGTGTACAACTGATCTGCCAGGGGGTAGGGTGTACAACTGATCTGCCAGGGGGTAGGGTGTACAACTGATCTGCCAGGGGTAGGGTGTACAACTGATCTGCCAGGGGTAGGGTGTACAACTGATCTGCCGGGGGGTAGGGTGTACAACTGATCTGCCGGGGGGTAGGGTGTACAACTGATCTGCCAGGGGGTAGGGTGTACAACTGATCTGCCGGGGGTTTAGGGTGTACAACTGATCTGCCAGGGGGTAGGGTGTACAACTGATCTGCCAGGGGGTAGGGTGTACAACTGATCTGCCAGGGGGTAGGGTGTACAACTGATCTGCCAGGGGGTAGGGTGTACAACTGATCTGCCAGGGGGTAGGGTGTACAACTGATCTGCCAGGGGGTAGGGTGTACAACTGATCTGCCAGGGGGTAGGGTGTAAAATGCATTGAGACATCCCAGGGATAATACTGTGCCTATTTATATAAGAACTTCTTGTTGATGTTGTCACATTGGTTGAGCAGCATTAGCGACGATGCTGACTGGTGTTGTTGATGCTGACGTCAGCGCCATGGTTGTTGTAGATGAGGATCCATCTGCTGACAGATCTGCCGGTACAGGTTGACGGGGAGCCATGGATACAACCCGCAGGCCAAGTTGTGGTCTTACGGTCGGCCCTCAAGGTACCGGCTTCTTGTTTATTGTATATGTTTACCTAATTATTGTGTTTATTTGTGTTTTACTTTGTTAATTAATACTTTTAGAAACCAAAACCAAACATGCATTTTAAATATTGTTTCATTAAATGTGATTATCACATTGTACATTCATTGGAGACGATGCATCTGCACAGTTTATGCTTTTGTTTAAAGTAGGTTGCATATTATTTATAGAGAACGTTTGTTTATTTAGCATTTTAAAAAACAGCATTTGTGATGTGTGTGCTGTAAAGTGTCACAAATGAACTAAAATCTGATATATGAAATATATTATTACTGTCATTCTCTTACGTGGGGCACCTGTATAGGTGACCCTAACTATTGTGATAATATTGTGATAATATTATGAACCAAGAAAATGCAGTTCCATTCAAGTAAGTGGTCCCAGGCCATAATGTGTAATTATCAACATTGCATGACAATAAAGAGTGGTACGTTAACAATACTTGGAGGACAGTCAGTATGGTACACTAGATATAGTTCAGGACAGACAAAAGTGAAAGGGACATTTTGGGAACATACTTCTACATAGTGCAAATCCTTGCGATGTTGTTTCTATGTGTTGTGTGTTGTTTTCACACTTTTTCACACATTTCTCAAATTCACCCAGTCCGTTGTCATGAAAATGAGTGTATGTGGATATATATATGTGACCTGTTCTAACGAAATGAGTCGCATGTCAGCAAACTTGATTTCGAGAAAACATCGTATAAACATTGCAAGGCGATATTTAACGATTTTGACTTTTCGTCACCATAACACACTTTAATGTCTTTTCTATCAACTGTCAATGCATATTTACCATTTATATTACTATTTAGTACATTTTACTACCTTTTTAGAAAGGCTACGTAACATTTCACGCATGAATTTCGTAAAACAAAATCGATAAATCGCACTTGTTCGAGTCGCATTCTTCGGGATTTCCCTTGCCGCATGGCGGACATATTTGGTACTACGGGAAAGCCCAGCATGTCCACTGTCTGAATCTGCTAGAGGAAATCCCCAATGACGTCAATTTTAGCCAATAGGAACGTTTAACTGAGAGACCCATCTGTAAACAAACGTCACCAGTTGTCAGGCACAGCTCATAGCGGTCTCCTGATTGGTTTAAAGCTGCGAACACATGCGCAGTGTGCACTCGCTAGCAGTAAACAAGTGGAATCGACCGGATCGCCGCAACGAAACATTGCTAAATACTCGGATTATGTTGCGATAACCATAATAAACAACTTGCAAGACATATCTTCGACAATAAGCGCGACTTGGGAGGGGGTTTAGAATACATCAAAATGTGAAATAGAAGCAAAACAGCTGAATTAGGAATGACAATGCACTCGATCATGTACTTGTGTGACCGCGAACTTCAAATGCGATTTTCTCAGTTTGAAGCTTTCTACCCCGGGCATGTTCAGTGAATGTTTTTTTTACATGTGACTCATTTCGTTAGAACAGGTCACATATATGCGTGTATATGATTATAAATAAATCGTTTTGAAGTTTATGTTTTGGGGTCACAGGACGACGGCAGAAAATGTGCCATGTGACCACCACGTAACAATACATTTCTTGTTGTTTGCTTATGTTGAATATAATGTTATAATTTAATTTGATTTGCAGGCAACTATGCTCAAGAAGTCCAAGAACAAGATCAAACGACGTAACACGGAGCCCAACATCTACTTCCCTAATGAAGCCAGTCTCCAGCCACAGTCACCTTGTGCAGATGGCGTCAGTGGACCATTATAGGCAGGGTGAGTGTACCGTTATAGGCAGGGTGAGTGGACCATTATAGGCAGGGTGATGGACCATTATAGGCAGGGTGAGTGGACCATTATAGGCAGGGTGAGTGGACCATTATAGGCAGGGTGAGTGGACCATTATAGGCAGGGTGAGTGGACCATTATAGGCAGGGTGAGTGACCCTTATAGCAGGGTGGGTGGACCATTTTAGGATGTGTGAGGGATTATATCAGGGTAGTCAGTGCAGACCATTATAGGCAGGGAGAGTGGACCATTATAGGCAGGGTGAGTGGACCATTATAGGCATGGAGAGTGGACCATTATAGGCAGGGTGAGTGGACCATTATAGGCAGGGTGAATGGACCATTATAGGCAGGGTGAGTGGACCATTATAGGCAGGGTGAGTGGACCATTATAGGCAGGGTGAGTGGACCATTATAGGCAGGGTGAGTTACCCTTATTGGAGGGTGGATGGACCATTTTAGGATGTGTGAGAGGATTTTTATAGTCAGGGTGAGTGGACCATTATAGATACATGGACCATTATAGGCAGGGTGAGTGGACCATTATAGGCAGGGTGAGTGGACCATTATAAGCAGGGTGAGTGGACCATTATAGGCAGGGTGAGTTACCCTTATTGGAGGGTGGATGGACCATTTTAGGATGTGTGAGGGATTTTATAGTCAGGGTGAGTGGACCATTATAGATACATGGACCATTATAGGCAGGGTGAGTGGACCATTATAGGCAGGGTGAGTGGACCATTATAGGCAGGGTGAGTGGACCATTATAAGCAGGGAGAGTGGACCATTATAGGCAGGGTGAGTGGACCATTATAGGCAGGGTGAGTGGACCATTATAGGCAGGGAGAGTGGACCATTATAGGCAGGGTGAGTGGACCATTATAGGCAGGGTGAGTGGACCATTATAGATACATGGACCATTATAGGCAGGGTGTATGGACCATTTTCGAAAGAGTGAGAGGACCTTCATAGGCAGGGCGAGTGGACCATTATAGGTAACATTTTCAAATGATACCCTCTTTGCCACCAGGTAGCAGCACCACGGCACAGCCGGGCGTGTGACGGACGTCGTTCAGTGGATCCTGCTGCATCGGCTTCTCGCAGAGACATAGCGGTGTGATGTCGACGCCACCTAGTGCGCAATGACAGAACTTAAGTACACTGCTGACTGTCCGGCTCGAGTTGACCGTACCGGACGTCCACGTGACTGTCCAGTGTCGACTGGACATCTGTGAGTGTCCAGTGCGTGATCGCTGGACATTTCTCACAGTCCCCTGCAGAGTTGTCACGTCTGTCATCGCTTGTCAGACCGACGACTTGACGATGCAATTGGACGCGACGTTGCCAAGCAAGAGTGACACCCGTAGTGACGTGTCACAGTCGCTGTCGTCACGTCGATGTGTACATTTCGTGTATAGTTTCTGGCGCCTGGAGTGAACGCGTGCCGGCCGACGCGACCGACGCGCTCCCGGACGGACTAGAGACGTTAATGCAGTTGTGAATATACTACTACTACTTCTACTACTACTACTAATGATGACAATGCCAGTAATGTTGTATAGTACTGTGTGCGTACAGACGCGGCCGCCGGCGTCTACACGCGCCACTCACGGTTAGAACCAGTCACGAGAACCAGTTCCAACCAGTATTATCCAGTGTCGCTAGCGTGCCGTCGCTGCTAGACGTGTGCCAGAGTGACGTCTGGTTATAGACACCCTTGCAGGATAAAGACAGACCCAGCTGTGAAGACATCACGGCAGTAGACTGCTGCTTGATGTGATGTACACAACCCTCTCGTGGTAAGTCCATACGCCCCACCAACGGGGCACATGGGGTAGCCATCGGGATTCTGTTTGAATTGACTGAAAGTTGGCGCAGTCCAATGTCATGTAGTGTGCTTCTGTTGGTTCAAAGTTCACTACGCAGGTCATAGGGTACTAGGGATGAAGGGACGACTGAGGTGGCTCCACCATGTGGTCACTATTAGTAGATATGCGTGGAATTATGGGGCTACAGTGAATAGTACGTGCACAGATCAGTGGTGTGACAGAAACTAAGCTGTGCTTGGCATTCTGGGAAGGCAGTGTGCCGAAGGCTGTCGCAACGCACCAAGTGAGCTGTACGTGGAAGTCTGTGACTGCAGCAAAAATCTGTATTGGATTGTGGGACTGTAATGAGTTGATGTTTGTCGGACAACAATGTGTAATGTATGTAGAATTCTCGGACTACAATGAGTCAGCTGTGCGTGGAGGTCTGGAACTCTGATGAGAATGTTGTGCATGGAATTCTGGGACTAAAACAGTGAACCTGTGTGTGGAGGGAAGTCTGACATGACAAATAGTACATTGTGGGGTAGAATGGGAGGGTTACATTGGGGGTCAACCGTGTTGGGTTCTGGGAACACACTTAATAACCTTTGCACTGAATTCTGGGAATATGATGTGTAGCCTGTGCATGGAACCCTGGGATACATCAAATGTCCGGAGCGTGGTATTCTGGGAACACATCATGTAACTTGTGCAAGGGATTCTGGAACTACCGAGTAGCCAAAGTATGTGCAGCATCTGCTATAGGCTGCCCACTTCGACATATTTTGTATAGCGAGAACCTATAATTAATTACTGTTCCCTTCACTCCGTGTAATCCCAAGGACGAGTTCGTAATTTGTTGATAGTTGTGAAACGGTAAACACCGATGAAATCTTGACCTTTGCACACATTTTTATTATTTGACTACAGCTGACAGACTGCTGTAGAGATGTTGAAAGTGACTGCTGTGTTATCTGAGTCTCGTGTGCAAGCCTTCCACCAGTTACTATCTGTTGAAAACTCTTCACATTTCCAGTGAGTGGCAGACAGGCCGCCAGTGGCTTCACTGTGGGTTGTGTGTCTGTGTTGGGTACCCGTGTGCCCATCTGTTTGCTGCCGAGGGCTTCACACGCACTCTGACCCCAGCAGTGGTAGTCATGGAATGTGGGGGCGATACGCAGTCATTGCACTGCCATATATGGAGAGAGGGCATCGTGTAGACGTGACAGAGGGCACAGCAAGAGTTGCTGCACACACGGGTTGGTTGTAGTGGTACAGTTTGCTGCTTCAAGCAACGAACATCAGTCCCTCAAAGTCTAACAGCTGTCAGAACCCCAAAATACTGCCAGACCCTCAAACTACTGCTACAGACCCCCAAACTACTGCTACAGAACCTCAAACTACTGCTACAGACCCTAAAATTACTGCTACAGAACCTCAAACTACTGTTACAGACCCTCAAACTACTGCTACAGACCCTCAAACTACTGCTACAGACCCTAAAATTACTGCTACAGAACCTCAAACTACTGCTACAGACCCTCAAACTACTGCTACAGACCCTCAAACTACTGCTACAGACCCTAAAATTACTGCTACAGAACCTCAAACTACTGCTACAGACCCTCAAACTACTGCTACAGACCCTCAAACTACTGTTACAGACCCTCAAACTACTGCTACAGACCCTCAAACTACTGTTACAGACCCTCAAACTACTGTTACAGACCCTCAAACTACTGCTACAGACCCTCAAACTACTGCTACAGAACCTCAAACTACTGCTACAGACCCTCAAACTACTGCTACAGAACCTCAAACTACTGCTACAGACCCTCAAACTACTGTTACAGACCCTCAAACTACTGCTACAGAACCTCAAACTACTGCTACAGAACCTCAAACTACTGTTACAGACCCTCAACACTACTGTTACAGACCCTCAAACTACTGCTACAGACCCTCAAACTACTGCTACAGACCCTCAAACTACTGCTACAGAACCTCAAACTACTGCTACAGACCCTAAAATTACTATTAACCATCAAACTACTGGTATAAATTCTGAAGCTATTTCCACAGACCGTCAAACTACTTTTGTAGACCATTAGGCTACTACTACAGACCTTCAAATTACCACCAAACCTCAAACCATATCTATATATATATATATACCTTCAAACTACTGCTACAAACCTTCAATACTACTACTGTACTAGCAATCACTATCAGACTACAGCTATCGACAATCAAACTATTTCTACAGACCCTTGAAACTAATGTGAGGCCTTCAGACCCTCACTGAGTGAACTGTGACACTCGAGTGTTGATCTGTGCTGAACTGACCTGTGGCCGTATGATGATAGTTCTCATGCACAGCAGTGGGACCAAGACGGAACGACAGAGCAAAAGAAGGACGAGTGTAGGCAGAGTAGTCAGGGACAGTCTGGCTGGGTAATTCTTGGGAGGGAGGGAGGGAGGGAGGGAGGGAGGGAGGGAGGGAGGGAGGGAGGGAGGGAGGGGGGACAGGGGTAAATACATACGGGACTGTATCGATGCATAAATGGTAGGTTTCATTGGCTTGGTATTTCGTGCAGACAGTAAGGTTGGCCGACCACCAGCCGCGACGCTCAACTTGGAGGTATATTGGGGTCAGCACCGCAGGCGGAGGATTGCCACCACACAAGGTGTGGCTTTGCCCTGTTGGAGGTACAGTTGTAAAATAGGTTGCTGTTTTGAAATCATGGTTAAATTTCAGTAGGCAATTTGTGGTAATTGTTTGGCATGATTTGCGGCCGCTGGTCCGAAATCCGGGTCATCATATTGGAAATTTGACCGAGGCTGCGAATCGATGATTACTGTTGGTTTTACGAACGACGCGTCGTCTTTGATCGCGCCGGCAATGTTGTCTAGAACGCAGCACAGCGCGGCTGGCATCTTATGTTTAAATAATCATAACTATTCAGCAGTTGAGTACAGTAGGAAATGGTTCAGATTTCACCACAAATTATTTATTGCATTTAAATCTATACTGAACTACGATATATGTATATGTGAAATAAAGACGATAGTGAATGTGAAGTACTTCGCTTGCGTTTGGTTCAGTCTGTGGAATAGGTGCTGTTTGTTATCACTTCGAGACAGAGGCATTCATAAAATGTGTTTGACTTGATGTTGTCTCGTGTGTGTACATATAACAAATTACATTTGCCCTAGTTTCTACTTTTTATAATTAAAATATATTTTCTTGGAAAATCAACCACAAGAGGTGTCTGCTGAATGGTTGCAGAAATCGAACAGTAAAGATTAATTGTATTGGGGGAGAGTAACAACAAGGCTTGTATCTCTCTGCATCTTATATAAACATATGACGCACACTTTGAATCAATCCAGCACACACACACACAATCACCAAGACATGGGTCCAGCTAGTTTTTCCTGTTTTTTTGCTGCCAAATATGCTGATCTATATGGCATGATTTTGCATGTATGATGGTAAAAAATTTACTAACACACAGCAGACACACTAACGGAAACCAAGTGACATAAGTTTCATGAAGATGACGCCACTTCTATGCATTGTCAAAGTTGCGAACGTTTGCAGGCACTCACGGAAACAAGCATCTATCCATTGAAGGTTGTCATCAGGGTTGAGGTTGGCCTTAGTCATCTTTTTTGTTCCTCTTTTCCATCCTCACTTCTCACTACATTATCTATCAACAGTCTCCAATTCCCACTATCTGTTCCTCTCTCCTCCCCCACCCTCCAGGTCTTCACACCCTCCTCCCCACCCTCCAGGTCTTCACTCTCCTCCCCCACCCTCCAGGTCTTCACTCTCTCCTCCCCCACCCTCCAGGTCTTCACACCCTCCTCCCCCACCCTCCAGGTCTTCACTCTCTCCTCCCCCACCCTCCAGGTCTTCACTCTCTCCTCCCCCACCCTCCAGGTCTTCACACCCTCCTCCCCCACCCTCCAGGTCTTCACACCCTCCTCCCCCACCCTCCAGGTCTTCACACCCTCCTCCCCCACCCTCCAGCTCTTCACTCTCTCTCCCCCACCCTCCAGGTCTTCACTCTCTCCTCCCCCACCCTCCAGGTCTTCACTCTCTCCTCCCCCACCCTCCAGGTCTTCACTCTCTCCCCCACCCTCCAGGTCTTCACACCCTCCTCCCCCACCCTCCAGGTCTTCACTCTCTCCTCCCCCACCCTCCAGGTCTTCCCACCCTCCAGGTCTTCACTCTCTCCTCCCCCACCCTCCAGGTCTTCACTCTCTCCTCCCCCACCCTCCAGGTCTTCACCCTCCTCCCCCACCCTCCAGGTCTTCACCTCTCCTCCCCCACCCTCCAGGTCTTCACTCTCTCCTCCCCCACCCTCCAGGTCTTCACTCTCTCCTCCCCCACCCTCCAGGTCTTCACTCTCTCCTCCCCCACCCTCCAGGTCTTCACTCTCTCCTCCCCCACCCTCCAGGTCTTCACTCTCTCCTCCCCCACCCTCCAGGTCTTCACTCTCTCCTCCCCCACCCTCCAGGTCTTCACACCCTCCTCCCATCACAATCCTGGTCTTCCTCGTCTTTTTCCCTCCACTTTCTGGGCATCTGCTCTCTGCCAGTATTTCCCCTCCCTCCCTGTCCAAGTGACCGGCCCATGTCACCCTAGTCTTCACCAGCACCAGGTCAGAGTTCACAGACCCTGTGTGTAACGCATGTTGCAAATGTGTGGAACATGATCATATCCCTGGTGGGCTCGCAAGAACGTCTACTGACAATTGTCAAGAGGACATTGGCATGGTTTGGGCACGTAACACAACACACCAGCCTCCCAGAGACGATCCTGTAGGGGAGATTGGAGGGCAGATGCCACCGTGGATCTCGGAGGAAGAACTGCATGACCAATATCTTGGAATGGACGGCCCAATCCCTACTTGAGCTCCTCAGCTGAGCGACTGACAGACAAGCATGGAGAAAGATCTCGGCTGCAGCATCACTTACGTCCCCTCAATGACCAGTTTGGTCAAGGGACTAAGTAAGTTTCGCAGTCATTTTGTTGATGTTTAACAAAATGGTGACATCGTATATAGCGCAGTACCCAATCGTCATGATAGCTCAAACCAGTTTTACTCGTTGGCAGACTTGTTCAATCAAACACCATCTCAACCTCTCATGGAAGCATCCAGCCATGCTCTAATTAATACGTGAAGACTACTCGTAGATAAATATCCACCACTGTCTATAGTTACTCAATATGTGGCGATGACAAAACACCCCCTCCCCTGTGTAACGTGTAACATGTTTTGGGACTGCATGAACTGTGGTGCCCACCCGTAATAGGGTAACTCTTGACCGATAACCTGGTCAGTTTGCGAGAAAGGACAATCTCTGGACATTATAACAAACACCATTTTCTTCCAATGCTTGTGTCTTTATTAGTGCTATTCTGTACGAAATCCTGAATCCCGAAAAGCCGTCGTGGGTTCTTTTCAGTCAGCGGCAATAAACATTTTCTCCGACGGTGTTCGAAGCACTGTTCACCACAAACTTTATTCTGTCGTCACAGAACAAGATCTGACGCTGCCATTTTGAAATTTTCTTTCTGTACGTTTTTTTTCTCGGAATCTGTAGATAAACATTTTGTTGACAATGCCAGTTGCGTGAAACGTCTACATAATCGCACAGGACCTAGACTGGGGGGGCTGGGGTTCAACATGTGATGGATAGTTCAGCGATGTCGCACGCTTCGATGTTGCACAATTCTGGTCCGATGAATTGTTTTCCTGATTCGGACTCACTGAGGGGGGTGCTTCAGGGGGGTTTGATAGGGTGCTGCCATGGGGAGTTGACGTACGGGGGTCTGGTGGGGTGCTTCTGAGGGGGGTTGCCAAGTGGGGTTCTGATTGTTTGTCTTCAACGGGGGTTGTTTTACTGGGGTCTGATTTGTTGGGTCCAGGTGGGTCTTTAAATGGTGTCTCCTTGTGGGGTGTCGCCCTGTGTGACGGGGCACTTTCAACAGGGGGTGATTTGTAGGGCTTCATCAGGGCAGTTATACGGGACATGATTGACCCACGAGTCCTAGGCTTGTGTGGTGCCTGTGTGGTGGTGGTACCGGCGGAGTCATTGGTGGTGGTACCGGTGGCATTGGCTGTGGTGATGGGAGTTGTTGTCGCAGCGTGTCCACTGTCGTCGTTGTCATCACACTCTCTCTTCTCATCGTCATCATCATCATCAGACACGCTCAACTTAACGGATTGTCGCGCTTCGATGCGCTTCAGTAGTTTCGGTTCGATGCGACGCAGCTGAGCCTTCAGCTGACGGGCCGTCTGGCGCTGGGTCTGCAAGCAGTGCCACCTGGTGTGTGACTCATCAGATCGGAGGTTTCATATAAATTAAAGGGATTCTTTGTAAGGTTATATATAATACAGTCGAGATGTACTTTGTCAAAACACGATAATTTCTTGTAAGAAATATCTCCGCTATTTTTGTCGTATAAATTTACGCGTAACTTGGACGTTACCTGTGCAACGAGCCGACACGTAACTGTGTTTTTGCGAATCATTGAGCTAAGCTTAGTGGGTTATTAAATAAGCAGTCCAATTATAATGTTTATACACGATCAGTGAACCATGGAATAACCACCGACTTTAAACACTCAACTTCACAGACAAAACCGAAGTCTAGCGAACTGAACCGAATACTCATGATCATGCCTTATACGGCTAGCCAAACTAGAAACTTTGCATATGTGGAGATATTTTTTCAGTATGTTGTTAGGATTACAATAGATTAATAAACACATTTCTAATGAAATGTAGGCACATGAAATATTTTCAAGAGGATTATTAAAAAATTACGTACATTACAAACAGCTGAACACTCAAAGAAACCCTTTAAAAGGTTCTTCAATGATATTTCAGTTTTCTGTGTCTGATTGACTACTACAAGGTAGCTATACTACCTAGGGTTGTTAATTTGCTGAAAATTTGCAGACAAAAAGGTAAATTCAGTTCTGAAATATGATTTTGTTCTGAAATACGGTCGTAACTAAGCTAAAGGTGTGCATTTCTGGTCGGGATCGTCAGTTTTTATGGCTGTGCAAGTGTGGACATGGAAATGTGGCAAGAATTTTGCTGGAAAAGGTCAATGTAAACAGGAGAATGCATTGCAAAATGTGTGTGTTTGCATTGTGGTTGAACTGCTGTTTATTTTATGTAACTGCCTGTGCCATATTAATCTCTCTGACTGAACTCATAACAGTAATTTTTTTTAAATGAAATTGTGCACTATGTAAATTAATGTATGTTTACCCTAGATGCTTTGCATCGAGCCTAAATGAACCGATCACCAAACAGGTCAACATCTGCAGAAACAAGTTACTGGGGAAGGGTGTTCTGCAGATTATATTTGATGTTGATCATGTGGCATGTATGTAACGATCTACGTCATCTGCTGACGAAGACTGTAACATGATCAAAGTAAAATAAAAACATATTTTTATAAGGTATTGTCAACTGCATTATCTAAATGTTAAGGGTGTGTCACCTCCTACATCAACATAATTTACTTTTAATAACATACCTTAAGTTCACGGGTCAGAACAATTGTCATCTTTCGTTGTTTGTCCATCTGAAGATGATGCAACAGACGTGACACGTGTCAGACATAATTATGTTTGTATACTTGTAAACCACAAGTGTACAAACACTTGTGGTTTATGCTTGTCGTGCGTATGTGTGAATATTTATGGTCTATGTGTGTTGTAAGTGTGTCAAAATTTGTCATTTATGTTTCACTTATGGTTTGTATGTTTTACATGTGTGTCAACATTTGCAGTTTAAGTGTGTCATTTAAATATCAACACTCAGTGATGTTACAATTGTTTATAATAACACAACGTCATGGTTTGTCAATGCTTATGGTTTAAATATTTCACATAAATATCAACACATCTAGTTTATGTATGTTGCGACAACATGTGTGATATATGTGCATCATCCAAACATGTCAATGCTTGTGGTGCATGTGTGGCAACACTTCTCGTGTATGTGTGTTGAAAACTGCCAAGCTAACACAAGTTTGCAAAAGTTACAAAATACATGAACCGTGACAAACACAGCAGTGGTTTGGATGTCGCAAGGAAAATATATTCCAACAGTGAGTGAAACATGTTACGGTAAATTTATGCTACACACACATACACACACATACACACACACACCACATACACACACATACACACACACACACAGACCCACCCACCCACCCACCCACATCCACACACACACACACGCACACAGACCCACTCACACACACAC